>CM070830.1:29322717-29685217 GCA_036326025.1 Chrosomus eos | reverse complement strand
GGTCGGGGGTGTGCAGGGAAAGAAATGAAAACTCCTGAGAGGAGTAGCAGTGGAAGTCGAGCAGCTACCCTACTGCCTCCTCCGAGTAGCTGCCAAAGAAAATCTTCCCAGCAGCAACACACATATGGTAAAGCAGACAAGAGCCCAGACTGGCCCCTGGGCCCCCATTCACGCACAAACGAGGTTCAGCACAGTCAGAATCAGCATCCCCACTCGGCTCGTTCATGTAATTTGGACAGCACTGAGGAATCTGATGCCTTCCGTCCCTCTCTGCCACAGGGGACGAAGGGTGGCCACCAAGCGAAGAGTAGCATTTATGCCAGCACTCCACCTTTCCGGGACTGTACCCACTCAGGTCAGTCGAACAGGGCTTCGTCCGAAGGTAAAGGTGCAACAGAGATTGAGTGTACTCTTCAGAGGAACAGTCAGAGAGTTGCACGGATACGTCATCAGCAGCACAGTAACAGGGCTAGCACTGGTGGACAGGGTCCAGAGTTGGAGCATAGCAACAGCGCACAAGACAAAAGGAAGATGGACTTGGAGTCCAAGTCACAGGGACACAGCGGGCATCAGACCGCCAATCATCCCTCCTGGGAGGTGCAAGGACACCCGGCTCGGCTGAATGAAGAACCGCACAAGGCTTACAACTCTCTGGGTGCTGTTTCCCAGACTTCACGTGGGGACCAAGGGCCTCTTCCCCCTCTAACCGCCCCGCAGGAGGCCACACTGGGCCACCAGGGACCGGAAAGCAATGCCATGAGTAGTCTAATGAAGTACAGCAGCCAGCAACCACTGCTGTTCTCTCAGAAGAGCCCGTTTGGTGGCCTGGGCTGCATCAAGCAGGGGGCAGTAACTGGGGAGAGGAGCGAGAGAAGCGACAAAAGTGGAAGCGGAGCGAGTAGTGCTCTACAGGAGGCGAATCAGACCCTGCCCCCCAGGAGAGGCTCATCATCTGGGGAGAACACGCGTTTGGAGCGAGCGGGCAAGGACTCAGGGGAAGCTCAGGGGGAGGGAGAGGTGCGACAGCCCCCTGTAGGGATAGCAGTGGCCGTTGCCAGGCAGAGAGAGCCCCTGTGCCGCCTGCCAGACGGGCATCCCACCCACAGCCACCATAGCAGAGTGATACCCAGCATGAAGGGTAAGCGACTCTCGACAGGGGGTCTGGTGTGTGTGTGTACAAGTGTGTTCTAACAAGCTATATATAATTTTTCAGTTTACTGGATGTGCTTGATGAACTTTTGTAAACTTCTCATGCGAAAAAAACATCTTGAGATTAAAGAAATGGTCATAAATAAGATTTTTTGGTTGTTAATCATGGGATGACAAGTAGTTTGGATATTTTGTAGGTGTAACCTTGCCAGATTGTGTTTTTTAGGTGTTACGGTGACTGCCAAATTGCTCTTAAATCTTCATTAGGACACAGTGTACAATATTCTCATATAAACACATGCCAAGATCATACAAATGTAGGATGACAATTAGCAGCCACCTGTTAAAAATGCTGAATAGCTATTACCCAGTTGCAACACCTTGGCTGTGTCTGATATCTGAAAATGCTACTTTTATACACAGTATAAAGAGATAAAAAGACATGAATGCAATAAATGTATTTTTCGGTGCCTGCCTTTGATATCCCACTATCCTGTACTGTACCTCTGGTTTGGCATTTGATTGAAAGAATATAAATGTTGTCTAAACAAGTAATATTACTAAATAAATCATTAAAGGAAAATTAGTTTTTCAAAATGTACATAATGGTATATATCACATTACGGTGCTTCGGAAGGTGATTTTAAATCAGTTTTAAAGGTTTCTTTGAGTCAATTACTAACAGCAGGTTGTTGCCTTTGGTTTCAGACACAGCCACTGAGACTTTTGCCGCAGGATGGTCTTATGTTTTTGATCAGTGGTGGGTGTTCAGATTATGGTACTGAACTGTTCTGTGTTAGGTGTTGGACGCCCAATGTACCCGCTGGAGCGGGAGATGGATGAAGACAGGAAGAGAATCTGTGAGGAACAGCTTGGACTGTCTCCATTCGACAGAGAGCGAGAACTCCTCCTCAGGTATGGCTTTTAGTCATATGATGTTGCCAAAGATCAACCTGCAGAGTCAGCATGCTACAGTGTAGTTTTCCTGCCTAAGAGAGTAACATTGTGCCGTTTTGATGGCCTTCCCTCAGGGAAAACAAAGACAGAGTTGAGTTTGCCAGGATCCACCCCTCCAGTAGTTGCCATGGAGATTTGACCTCACACCTTATTGTGCCAGGCGGTAGCCAATTAGGCACTGAGCCATCGGCTCACGCCCACCCCGCCCATCATCAATGGATGCCTCGGACAGGAAGTCCCTCCCTCTGGATGGGTCACTCTTATGGTGAGCAAATGCCATCTGTTTTTACTGTTTTGATGATATTACAGTAGATTACAACATACTTCATGGTCTTGTTGAATTTCTGCATGTGTTGTTAAATTAGTTTTACCCTACTAAATTTGAAACTTAAGCCAAAATCTTTCATCATTAAGCAGTTTTCCATGTCTGTTCAGGTCTCAGTCATGCAGCATTGCACCAGAACTTGACCCCAGGCTTCTCTGCAACCATGCCTAGCCCATTGCAGCCAGTCTTGCCCCTGCCTCAGGACCCATCCGCCGCCCTAGTGGTATTGCCTACCGAGCCAGCAGCCCACCCTGCCACTCATCACCTTGGTAAATTTCCCCAAATTATCCCAGGGATTGCGCTTTTGTAGCAACAATGCCAGTAGGTTAGAATATAAAGTGTATAAGGGTTATTCAGTTCCACATATATTCAAAGACCATGCAAATAAAGAAAAGCTAACATATTTGTAATTGTTTGTACAGTTTTTTTTATTTATTTATGTATAAACTATTTTAGACTTGTTGTAAATAGTCCTTAAATAGATAAATGACCCAAAAATGACTCTAACCTTGTTCCAAGCCCGTGTGACTGACTTTTTTCTGTGGAACACAAAAGCTGATTTTTTTTAAGAATCATCGCACAGCTTTTTTTCCTTCATCCAATGATCAAATAATAAACAGAAATTTTGTTTGGGTGAACTTTTCCTTTAACAGCAAGACAGTTACAGCAATTTAATACTTGATCAGTCTGTCCACTTGTTTTGTTCCAGAATTCTACACTGAATGCCTTCCCCTTGGGTCTAATGTCCCTTCCCCCTCTGCACAGTTCCATCTCATCCCCTTCTGCCCCTGTATCATTCTGTAATCATTATTGTGAAACGCTTCACTAAGCCAAGCAGGCATTTACAGCACATTGTAGTATGGACTTAATGGGAACAGTTTCACAAGCGGCCCTAATGCACACTCTGAATGCGCAAAGTGGAATTATTCAAACTGTTTAAACAAATTATCATTTCAAGTAGATAGCTTGCGTATTTGACTTTGAGTGTGTGTGGGGGGAAGGGGGGCGTATGCATAGATAAGCGTGTGCGAGTGAGAGAAATGGAGATCTAAAGTCACTGTGTGGGTGTACGTTTCAGGGTCTGTTAGTTTAGATTAAATTTGTATGAATACGTAGTTCACATGGCAGCAGAATTGGCCCAGGTGGGCTTTTAGGAGTTTGTCTCCTTTGTGTCAATGTGTGGAATCTGAGAAAGTGAGGGGCACAGGGAAATAACAATTTAGGGATCAAAATGTTTTGTTCAATTTTGCACAGGAGAAAATTATTTTACTAATATATACTAAGTTTATATATCAGTTTTTGGCCAACATTATTTAAAAAATGTATTGGTATTGGTCAATATGAAATATTTCAATTTGCTTGCTTCTACTTGTTTACCTTTAGACTACATTTGGCATTTTAAAGTTTACCTTTAAAAGCACTAATAATTTAATAACACTGTTAAATGTAATCTTCAGCAAATCTCAGAATGAATATTAATTATTCATACTGTATGATATAATACTTAATATCCTAAATTGACTTGTAGCATTTAAAATTACTGATTTATTGGTTAACAGCGATAACCTGAAAATAATGATTGGCTTATCGGTATCAGATTTTAATAACAACACATCCCTACTACTCTACCTGAACACTGAGTTGCTTTAAACTAATGCAATATTTAGGATCAGCCCATGCTAGCAGTTTGTGCCATTCTCTGAAACACCATGCTGCACGAGCAAAGTTAGAATATGGTATACTTAGTATTGCACTGTGCTTTGTCATGCCATGCTGTGTTTGGCTGTGCTATCGTGTCTGCACAGTTCTGGCATTGTGCTTTGATTTGTTGTGCATCTCTGTATGTCCTCTCGCCCTATTATCCTGTGCCTTGCTATGCGGCGCATCATTTCGTGGCTTTTTGCTGTATTGTGCTGTGCTCTGCTGTCCT
Organism: Chrosomus eos; assembly: GCA_036326025.1. Lineage (NCBI taxonomy): Eukaryota > Metazoa > Chordata > Actinopteri > Cypriniformes > Leuciscidae > Chrosomus > Chrosomus eos. The sequence continues at coordinate 29,680,856 of CM070830.1, read as the reverse complement.
GTGTTGTACGCCTCTGTTCAGCATTCCTCCTCCCCACACTGGCTGTGAAATTTAATTAGCTCTCTGCTCCTTAGCGTCACACTCCCCTTTCCGCAACAAAGAAGGGAAGTGCATCCATTGGATCCCTCCCTAGGGAAACATAACCCTGTCCCAGTAATCTTTCCCAAACAAAGGTCCTTGCCATACATCAAGGAAGGAGGGGCGGAGAATATGCAGCATGCAAAACCGAATGGCTGAAAGAAAAACATATTGTGTTGAAATTTCTGTGGGCTGAGGCTCAAGGCTGAGACTAAGTGCTTTGCACAGCTGCGCTTCATCCCTCTACACTCTCTCCCTCACTCTCCCCCTTCCTCCGTCCTTCCTATCTCATCAGCTTGTTTCAGAAATGACCGACTCCTTTCAAATTTCCTGTTCGCTTAGCGATTAAACAGCACAAAAGTGCATCTGTGAAATGCCTAGTCACATATAGGCAGACTTTGACTTTGTAGCATTAAGTCTGGTCCACATTTCAGCTTGTCTAGTAAAAGGTATAATTCATACAAAAATGTAAAATCTGGCATCCTGGCATATATATACAGTATATTGAAGAACTATTTTTGTCCATATAATGAAATTCAATGAGGTTTTTCATTGTATTTTAAAAAAAATTGTATTGTATTGTGGCACAAAAGACAGTAATAGCGGTTTGGAACAACATGCGTGAGTAACTGACAGAACTATCCATTTAACTTGATATTAAACTCCAAGATTTGATTCGCTAACCTGGCAAACTTGACCAAATCCAGTGATTTCTTTCATCCCCGCTCATTGTATCAACGCAGTATCTTGTAAAGACAACTTTGTTTCCAGTTGTTTCCAGTTATTTAGCGTCAGTCAGTCATATTGGAACTGGCTATTTTAGATAGCACTTGCCATTTTTGCATGCAATATGCATCAGGTGGCCAGTGGGTGCTGCCTTGTGAGACCGAGACAACGGGTGACCTTAACGCTTCCATGTCTGTCTCCTTTCCTCAAGAGTTTGTCTCTGGATATAACATCTGTGCTCCTTTTTAAGGCCAACACCATTCACCTAGCCCTCATTACAGGCATAATAACCCAACCCAAGCTTTTGTGAATGAGTGAGCCATTTGGGAGTAGACCCTTCTAGCCCGCTCTCAGCAGGCTGTCAGGAAGATCTTGTCAGAGGAGCCACATTCATGTGACAGTTTGAGACAGCAGCGCTGAATCGTCTTGACTGGCACTGCGGCATGCGATAGCCAGAGATCAGGCAAGTGTGGCTGGTGCGCTCACTGGTGACCGTCGTTTTGCGTTAATCCGCTGTGGTATGGCCAGGCTAACGGTGAGTGCAAGGGACAGACGATGTAAAAAGGAAGCAGTTTGCATTCTCTCTCTGCCCACGGATTGACTGTGTTACATGATTAGGAGAGAGATGTGGAAATGTGAGGGGATTTTTTCCCTGGGGACGGAGGATGACTTTTGGAAAGAAAAAAAAAGAGAGTAGAAGAAAAGAGGGACGGAAAAGGAGTGGAATCTTATAGCCGTAAATCAATAGGCCTTCAGAGTGATAACTGAGACTTGCCTTGAGGCAAAAAGAAAAACCTTTGTTCATTCTTTTCTCATTCCTTTCTCTTTCTCTCTCTCACTCTCTGTAGATGTAATGGAGCAGCAGGGACTGTGGCCCCCTGTTTACGGAGCCCGAGGGCCCGCCTCACACATGCAGCATCCCGCTGTCTATTCCCGCAGCCAGTTTCTACGGCAACAGGAACTCTATGCGCTGCAGCAACATCAGCACCAGCAGCACAGAGCGGCACAGGCAATGGAGTTGGTGCACAGACACAGTCATTCACAGGTAACACATGAAGGAGAAAGCACACATACATATGGGTAGCCACGTTTCCTCGTACCACTCAAGGTGATTTTCCAACAGCTATTTCTCTACTGAAGCCCCGCGTATTTCAGCAGGCCTACCCAGGGCGCCCGAGGTTATGAAAAGTCTGCCATTCCTGCTCTCAGAAATTCATAGCAGTTATAGTCAAAGAACGCCCAGCTTTCGATTTCAAAGTGCATTTAAATGTTGGAAGTTTTGAAAGAGTGGGATTCTTCTCAGGAACAGGGCAGGATTCAGGCTTTTATCTGGCTGCTTTTGTACAAAGAAGCAGAGCAGAATGCAAGTGAACAGTGGATCATTAGCACCCATAGTACTGCGTCCCTGGTGCGTGTCGGTATGCATGAAACCTGAGGTGACTGAATCATATCTAGCTCCATGTCAGCATCCCTTTTCCACTATAAATGCATTTCAGTTGTGATATAACTGGAAATAATGTTGCTGTAGTGCTCTGTTATACAGTCTCTGAAGCCTGTTAGTAATTCCTCTGTTTCTGCAGAGGAAACCTGAGGATCCCCCCATCGATCTGGTTGAAGGATCGTCTGAGCTCCGCACGTCTAAGCACACAAAGCTTTTCTCCGTTGGATCCTCCGCTAAACATCCCCCCTCCTCCTCGTCCCCAGGGGGCTGCGCCTCTCGTCTTTCGCCCTGTTGTCGCTCACCCGCCCCGCGGTCCCATCTCAAGAGTACGCCCTGCACACCCTGCCCTGAGCCCAGCCCGGCCGTGGCTGCCCCTTGTTCCCCTTCACTCAGCCCCCACACCACCCCCCACCACCTGCCAAAACCCGCCGAGTCCCAGGACAAGAGGGGTGAGGGCCAACCGCCACAGGACCCTCAGTCGCTGGAGCCTGGTGAGTGGAAAATGGCAGCATTCATGTCTGTTATTTCAATAGGATGTTTATTCAGTGAATGTATTTAGTGTACTTACAGAAACAAACATGCATTGTATGGGTTTACCTGTAGATGGGTGCTATTGTGAACATAAGTTACAGGGGTGTAGTAATAATATGAAAAGTAGGAGGACGACTCATTATATACCTTGTAAGCTTGGCTCGTTAATATTAATTAGGTCTCATAATGTTTGCACAACTTGTTTACTTAAAGGCAGTAAGAACCAATGAGGCTCATTCTCGGGTGTTACGCAGCAACCAATGAGGTTTTTTTCTCGCGTCTCCAGCAAGTACGGTTGAGCTTCTGTTTATTTTTCCTGATACCATTGGTATCGTATATACTATTGGCTGATATAAGTCAATTATAATAGACAAATGATTAAGAGACCCCCCTTTATTTATAATTGCCATAGGTAAAAGAAATAGCTTTTCCATGGTAGAAGTTATATTTTCCTAAATAAAAAAAAATCACACTGAAATAAAAATCCATTCTGAAAAAGGGGATAAACAGAATAAAAGCCAAAATCTTGTTTTTTCAAATTCGCTTCCTATCCCAATGCCCTCATATTTGAGTCAGAAAAAAACACAGCAACTAGAGGAAAGAGACTGGAACATTTCATTTAATTCTCAAGGTTAGGGTCTTGCCATTGCGCCTGGCTCCACAAACCCCTGGGGGAGAGGTAGTGAAGGAGAGAAGGATAAAAAGAAGAGGAGAGATGGCAGAGTAGAAAAAAACACCGCGACCACAGGGATGATCAAGAGAAGAGAGAGATATTTCGCCGCAGATAAGATACACGTAGCCTTTGAAAGACTTGTTGCCCTTTGATTACTGGAGACAATCTGCCTGTTAATATGAATGAAAAAGCGCTGACTTTTCACTTTGTGTTTGTGTCTTTGCACCATTGTATCCATTTCTGACACATTTTGTATGTGCAAGAAAGCATAGACTTCATGGAGAGCAGCTAGCCGTACAGAGTAGGTATGAGTGAGATAGACAGAAAACAGAAGGGAGGTCAGTGAGACAGCAGACAGGGTCTCTCTTCTCTTATCCTTCAGAGGTCCTTGTGTGCGGGCTGGCGGAGGGATACGCATTCATCTGGCGGATGGATATCATCAATAACACAGGGCTGAGGTGACAGGGCTGGCTGTGCAATCACACCCAGACACCATGCTGTCATCAATATACCCGGCTATGCTGCAGATCTCATATAGAGACACACACATACACATTCACTTTTTCATGCACGCAGCATTCCCTGCACAATCGTTTTCACTCACGTGGCGGACGAGACGAATACACACTCTCACTTAAAGACTAATTTATACTCAAACATTCCTCTGTGCACTCTTTCTTTCTCTCGCACACACTACATCCATAACAACTTGAACATAATTCAATATTCATGGAAAATTCGCTCATGCCTTTGCCATAGCCTTTATGGCGCCGGCTCCATTATGTGTGTGAGTTATACTAGATAAACGCAACGAATGGTACACACTGTCGCTAATGCTTCTGTATACAGCATATATATCATCCCTCTCTGCACTTCAGCGGCAGGGGGCTGTGCCCCTTAACTGACAAGGTCATATTGTGATGTGTATTACAAATGAATGGTAATGGGTTGCTGGTTCGCTGTGCGCTGAAGTGTGTTTCAGGAGCAGTTAAATCTTTATGCTTGTAATAGAGTGACTTCAAACAAGGTTGAGGAGCCCAAACTAACATCAGTGTTTATGGAAACACTCAATCAGTTTTATTCCCATTTTTTCCTTCAGATCTCCCTCCTGGCTATACTTACCCCGCCATCGCAATGGGTTACAAGGGTGGCCCCTCCCCTCAAGAAGTCCAATTGGCTGAGCATGCCGACTTGGAGGCGGAGCAAGCGGAACCTGCAGAACCTGCACCTCAGCCCCACCCCCTTTCTCCGAAAGAGGAGGAGCCTGTTTGCCACACTGGTGTTGGCTCTCCTTCTAGAATGTCCCAGGAAGTAGAGGATGTAGCAGAGGAGGGTGAAGTGATAGACGGACAGGTGGATGAAGGACAGGTGGATGCCACTCTCTCACAAACTTCACTTTGCCCCGTTACTGACTCTACAGTAGCGGACTCCCATTCGGACCGGACAACCATGATCCCCAATAGCCAAACTAGTGAAATGGAGAGTCCAGCGCCAGCTGAAGACAACAAGAAGCAGGATGAGGAGTTACAAGACCCTATCCAGATTTCCGTGACCACCACCCAGGATTCACAGTCTGTGGAACCTACTGAGCACGACCCAGAGAGGGTTGCTGAGGATGAGTGCGCATCACCCACTGACTCACCCTCACCAGCTTTTTCCCCCTGTCCTGTGCCCTCTGCCTGGGGAATCAGTACCCCGGGAGCTGCATTTGGAGCCTGGAGCTGCTCATCGCAGCAGCACTGTGTGCCACACGAGATGCCCGTATGACGGCCCCTGTACCTGTGTCTGGGAATGCAGTGGCCCCTAATTATGGCATAGAGTTACTAAGTGAACTGGCAGAGCTGGAACGATCCCAACAGCAGAGCAACAACATGGGAGAGAATGGAGGTAAGGACGAACATATACATGTGCCCCCCAATATTCAGATTACCAGTTGATCAGTTTGAGTTTTTCATTAGTAGATTCGTTAATTCTTACTCCGTTTTCATTGTGTGTGCAAAATGTAAAATGTTCAGCTTTTGCCAAATTTTTTTTTAGGATTTTTGCTTGCAAAATTTAGGTTTATGAATGCGATGAAACCCTAAAAATTCCCTATAGGAATTATTTTATAAAAGAACAAAAAGCAAACAATTTCTGTTTGTGAGTGTTATGAACCTCTAATCAAATACTCGTTAAAAGGGGTAAGCAACATAAAAAAGACAGATGAAGCGAGGTGCAGTCTAACCAACAATGTTCATTATGGACCAAAAATGACGAATGCACACTAAATCACATATCCTAAAATTCACACAAAGGAAGAAAAAAATGTACAATAAACTTCACTCTTAAAGGAAGGAGTCAACAATATACGCATTAGATCAACAACACAACAAAAAGAACACAAGAAAATTAGCTTGTATCCAGATAGTCACAAGACACAAAAACAACCACATGAGGCTTCGGCCGTAACGGTGAGCATCTAATTACTGCTGTTGTGCAAGATCCTTTTCCTGTGGTAGCTGTTTTTAATACCTAAAACATAGTATGTCATTGTGATATCATGTTCAAGCTAATCAAAAGAGACTTAAAGTTGCGATGTAACAGAAGTAGCGACAGATGTTTTCTTCTGTATTGTGACATATATCTAAATGAAACAGATTATTGAAAAAAGAAAAAAATGTAGGACTTGGATATATCCATCAATTGTTGATTAGATGGAGGCAGATCTGAATGTGAGCTTGCAGTCGATTGTAAGCGAAAGGTGGGGCTTAAGCAGACTAAATGATTGAAGAGGTCACCATAGAGAAGCCTGTCGTTTCACCGAAAGATCGAGTTATGACGTTTTCACTAAAAATGACACATATGCATCATTCACTATAAGGTAACTAAAAAGCATTTTCAAAAATAGGTATAGGGTGAATTTTAATTTGATGCTGAATTGCAATGCTAAGCTGGTCGACTTAACAGTTTGATTGCTAACTTTTGTGCTTATTGAAACGTGTTCAAAAACAGCCAAAAGCCGTAGATGACACTGATGATTATGTAAATCGAAAACGTTTTGTCTTTCCATTTAACCTCTAAATATTTTTTAAAGAAATCTTCTACTATCATGTGTGTGAGCTCCTCCTCTCCTTGTTGAACGTGGACTATTGAAATGTGTTAATATATACTTGCACCTAAAAGAGACCTTTTAAGTACGTACTTACAAGTACTTTTAAGATCTCATTTGGTTACTCCCAATGTACACCATCACCACATCAACTCCCACAGTTTCAGAAGACTGTCCATTTTGTAACATTTCCAGCACCAACAGGTTTACAAAAGGTAGTTAAAAATCCAGAGAAATGGCCGTTTTCTTCTTTCTTATCACAATAGAAAGCATGCCCAATCACACACAATTTAATTCCTCATCAGTGATTTGCATGAGTGGTCTTGTAGCGCTGTGATACAGGCGGCAGGGGAAGACCACGGCAGAGGCTTTTATTTTTTTCCCTCTCTCCACAAAAAGAGGTGCAAAAAATAGGGTTTTCAGCTCAGCCAGATCTCCAGGCTTTGTGTGAAGGAAAGATAACAAAGCCCCCCCTACCATACCGCCATTCCAACAATACGCTGCAGAGACACACCGAAATACACACAAACACTAACTCTCAGCTGACCGTCCAGCTTTCCACTTTCATAGGAACCCACACACACACTCGCTCACTCAACTGTGCACTAGCTCGCACTCCTGCCTTCTTTTCCTGCCTACAGATCAAATGCTCCCCCGTCTTTTGGGGTTCAGCACTTCCTGTGGGAGAGACTAAGACGGAGCGGTGAGGAGGGGGCCGTGTTTTTAAAGGGCTTTAGCCTGTCTTAAAAGGCAGCTCTAATGATAGCTCGTTCCCCCCGGGTCCGCCGGATTGGACTGTGTCCACTCACTCATCCTGAGGGACGGCTCCCCTGCCCCTGCTCCTCAAACCTGTTTGATCACTTTTATAAGCCTCATTTTAGATGGAAAAAAGCCTCTGCGCTTTCCCACAGCTCTTCGAGTCCCACAGTGCGAAGTTGATGAAATAGTAAAAACAGCTGATCTTTTTCCTCTCAGGACGCCGCCGTTTTTGTCGGCTAATTAGGCCTCATTGTTGTGAGCGCTGTTTTAAAGGCTTGTTGCTTTTCCAGGGACCGTTTAGGGTCTCCCTGCCAAAGGATGTTTTTATTTACGCCAGCATCCTCTAGCAGCTGAGAAATCCCCAACTCTCACGCCGCTCAGGAAAAAAATTCTAACCACATTTGGCGCTGTGCATCGTTTTAGCTGTTTGTGTGTGTGTGCGTTTTCTGCCCGTATTAAAACAGGAATGTAATCTGCTGTGTAATTCTTGTCTAAGCAAGCTGCACTAAAGGGACTAATAAGAGAATATGATGAAGCTCTTTGCAGTGGGGAAGAAGTCATCAATAAACACGCCCGCCTCTGAATTATTAAAGAACTGGAGGTGAGGCGGCCGCGCGGGCTGTCAGGACCCAGTCTCTCGCCAGCTAAAGATTTCATATGCGATTGGGTTTACTCTTCAGTGATTTACCGATTTGATTTCAAGCGTCCTTATCTATGGCAGACGTCTCAGGTGCTCCGCTAACCTTCCTTGCGGTGTTATGGGCATTGTGAAGTACGGACAAACGTGTGATAAAATTATATAGATTTTGAGAGGTTCTTTGAAGTATTGTTGGTAGTTGTTATTGATTGGTTAGTGATATCACAGCGTTACCGCTCCCCCCCTTACAGATGTCTAGGCTAAATGCTCTCAGAGAGCATTATCTGTCTTTTCTCCTACCCTCTCTCATTTTCATTTCTTTTTTGGGCCTCAGCTTTTCCATCCCTCTCATACGTCTTGCTTTCATTTCATCACTCTATCCATGTGCCGTTCCATGGTTCTGGTCCCCACCGGTTTCATTACGGCAGGGCGATGGGCATCGATTTCAAAAAGACCACCACAGGGCTAAAAGTGGCACAATGATTTCAGCCAGGTGGGAAACCAAAGACCCTCCCAGACCCCCATAATCCAGTCTTCCTCATCTTGTATTTCATTCTTTTTTCCTTTCTGTTCACTTTTCTCTCTCACTTTGCGTTTCAGCTGAGAGATTTCCTTCATGCGGCTATAATTCTTTTAAAGCCTGTACAACTTGTCGTTCACATTTCTCCCTCCCTTTGAGGCAAATCTCACAGAATTTGTCAAGAACATGTCATATTTCACCCCAAACAAAAGTAGAAATGTATTATTTTATATATGTTATATATTTGTACATTAACATTTTCCATGATGATTAAGAACATTTTCCAATACAGTTCGCATTACTGTAATGCTTAAATGTATTATTATTATAAATGAAGTATTTAAATTCGGAATTCAGCAAACAGCAAAGGAAAATGTAGATATAGGAAAATTATGTGAAATTATGTGAAATTTAAAGTATTTGCATTTTATTTGCAAATTAAGCCTATTTTTTTTTATAGATTTTTAATATATTTTAACATGACCGTTAAGAAATTGTTCTGCCAGTTCTAATTATTGTAATGCTAAGAATAGCATTATTTTTATTATTACTATAAATTGTACAGCTTTATTCAGTATGTAAAGTAATAAATCTGTATAAATTAAATAAATACTACCATGATGATTACAGTAATTTCAAGATCTCAAGACGCCTGACCTAATGATCTTTAAAATAGGCTTTATTTTTTTTTAATATAAAAAGCTCTTTTTATATTTTTTTATTTTGTGATAGGATTTTTTTGTGTGTGATTTACAGTTTCACCACCCTCTTCTCCTGTCCTCTCGTTTGGTTTTGATCTCCTGCTCTCTGCCCTCTGCGCGCAGGTCTGCTCGTGCACTGTGCTTTTCCCCTCGGAGGAGAAAATTGGATTCTTTCCATGTTAGTAATGAGGGGATGTTTGCGAATAAATAGATAGCTCAATAAACACTTTACTTCTTATTGCCTCTCTCCCCTCCCTCTTTCCCCCCTTGTTCAGTCTCTCTCCTCGCCGATCTCATACTGTGCCCCTGTCTTGCAGTGACGCAACAGAATAGCGAGCTGTGGATGCCCGCTAACACAGACACAGACGCTCACACATACACACTAATGCAGTCTTCGCAGTATCCCCAGGCCAGCTTTGGCTGTCATGAATATTCAAGCCTCATTGGCTGAGTGGAGACTGAGCATGTGGCCTGCCCTAATGACAGTGATAAATGTTGAGAATTCGCCCTTCTTCATCTCTCTCTCTCCCCCTCTCTCTCTCTCTTTCTCTCTGTAACATGGCTCCTGGCATCTAAGCCTCATGTACAGAGATAAGCTCTCTGGTTAATAGCTATCATCATTGCTCATTCAGCCTCTGAAAGCACAAAGTGCTGTCAGGAAACAGCGGCGTGCTTAGAGGCGGCTTTGTACCGTTTGAGGCTTTCCTCTTTCTCGCTCTCTCTCTCTCTTCCACTCTCTTTTTATTTTTGCTCCTTCACAGGTTTTTTTTCTGCTTGCATCTACTGGGACAGACTGGATGTCTGTTTTGCTGGGTCACTTTTGTATATACATGGAGAGACAGAGGCCTTAGTTTACACATGGCTCAGTGATTCCCACTAAATACACATGCAAACAGGGTTCATAACATTTAAAAAGGATCAGAAAACGTGTGACCACATCTTGATGAAGACTAATCAATTAAAGGGATAGATCAGCCAAAAATGAACATTCTGTCATCATTTACTCACTTCTTCTTCTGTGGAATACAAAGGAAGTTATTCAAAATATCTTTTGTGTTCCGCAAAAGAAAGAAAGTCATACAAGTTTGGAATGATGACAGATTTTACACTTTTGTGTGAACTATTCCTTTAATCATTGTGCTTTGGGTTTTGAACTTTGCCCTCAAATTAACTTCAAATTTGATCTTAATCTCGTTTACTACATCTGAACCAGCTAATCAAGGTCTTCAGGATTAATAGAAACTTCCAGGCAGGCTTGTTGGAGCAAGACTCTGCAGGAAGTTGGCCTTCCAAGAACAGGATTGGACTCCCCTGCCTTAGGCAGATGTCTTTCTGTATCTTCCTCGTTTCTATCATTATGATATAAGATAATGTGATGTCTCCTTTAATCTCTTTATTTTTTCTCATTCTGTGCAGAAGACGACATGTTGACCTTTGACCTTCAAAGTTTGGCAACCCTAGCTGCCGCCCGGGCTTTGGAAATGGCCCCGCCCCTTCCAGCAGACTCAACCCCACCCCTCCGCAGAATTCTCAATCTGCGCAGGAAGTGCAGGTGGACGCCACGGCCTGAACCGGTACATGTGACTCATGTTCATTCAATTACATTTGCTTGTTTCTACATTGTTTAGAGACTATAGTCAGCAATTGCACTCCTGTAATAAATGAAACAAAAATTTGTTATTGAATGAAAATCTTTCCTTCAACTGTAGCTCTCAAATCTTATTAGCGCTTTTGCATATTCTATTTTGTTGCATTAAACACATGATGCCTAATTTCGTAATGCTTGCAGTCAGGGCTGCATGATTCATATAAATAAAACTGATTTTCTGCCACAATTGCTGAATGATAATTATTATTGATATATAATAGTAACATTTTGGTCAAAACTTGTGCAGCTCTGCACATAAGCACAGCAAAATTATTTCCCCAATAAGATTTAAGAACTACAAAAAATATTTTTAATTATTAATGACTGAAATTTCAGTTTGCTTCTCTCATAAATCTATTGTATGGTTCCAGAAACCCTGAAATATAGTGCATGAGTCAAATGGATCGATTTTATAATATTTTGGTGGTGCTTTTTAGTCCTTTTTGAGAGTCATCATATTGTTTCACTGTATGGAAAAGAGCATTGTGAACGTTATTCCCAATATTATTCGCTTTCTGTGGAAGAAAAACGGTCATACAAAAAAGGCATTTTTAATGTAAACTCACTGGAGATTATTCCATTGTGTAGGTGTGTCCTGTTAAGGGTACCATGGAAACGCTCGACCGGGAGGAGCTATCGATGCGTGTGCGGCTGGCAGAACTGCAGCGGCGCTACAAGGACAAACAGAGGGAGCTTGCCAAGCTACAGAGAAAACATGACCACCAGTGAGTGAACCACAGACCACTTTCACAAATACACACCCTCCACATATAAATGCACTCCGCACACCTTTCAAAACCCATTTACACACATGCACGGAGAGATCGAACTCTCTTCGATCCCCCAGCACACGCTCAGTCTCTCTCTAGCTCTTTCTCTGTCCCCTCGCAACGCTCTGCTGAGACCACCCAGTGTGTGCTGAGCCCTCTTTGCATAAGCCTGAGCTGTGCTTAAGTATTTCCTCTAGTCCACTCTCACAATTAGGATGGCTTAGTGTTTCGTTTCATTCAACATCATTAGTGTGAATTAGAGTGATTGACAGGCTGTGTGTGTGTGTGTGCGTGTTTGTGTGTTTACAGGAAAGAAGAGACCTCACGCAGTCCAGCTCGTCGAGGACCCGGAAGGCCACGCAAGCGCAAGTCCACATCGGCACCCCCCATCCCCACAGATGCCCCTAAAAAAGTCAAGTGAGTGTTTCCCTTTCTACTTGTTTCTTCATGCTTGGTGTTTCCATGTATTTGTGAGGGACACCTTTCTGACTTGCGAAGATTTTCCTTGCTGGAAGAAAGGATCATAAATGTGCCAGCTTGTGTTTTAATTGAATTTTTTTAATTGAATTTTTTTTTTTTTTGCAATTTTCTATCGGCAGATGATAAAATGGGTTACAAAACCCCTTAGACTCAGACCACCCTACATTTTTTCTTTTTCGATAATTCATTGTGTTCATCACTATATGGAAGAAAAGATTTGTCGCTAATCCCGACATAGGCTAACAATCTAGTTATAATTAGCTACATTTAATTGCCATACAAGATGTATAAGTTGTATGTGTGTGTTTAGAATCGTATAATTCTGCAGAGCAGCCAATATAGTGCGATTCTTCTACAGCTCTTTTATATTAATAATGAAAATGCTCTTTCACAGTTTCCAGAGCGAGAGAGTTGAGATTGAATTAGAGCTTTACTGCGACCGGTATTAAGCCTAGTTTAGGAAACAATTCCTTACCTGCAGCCAAACGCTTCACATGCATTAATAACGGTCTAGATAGGAGATGTTTTGAAAGATTATGTTAGTGAACTCATTTTATACGTGCGTGTGCAATCCGACTCTTTTGAGTGTGTGTATGTAAATAAGTCTAGAAGGCTCCTATCAGTTCATACAAGGCAGACTAAGTGCTTAATCAGTGCAAAGAGCCGTCATTAATCATATTTACAACTTCCATTGATTATCTACAAGTGTTGCGACTCCCTTCTAACCCATGACGCGTCTGCGATATTAATTTGATAAAGCGCGGAGACCAATTGCCTGCGCAAAGTCAGGGCTTTAAGTTATCACTCTGATGGATGAGCGTTCTCTCCTGAGATACACCTCTGTTTATGCCGGGCCTTAGACGTTTTGATAAACTCTGTCAAATCAAGTTTACCCTACCTGATTAACAAAACTCCCATTTTATTACTAGCCTGGTTGATTAGCAGCGTGCTAATGAAAAGCAGGAGCTAGAGCTTAATTACACATGCTATACCCAGCGCACATTTATCCGTGTCGTTAATAAAGCTCCCCTGCCAAATAAAACAAATGACAACTTCCCGCCACTAAAATGTATCCGAGTCGTAAAGATTTTTTTTTAGAGTCCCGGCAGAGAAAAAGCCAAGGTTTGACTTTCACATCATGGTTTATGTCAGTTTGATGGCAGATGGCATGAATTGTTGGGGAATTGAATGGTAACATTCATTGTTGTGTTTGTCAGCATTATTGGATTTGAGGTTATGTGTTGAAGTATGTGGGCTTTTTTCAGTCTTTCACTCCCCTCATGCATTTGTGTACTAAAAAGTGTAACGTCCTTCAGCATCTGGCCGACTCTGTTTGAGGTCAAAGGGTCATTTGACAAGGTTAAGGGTGTTGATGGTGCATCATGGGAGCAGGGATTGGAGACAGATTTTAGACCAGACCACAGCTAACCCTGTGCCCAAATATGCTTAGTTTCCTTTGATGGACACTTTACCATCCCATGAGGCCATGGGAATAGGCTTTTTTGACTTGCTTTACAGGAAAAATATCTTGAAACTTAAGATGCAACACTGGTTAATATAAGGTTAAGGGTTACATGGGTTAAGATTAGGTTAAGGGGTAGGTTCAGGGTTAGTACCTAGTTATTACCCAGTTATTGTAATTACTATAATAAGTACATAGTATGTAGCTATCGAAGTTATTTTAAATTACAATATTTAATAGTATTACTGTTGTTACTGTATTGATCAAATAAATGCAGCCCTGGTGACATCAGAGACATCAGACAAAACGTTTAAAAAATGTCACAGACCCCAAATGCTTGAACAGTAGTGTACTGTACGATAGCCACAAATATATTCGGACACTTAAAAATGTATAAATGTGGTTGCTTTAGATAACACAATGCCAAAAGTAGATTATATTTATTTTAACGAGGAGAAAAATAGCATATGTGCACTTTTTAAGCAACTTTGTTGGGTTTAAATTGACAAAACGTACAGTACAGTTCAAAATGAAAACAGAACCTATTTGGCCATTTTGTGGTTGTCAGACGGTTTCCTGCATATGATAAAACAGCAGAGTGCTCTTATGCTGGGATTTATGCCGATATATATTCACTTGCCAGAATGATTGAGGGTTTCAATGGTAAATAATAGCAACATTCAGCATCTTTTTTAGAGAGAGAATGCTATTTTTGATTATTGGACTGTGAAGGGGACCATGGCAGAAACACACCACACACACACATGACCGTTTTCTCCTGCTCTTTTCTTTTCTGCTGCCTCTCTCCTCTCTCTCTCTCTCTCTCTCTCTCTCTCTCTCTCTCTCTCTCTCTCTCTCTCTCTCTCTCTCTCTCCCCTCTCTCTCTCTCTCTCTCTCTCTCTCTCTCTCTCTTCTCTCTCCTTCTCTCTCTCTCTCTCTCTCTCTCTCCTTCTCTCTCTCTCTCTCTCTCTCGCTTGATGATTGTGTCTTGCTAATCAATGCCCTTCCCTGAATAGCATTACTGTGTAATCCTGACCTCTCTGAGGGGAAGGGGTTTGTAATTAGAGGACTGTGAATTCTCCTACCAGCATACTCGCTCAAGCACACACTCTCTCAACAGCAGGAATGTGACATGGAGTTGACACAAGGACTAGAGGGGCCTTTCGGGGTCAGGAGGTCAGAAGGTCACCTTTGGGTGGCGACAGGCTGAGAGGAGTGTGGGGCGGGGGGCTGTCAGCTCTGCTCTTTAATAGACGCCCATGCCACGGTCCTCATCAAGCTGAAGCAACCACACACCAAACCCTGCCTCGAACCAGGTGTCGGGTTACTAATCAGGTTTCCACGGTTACCTGGTCTCCTGGGCCTTGGGGGTTTTGGAGACTCTGTGGCATATAAATGCAGAAGAAGCGAATCAGAGATGCACACGGCCAGAGAAAGTACCACTCTGCTGCAGACCGAAGCTTTATTCTCTGTTTTGACAAAAAGGGGCCTTTATTAAGACTCTTAATGACTTTGTAGTTGAGGATCTGTAGATAGATGTACTTGTGCCATGAGGAGGACAAAGGGAAGTGCACTCAACACTCTCTCTACTCTGTTCAGAGCTGAACAGTTTACTCTTGGTGATGCTTTTGTGCTTTACGATTTTTCCTCCTGTTCCCCTCAGGTGTGTTGTGCTCGTTGCATCTTCTCCCGAAAAACAATAATAAATCTCCAGGTGTGGTTTGGAATGGGGATTGTGGGTAATATGATGTTTTTGGATGAAATGATCGTATGCAGAATTGCAGATGTGGAGAATGGGGTGTAGATGGGGATGTTCACGTCGCTTGTGGTGGCAGTCGATAGATGTTAGTGTCCATTGATCCAGCTCCGGTCGGTCGACTGACTCCCTCTGGATTGCTCTCTCTCTCTCTAACCCTCCCTCTCTGTTCTTTCTTTCATTTCACTACATCAGTCGTACTCATTTGTGTCCACATTGATCTTTGGCTGCTTCTCTTTCTATTTAGTGATGCTTTGGTGTACTTCTGGCTTTTCTGATATTGTTTAATCTTACAAAGTTCCATTAGTAGTACTAATCTCCATAAGAGTTTTATTTACACAAATAAGTAATATAGATATTTAATACATTTCTATAAACATTCTACAGTTCAGAATCGTGGGGTCAGTACGTTTTTAGCAATGATGCATTGATTTGATCAAAAACGACAGTATTTGCATTGTTACACAATTTCAATTTCTATTTATCAAAGAATTCTGAAAAAATGCAACACAATTTTTTAAAAAAATATTAAGCTGCAACTGTATTCAACATTGATAATAATAAGAAAAATGATGCGGCTGTTAACACTTGGTGCTTGGTGCGCAACTGTTATAAATTTTCATATTACTCCAGAGAACCCGGTCTTTATTTCTAAACGTATAATACACCCTGAGAAAGTTGCCATCTACAAATCTGAATGACTCTTCTACTGAGGTTTTTAGTGCATGTTTTTTTCCACCCATCTGGTCATGTATCCGTGCCTCTCTGTCTCTGCGGGTATCCTCCCTCCATCTCCAGCTAAAGCAGGGGCTCTTTGTATTGAGGATGAGGGCCGGGGTTTATGTAGTGGGGACACTGATTCTTTCTGACAGCACCGGCCTGAGTAAAGGGCAGACAGCCAGTGTTCAGACAGCTGAAAGGAAGAGTGGAAAACAACGCAGCCAGTGCTGGGCTTGTGTGGTGAAAGTGTATATGAATGTGTGTCTATGTAAGTGAATGTCTTCGTGCATGTGCATATGTATTTTGTATCATTCCTTTCTGCCAGGTCTTCTTCTAAATGGGTAAAAATCACATGTATTTATTTTGTTTAGACTCTCGCATATGCATGCCAAAGTAATCTTCTTCATCTTCATGCAGCCTTTTTATTTAGTTATGAGGCGTATGGAAAGCCAAATGCTCCAAAAGCAGGACGAAATTGCACTATTCAGCTGAACAAATTATTCAGTATTTCATTATTCATTAATCAATTATTATTATATCAATTATTAATGACCAATTATCCACGTGAGACCCAGTGAAGCAGTGCCAGATCAGTTATGCGCCGATCAATTTGGCCAGAGCTGCACTTTTAGTGGGTCGCACAAGTAAATGTTCAACCTAGTAGGGATGCTCAGTGCAAATTTGGTCCACTTTTATGCTGCTTTTTGCTCCTCATGTCTAAATTAGGAGAAGTGGCCATGAGCAGTATTTTAAAATGAGGATTTCTGCAGAATAGGGAAATGACACCTTGTGACACTTGTATAATGAAAAATTAAGGTTTTTCAAACGTGCAAATATGGCCCTTAACCCTTAAGGTAAAATATGCACTTAAAATTGACCATAAGTTAAGGAAACACAACAACGGTGTTGCACAAAATGGATTAAACACAGTAAACAATGAGGCGGTAATTGATTTATGCATGCCGCTGTGCATGCTGGGAAACAGTCCAGCATCCAGCACCGCAGGAATCACGAGGTCAAGTTGGTGATGTGGCACCTCGATTAACAAGAAAAATTAAAAATGTCTCTGTCATGATTCGGGGTCGCTTTGGGAGTAACTGACTATAGCTGTCGCTAGGACACAGAAGGGAGGCTGGATTTCACCAACCACATGCCGACACGGCTTCTGACACTCACCTGCCAATCATCCTGGTGACTGACGGGCCAGCTGATGTCTGTGCCGCCACCCCCCGCCCCGAGCATAGACTAAGGCAGCCCGTGGCGAGTTTGAAGTAGCTGTCTGTTTCTCAGGAGTAAAAACACTGATGCTTACACACTGCAAAACGAAGGCCGATCGCCGCAGAGCGAGTGTATGAGCCTTATTTCAGTGTAATAGGTCTGCTAGATGGTTGGCTTTGGCTACACACACACACACACACACACACACACACACACACACACACACACACACACACATACTCACTCACTCTCGTTGCCCTCCTGAAGGCCTATGCATTGTACTGCTTTGTGCAGGAACAGATGCATTGATATGGTAATAAGACAGAGAAGGTTTTTTTTTATTAATGTAATGCTGGAATTCACAGCCCTGAAACCATTGGCACAGAATGGAAAAGGAGTAAGCAGAGACGGAGAGACCGAGACGAGGGAGAGCGAGGAAAAAAAGAACAAACAAAATTATGAGTGGGAGGTTGCTTTACCAGCACTTCTCTCAGATATTTCTCGGTTTGGCGTCAGATCCCAATTTTTCAAGCGTGCAGCGGGGAACCAAGCCCCTGCCTCTCCATTCATCAAAGCCTGAAAAGAAGGTCATTAGAGAGCCACAGAGAGGGAAGGCAAGCCCTCCGCTCGCCTCTGATCTCTCCTTTTCATCCTTCGTTCTTCTCTCCCCTCATGAATACCTCTCTGTTGTGATGGACAGGTCGGCTGGAGCGGGGGCGGGGCCGGGTTTGCTTACAGTGGAGGACTTGACTGGAGGCGGACACAGGAAGAGGAAGAAGAGGAGGATGACCAGTAGCCCTTACCACCATCTCACTAGCACACAGGTTCGTAGCTAATCGCTTCTAAACTGCTGAAAATGTCTCCTTAAAGTTTGCTGTTGTCATGATCCTGAACAGTTTTCGTTCGTTTTTCTGTCACATGGTTATACTTGTAAGAAACTGCATCATTCAACTAAATGCAAGACAAGACCAATTCCATATATTGTTATGCAGTGACAAAAAAAAAATTGAGGAGAATCTGTTGAGGAACATCAATACAGTGCTGCCTTGCAACCATTGTAAAATTGCAACACAAATATTGACATTTGTTTAATTATTTTCCTCTCTTCTTTTCAGATGAAGGCTCACTGTAGGCCAAGAGGCAGGCCAAGACTGCTGAGCACTAAGTTTAAGCAGAAAGCTTGCTCACAGCTGAAGCAGAAAGCCAAAGTTAAGCGTGGATCGAGACTGGTGAACCTGTTGTGTCACAGAGAGACCAAAACACAGAGTAATATTACAGAACATCTGCCCCGAGAGCACAGTGGAAAAGAAGAACACACACATTGTAACAAAACTGGAGAGAACAGTGACACAGGTAAACATTATATATACTAGACGTATATGACTTTTAATTGCATTCATATTTAGATTACTGTAGATTATTTAGAAATTTGAAGTACATTTGCTCTATCCCAGCAGGCAGTATGGCAGCAGTCCACCAGGGATCCGATGGGAAATGGACTATGAGAAGAGGTGTGAGGTCAAAGGCCATCCTGAGCTCCTCACCCCTGCCAGCCCGAACTCAGCAGCTGATGTGCGATACGGCTGTGACCGATAGCAAGCTAGAAGCTACCGAGAAGGGCATCTCTCCCTCCGACAGCAACACAGGTGAGTTATGGGCCGAGGGAGATGCATACCAGCATGACGATCAGCGGACCCTCTCATTTCCCTGCTCGACTGTCATGCCGTTAAAAAAAATTAACGATGCCTCCTGAGGCATGCATTGGGCAAAACCCGAGCTGTAATGCTAGCCTGCATCATGCTGCGTTCAGAATGCCACACCTATAGGGAAAAAAATGGTACACTCCCTCCACCGCCCCAGTTCCGCTACATGTTTTAGTCTATGCTCTTTGCAAACACACCTCTGTAAGTGAACAAAGTGGAGATGAAATCATGGCAGTAATGAACGCTAATGTGAGCTACACCTGCGGTCGAGCTAGGCGGTGTTGTTGCCGCTCTGTTAATTGCCCTGAAAGTTATCCTTTTCACATTTCACGAGCTTGCGAGAGTGTTGACGAGCGCCTTGTAAGTGACAAGTGTGTCAGCACTGTGTTGACACCCGACACTGCTTGCCACCGTGCCATCTCCGCTCTATGCGAGACACATAGCCCACAGACGGCATCTGCCAATACATATCTGTGACACCCAAGCATGCGAGTATGACTTTGTGTGCGTACGCTACTGCTCCAAAAAATTGGGAATCACAAAGACATTTGATGTTTTTGTGAGAAATTCAAATTCAAAAGTCATCAAAAATACAGTACAAAATACAAAAAAACAAAAACAGTGCCGCAGAAAGCAGGGTGTAACTTTATCTGAATATCTTAACCTGACAGCTAGAATGCATATGGTGTCAATAGCGGTTTCCATCCATGTTATGAACTTGTGAACTTGTTATGAAATAGAAATGGAAGCTGTAGTAGGTATTGGGAAAACAATGTTATTTTAGTAATTTCATTAGCTTTTATTTAGTTTTATTTAAGTTTTAGAGTTAATCATTTTTGCACTTAACATATTTCAGTTAGTTGTGAAGGCAACATTTCTTATATTTAAGTTTTTAAAGTGAAATAAACCACTTAAAACATATTCTTACTGAACACAAAATTTTTAGGAAGTTCGAATGTTATACATTTTATTTTCACCTAGGTGTTTCCATCCAGCAAATTGTGTGCAATATCCCAAAATTCATTAGAAGTTTTGAAGAACAGATTTTTTCATTTTTTTTCATAGTGATTCCAAACTTGGAATGGTTATGAATGTGTGGCTGTAAGCAGGATTCAGATACTAGGGCAGACACGTGTGGGAAGCAAAGGTCTGGTGGTCAAACCTGTCAATGACTAGAATTTTTCTGACTGCCGCAGTTCCTGTGAACATTGACAGTTACAGTCACAGTCACAGTTGGCACCACATTTCATGAACTTCATCATTCTAAATATCGAACAAATCATACAGTGAGAGGAATCGTCAGGCTGCATTCACATTCACCATGACCGATTCAGATGCCCGCTGTGAACTGTGGTCCAGTCAAGATGTCAATGCATTCAATCGATCCATTATTTTCACAGAGGAGGAAGATGGTGGCATCTACGACAGCGAGGAAGGGGCAGAGGGCTTCAAGAATCTATCATCTAAAGAGCAACTGTCTGGAGTCAGCCGTCCTTTACAAAGCTCCATCATGAAGCTTGAGGCCAATCAGAAAGCCAAGAACAAAACAGAAAGACAGGGATACGGTAAATGTTACATCCTTATTTAATTAGACAGCAGGGATTGACAGACATCACCTTAGTTCACAAACACTCATCTTTCACTGTCACTCTTAAATATCTTTTTTTTTTGTCTTCCCTCCAGGGTCTATGAATGTGTCAGTCACTAAAGAAGAGGTGAAGAGAAGGAAGGCCCCCTGTAGGCAAGCCCTGGTCAGTGCTGACCATAACCACTCAGAACTGGAGGAGGAAAGGAGATTGACTGCTCTAAGTGGAGAGAGGGGTCAAGGGAGAACACCTTTGACCACACTAGGCTTCTAAAGACCTTGCCTTCTCCACGAGAAATCAACACCAGGAAGAGTGCAGTGCTTTTTGGCAAGGTATCAGCTATGTTTTGTTGGAATACTTTGGTAAATTAGCCTCAAACAAGCTCTAACAGTGCTAACATATCCCCTACGGCTGTTTCAGAGGAAAAGCTGTTGGTTAGAAGCACTGTCGTCTCAGTATGATGACATCACTTGGAGCAGACGAATCAGAAACAAGCAGGTATGGAATGGTTCCTCTCAGTTTCAATGAAAATTGGATGGCTAACATGGTCTCTTCCAAAATACAATGTATACTGGTGGCCAATAATTCAAAGAACTTTTGAGCTCATTTATAAGAGTTGGTGTAATCATACGAGGCTGCAGCGCCACATAGCGAATTAGCCCCTAGTGGCCTAGATCTGTCTGCCTTGCCCTCTTGGCACCCATAAAAAGTCATCCCTCCAAGAAGGATTGTGCAATTCTCGTGTGGTTTGTCCTGTCAGGGGCTCTCGTAAATCTACTCACAATAAAGATAAGATGGGATCCGCCTGCTAATTCACGGGCTGAATCATGCATTGTCTAAATAAAACAGTCAATAGTTTTGAAAGGATTTACACCGTAGGTGTCAAGGCTGTCACTGTCGGCACTTTGTGAGGTCATCAGTGAGGCATGCGAGGGGACTTTGCCTGCCTAATCAGAGGGTGGGGAGAATTCCCGCTTTGCTCAAAGAGTGTGATAGAGAACAAAGACACGCATCATTCTTCACCTGGGCCTCGCCCTAGAGACACACTTGTAAAATGAAAACCGAACAGCATCACCCCAAGTGACGAAACCTCCATCACATTAATATATGACAGCTTTTTTGAGCAATGTTAAGTACCAAGGGCTGTGCACAAGATTGGACCTGTTAAGGTGCGAGAGGTTATGATCTATTTGTATGGGAGTTTGAATGAATGTTGGAGCCCTGAATCACTCTCTCCGGGGCCATTAGGGGTGTGCGAGTATGTGTGTGAGACTCACATGCCGTTTCGTGACTGTTAGCAGGCTAAGGGGCGAGCAGTCAGTCGTTTGCTGGAGAGCTTTGCTGCCGATGAGGGATTCCGGATGGATGACGACAGCAGCTTCTCAGAGGGAGAGGAAGATGAAGAGGAAGAGGAGGAGGAACCAGAGCCGATGGGCAGTGTGTTACCGGGTAAGAAATATACAAACAGATAATGCTGTTATACTCCTGCATGTGGTAAAAGGAGAATGACCTCTCACTTTAATCTGTCTTTCTCACAACCAGCCCTGCCCAACTGCATTCTCACCAAAGAAATCCTGAAGGATGGACTGAAAGTGTTAATCTCAAAAGAGGATGAGTTACTGTACGCTGCCTATGTACATACACTGGACCTGCCTGATATGTAAGGCAACAGCCCTGTATTTTCAACATAAAAAACATGGATGGATGGATAGTTAGGGATGGATGGATGTATAGATAGATGGATTGAATGATAGATGTATAGATAGATGAATAGATACATGGATAGATGGATAATTACAGTTCATAATTTTCGTCTCTTCAGCTATAGTGTTGTCGTTGAGGGAGAGCGTGGAAACAGGCCGAGGATCTACTCTCTGGAGCAGCTGCTTCAGGAAGCGGTGAGACCCTTTAAAAAGCTTCTTCAGGGGACTCATCCCCCCAAAGACTCTCTCCATACAGGCCTCGGACTGAACCAGCCCTCCAGGCCGTTCTCACAGGCCCCTTGTTCTCCCCCAGAGCCCCATCAGCTCAAGGCTGGATCCATCCCAGCTCTGACTTTCTCTGCTAAAGCAGTTAGGAACATAGCATCTGGGGTTCTGTGTGTGTGTATGTGTGTGTTCCGATAAGCAGTTACTTAGCCATGAAGCGTGTAAACTGCTATGATCTGTGTGTGAAGGACTCCAAACCAACTTTAGGCATTCTTTTGCATTTGCGTCTTTTATTGCTCATTTCTTATCTCATTGAGCACAAATTCATCAGTAAAGGAACATTTCAGCATCTGGTTGTGATAGAGGAGGGTAGACAACCCTAAGAACTCTTATATCGCTAATATAGCCTGTTTTTTTTTTAAGCAGTACTCTTAGCTTATCTGCTCTTAATGTGGTCCAGCAGTCCACAACATTCCTGCATATACAGTTTCACATTGTGACTGTATACACCTGTTCCTTGTTAGTTATGCGTGGCCCCTTAGGAGGACGTACAGAATAGCGTGTTTTATCCCTTTTTTATTTATTTATCTTATTTAGGAACATCTTTGGGGCTGAACTGCGGGTTGCACTTACACGCATAGTTTATCTAAGCCGACGGGGAAAAAGGGAGCTGATTACACACCGTAAACCAACAGCTCTTTGTCAGCATGCATTCATTTGAATACATTATATGCGTTGCTTCTCTCATTCATCTCTCTCAGTATCATGGGCTGGAAAAAAGTGTCTCGCTGCCTAGGGACCGCCTATCGCAAGCTCTACCCACCCGTCCCCAGTCTCCCTCAAAGACATATTAATGAGCATGTTCTATGCAACTCTCAAATTCTGTACAGTACACAAAACATCTGACGATATCTCTTCTTGATACAATCCACAAGCTGCAACACAAAAAGCTCTTGATTGTTCACAAAATGCTAAACAAAGAGAGGAGGTTGTCATTTGTGTCAGTGTTGGATGTGATTGTGCATAGTTGTGGGAGAAATAAAACTGGGAGAATAGAAAGACAGAGAGAGCGAGCACTATATTCACACTGAAGGCTAGAACAGTAAAGGCTTTGACATTGAACGCTACACTCTACTCCAACAAATTGGACTCACCCATAAGCCTGCAGCATTGTTCCTGTGTGTATATTTGTGTATCAGCTTTACTGGAACTAGTGTGGAATTAAAAAGCGAACACAGCTCAGGTTTACATAAAGTTAAGTCAACATGAAAGAATGCGATCCTTAATTCAAACTCGCTTTTTTTTCTGGCTCCATTTTGGTGTATAAATCCCACTCTTCACAATCCATTCAATTATAAAATGGCTAAAATCAAGCTGAGACATAGTTACAATGAAAAATATATTTATATTTATTTATATATCAAGTGTAATTTCTCTCATCAGATTTCACCCATGTTTCCTGCACCATTTTCTCTGGACTTGTAGATGGAGTGGGTCATTTCTACACTAAACGAATTGCAAAAATAATGACTAGACTCAAACAGGTTGCATACGCATTCACCTCTCTGTCATTGGTTGGATAAACAGATAGTCATGCCCCAAAAGTCAGATTTCATGGAGACACTGCTAGCCACTAGCATTAGCCCCCCCCCGTTTCAGTGATACCTCCTCTTTCCTGTGCTGCTTTTAAGACTTCTTATCAGTTGTTTTGCTTCCAACACCATTGCCTGCATAGTGCATATCCTGGCCAAAAATCCTCGGCTCCCCGTTTGCTCTGTCTGTCAAAAGGGCTGTATCTACAGCAGACCCGTTTGAACTGGTCCTAAAAGAGCCCTTGGTGCATGTGCTCTGTGTAGTGGGAGGGGAGCTGGCAGCCTCACTATAAAGTCATCGATTTAGGCCTTTTTCACCTCTCTGCTCTTTCATTCCATTATTTCAAAGCAGACTCTCCATTCAGTGATGCTGATTTTCTCTCTTTTTATTCTCGTTGAGACCAAAGAGACCAAAATCAACAAACTGCATTTCTTGAGAATGGTTGTAATTGCCTTACGGCAAGGCCTCAAAGATATCCATGCTTTTTGCAATGTAGATGTCTCGTATTCTTCATGTGTGTCTTTTAACTAAATCAACTTGTTATGCTTGATAAGCTGCATGTCTGCCAGATATGTAGGTTAATTTTTAAAGTCGTCCATGTGTTTCAGGTTTTAGATGTGCACCCGGAGACAGTGGAAACTCTGACGGCTGGAACAAGAGTGTGCGCTTACTGGAGTGAACGCTCGCGCTGTTTGTATCCTGGATATGTCCGTAGAGGTGAGATCATTCTCTCTCTCTCTCTCTCTCTCTCTCTCTCTCTCTCTCTCTCTCTCTCTCTCTCTCTCTCTGAGATGCATGTTTAAATTAGTCTCAAACTTAGAATAAAAGTAAAAAATGTATCATTAGCATTGTTAATAATTGTAACAATTTTTTAAACACAAATACAATCATATGCATTCTGTTTAGAGCTGTACATTTGTGTCTTCCACAGGAGGTCCAGGTGAAGAACAGAAGGAGGGCAGTGTCATGGTAGAGTTTGACGATGGAGACCGGGGATGGATTTCTCTTTCAAGCATTCGTCTGCTTCCGCCAGGCTACCAAATCCACTGTATGTTTCTGCAGATAAATACATTTCATCTTCAATACAGACAAAGAGTCTCATGTCAACAATTTTAGACAAGTGTGCCAAGTTTCCGTGCTTGTCATTAAGCCTGTGGCATTGTTGATGTACTGCAGGTGCAGAGCCATCACCAGCCCACCTGGTCTCACCTAGGTGCCGCAGGAGGAAGACCTCCACTCAAGAGAAGATAACTCGGCAGGCTGATGTGTCTTCAGAGCATTCCGCTAACACAGAGCCCAGGAAGAATGTTGTTAAAGCCAAGCCAGGTGCGTGATGACACCTGCATCATCCACATTCTCATGGCTTTCCAAATTCCACATCGATTGGATTAAATTAATTTTGGGTTACATTACACGTTTTAAAATCAATGCTTTTTGCATCATCTCGTTTAACCTGCAACAAAGAGTTAAAACGTGTTGTTTCAAAGAGACGCATTGTTTCTCAATCTGTTTGTCCCTAAGGACATGCCTCACTACCTTTCCTGGTTCTTGTTCCAGGAACTGACGCACCCACCAAATGGTTAATTTAATGTTCGTCAAGAGCCTTAAAAGTATTATCAGATGTAAAGTAGAATCATCCGTATTAATACGGATGAAAAAAGCATTTGCCTTCATTACTTTAAATGACCCTGTCCAATTAACACATCAGCACTGATGAAATCAGGGTTCAGTTGACTAATGGAATGAAATGTGTTTAACTGAACAAATGGATGAGGGAAACTGGCGTCAAGGTTGAACTCTGCTGAACTATAGAGTCTGACTATAGAGCCCTGAACTACCGGTCCAACAGCTCCAATTCAGCAGATGTTATCAATAGTACAACAAACAACATGGAGTCATAAGATGTTCCGCTGTCAGGCATATTTGTTTGCATCTGTTTTCTCTGAGGGGCTGAAGGTAGTATCTAGCAAGTGGAGCTTGGAAAATGCAAATAAGTTAACATTGATGGCAGGGTTGTTTTGCTACATCCCCATAGCAATACCTTTGTTTATCTTCCTCAACAGGAAGGCCAAAATCTGTCAATGCATCATCAAAGAGCTGTGTGTCTGTGGATGTGACTGGAACCGCTTCCCCTCTTCTTGGCTGGCCAGTTGCCACCACGTCCAGGAGGAAACCCTCCATGGATTTGTTCCAGTTTAACGGGTTAACGAAGAAAGCTCTGAGAGGAAAGGAGTCTGACATGTTCCCCTTACTTAGCTCCACCATGACCACTCCAGCCAAAGGCATCTTCAGCACTTCCTTTGAGGTGGACTCCTTCAGCAGCATTGCTAATGGTTGCACTTCCTTTGGAAATCAGCAGTTGGCAACAGGTCTGCCTCTTAGTCACAAGGGCGTCTCTGGTTTACGGGGTAGAAAGATAGGAGACAGGAAGGAATTTCTCGTCAAACTTGACCATGAAGGGGTAACGTCCCCCAAGACTAAGAATGGAAAAGCATTGTTGCTTCTTGGTAACCCAGAGGTACAAATAGGTGGACGACTGGAAAAGGGCTTTGGAGCCAAAGGAATAGGAGAACTGACCTCAACAATGGGCTACTCCCAGTCCGTTCTTCTAGTCAAAGATGCCAAAAGGAACAGTTGCCATATTCTCAAAGGTTCATCAGACATGCGAAAGCACCCTCAGGGTCTTGGGCTTAGTGAATATGCAGATTATGGGCCAAACTGCCACAGCGACTGCCTAAGCTCCTATTCAGATATGGATGAAGATGAAGACGAGGATGAAGATGTCAGAAGGGCAGACATGCGCACCACTGGACGCTTTCTGTCTCGTCTTTCTGTTTCATCGTCGTCCTCAGGGTCCTCCAGCGCATCTAGTTCAGGCTCGTTGTCCAGCTCTAGCATCTGCTCGTCTGACAATGACTCGTCCTACAGTTCAGATGAAGAAGAGGCATCACGGCTTCTGCTTCAGGGTTGCCTTTCTTCTCATCACACATTGCTTCAACAACAGCAGCATCCTGAACCTCCCAACGCCCAACCACGACATACTTTCGGAGCCAAAACTATAACTATCCCTAATTCAAAGGCTGCAGTCAATAGTAGTACAGGAAAACCTCCAAGGAGAAAGGATATTGCCAACAACTCTTCCTCTGTAGTACAGTCCAAATCTTCCAAAGACTTCCCTAAAAAACAGAAGTTACCATCTTCAGAGGGTCCACCAAACTCATCCTCGTTCATGCCAGGACGGCAGCTGTGGAGGTGGTCTGGGAACCCAACTCAGGTAAATTCCTGTTCTGATGTTTCTGTTTTAATCCCAAGCCAAAATGGTTTTACCTGGGGAAAATTACCCTTAAACTTTACTTTCTTGTCATCAGAGACGGGGTTTGAAAGGAAAAGCCCGAAAGCTCTTCTACAAGGCCATCGTTCGGGGAAAAGACACCGTCCGAGTTGGAGACTGTGCGGTTTTCCTCTCTGCTGGTCGACCTCACCTCCCCTTCATTGGTCGCATTGAGAGTCTATGGGAATCCTGGTCCAGCAACATGGTAGTCAAAGTAAAGTGGTTCTACCACCCTGAGGAGACCAAGCTTGGAAAAAGGCACCGGGATGGGAAGGTACAGTAGTGACCAGAAGTCTTGTTTGGTTTTAATTGACTTAAGGTAGACTTTGCAGACTTAAATCTTCTTTTCTTCTCTCTTCACAGCATGCCCTTTACCAAAGTTCCCATGAGGACGAAAATGACGTCCAAACCATCTCCCATAAGTGCCAGGTGGTAAGCAGAGCTGAATATGAGCACCTGAGCCATATCAGGAAACCAAACAGCAACAGTCAAGATCTATACTACCTGGCTGGAACTTACGACCCCACCAGTGGCCAGCTGGTGACGGCAGAGGGAGAGTCGATCATCTGCTAACGTTTGAAAATGGCTGAATGCACTACTGAAATCGTGAGATACAAGAAATGGCTGACAATCAGGCCAGTCTTATTCAAGATACAAAACTAGCATGATGTGAAAAGAGAGTTTAACCCATAGCAATGGGTTTCTGCAGCCACTTTTATCTCCACTCTTAGAGTAACAGAATATTATCAAATGGATTGTGGGGAGGACAAATCGTGGTGATCACTCTATGAAGGCTCCATAGACATGGAATATTTTTGTATCTATTAATGAAAAAGACACTGGATTTTTTTCAGAGTAGGATATTTAGACTGACAGACCTGGATCGGTGGTGAAAAACACTGACTGAAATTTTGGATTTGCGGAAAGTTCTTTTGGAAAGCTCTTCACTGGTTAATCAAGTCAAACTGATGTCACCAGGACTTTTAAATATCCCAGCAGGACCAAATACACTGTTACTTTGAGCTGTGGTATGATCTGTTTGTTTGTGTTTGTGTGAGAGGAGGTGTGAATGAGAGGGTAATTTTTTGCTTTATGCAAATATGTGAACAACCATGTGTGTATGTAGAGATCAGCCACACACACACACAAAAAAAAACACAAAAACAAAACAAAACAGGAATGGGTGTTAACCTGGAGATTAGAGGCCTAACTGGTGTTCTAAATTGAATGATGCTCTCAAACGTGTACAGTCTAATAACCTCTTTTGACAATACCAGGGATTTTTTATTGTTATTTTCTCATTCTTTTTGGCGCTAATGATTATGTCAATATATTAATAAGTCCGTTTATGAGCAAACAAAAAACACAGACAAAAACAAAAGGAATGATTTTTCCAGTCAAGCCATACACTTCTGTACCTCTTGCTTATCTTCTCATTCAGGTGTATAGTTGTACAATTGATTTATTTGATGTGTGTAAATATATAAATATATAAATATATATTAAAAACAACAAATGTAAATATAATATAAATGAAGAGAGAGCTCTATTCCTCTTTATTGCTCTTGATTGTGTTATTTTTTTAAATGAAATATGTTTGTTTGCGAGGTTTGTTTTGGGGACAGGCATGATTTAGGCACCTTAGTTACTGAGTAATTTCTTTACTGTTGTATAGGAGGGAACGGAGGGTTGGGAGACATTCTGCTCATGGAGCAAATAGTCGAAACGAAGCAGTCCAGTCAGAGGAAACAGGCTGTCTGTGTACACTTCATTACTATCTTTCATCTTTCTTTTGGAGTTTGATTTTGGCTTTGAAAGAATTGTTTGTTTCTATTGCATTTCATTGTCTTTGTGTGATCTAATTGGTAACAATTTAAGCAAAAAGTCAAAAGTGCCAGGTCCATATAGCATATTTGGAGGGTTTTTTTACTGTCCGGAAATTCATTTTAAATACTGACTGAAGGAATCTGGCCTCCAAAATGACAAACCAAAGTATGTCCTTGAAACTACTATACTTCCAACTGCAATAAATATGTAGACTGAATCATAAACAAGGGGCACTTGCAATGATTTTGCCTGATGTACTTTAGATGACTGACAACTAATTTTGCTGATAGCTTTCCAAATGCTTTTGTGTTTGAAAACAGCTGAAATGTTCTTACAATGTTTCAGCAAAGTTGTAGCAAAGTGTTGGCCAAGGATTTTTTTTTTGTCTGCAAAGAATGGGTATAGACATGCAAACAAAGCGTGAACAGACGCTTCCAGCACTTGAAGCCTCCTGCTGTCCTATGTCACGTGATCATGAAGGACAATCATAACCTGTAAGTGATGGCAGTTTAAAACAGATCTAATCTAAAATATTTCCTCTTGTCACTTTTTTCTTCCTGCTTTGCCAAAAATCTTTTTTTGTTTTTTCCAGTGTCAATGTTGTACTCTTATTTGTTTAATATGCAAGCCTGTACAGATTGTTCCGTGTTGGAATTGTGAAAAAGGTGACAGATATGCCTTTCAATCCTAAAGGATGACTTACTTTTTTAATGACATTGTTGCTGTTACACTGCAGAAGCTAAAGCTTTAAGAAATCTGATGTGAAAATTAATGTAATGTCACTTTCTGGGTCTATAAAAAATTATTAAAAAAAAGAAGAAAATGATATTTTTGTAAACAAACACTGGATTCAACGCTTGATATGATGGCACTGGCACCACCAGCGTGCCAGGAAGTTGGCCAAGTCTCAAAGGAAATAGAATCATTGTGTAACCTGAATTTGAGACCCACTTGGAACTGATTTTTACGGTGGATGTTCTTTTTGACCTTGTGGCGAATATAACTCTAAGATATTTCCACTGTTAAAACGTTATTTATCTTAATTTTATTGCATTCGTGTTGCATTTAATTAAAAAAAAATCTAAATGGCCTCGCGTCTGTGTGTTTTATTCAAGGTTGTTTGATATTGTGAAAACGTTGATTTACCTGAATGCATATGCATATATTAAATGGTTTTAAATTGATGTCTTATTAAAATTTACACCAGTAACTTTATACACTGTCGGCAAACAATGTTAAACATTGTTTCGCTGTCTTGCGGCGAATCTTTGTTAGATCTTATCTCAGCCCTGTTCATTCAATACGTGCCAAGAAGAGAAGCGACCAAACACCTCCACGTTTTCCCTATTTAAATACAGTTACTAGAGTAGTGTAACTCGACCAAGAACGGTGACACAAAATAAAACGTTGCGCTTTTCTAAGCGTGTAAAATGGATAACTATATTGTATGGCAGAATACCATAGGAAGTGCTTGGGAGCACTTCGACTCGGCGCAGTAATATCATCTCTCGTGAAAAGTCCGCTCTCCTCCCCCCTCTCATATCAACGGGAGCGGACTTTTCACTTTTTTCGCAAGACAGCGATTGAGCGCATGCACTGAGACGAGAGAGGTAGCTTATGTATCAACTCGTCTTAGTTAAGGGAATAACATAGTTTAATATGAAAAACCAGTAGAGTATCCCTTTAACATATGAATAATCATTTAAAGCGTATTATATGTTTTATACACTGCAAAAATAGCCTCTATTTGACCGAAACTGCAAACTGACTACCTACATTTTATGGTGAATGTTTATATGGTTGTCAATGAATGGGAGGCTAAATATCATTTTGGCTTTAATAAGATTTTCCCAAGCATAAACCTGGTGTCCTTCATGACAACTTCAGAAGTGGTAGGAAACTCTAGCACGTTAAGGCAGCATAAGGTCATGAACACATGCAGGTCATTTTACTCCAATACCGCTTTGAGAAGGGAAAGATAAAGAGAGGTGGGTAGAGAGAGGACATGGAGAAATATAGAGAAATAAAGTATGCAAACAACATGGTACATTAAAAGTTTGGCAGGATATTCTGCAGGCAATAAAAAAAAACTTGAATTCTAAACAGATTTGAGTGATTATAAGGAATATGTCATATTTCACTCCTAATTCACCAGAAAGAAATACAATATTATATTATATCCTGTTTAACATTGTGACATTGTTTTCATGAAAAATACAAATGAATCACATTATTTGCACATAATTGTATTTCTTGGTGGAAGGGGGTGGATTACAACAATGTACTTTACACAAAATATAATTATTTTTTGCTTTTGCTTTTGTGGTAAAAATCTGGATTTTTTTTTGTTGATGCACTAAACAGGCTCTCTGTAGCACGTTAGTTTGAGCAAATAACTCTCTTCTTATTGATATAATTTTTGAGTTGGCTTTATGATATTCTGGAGATTTAAAAGTCTTGATCAGGCTATGGGTTCTTCAGATCAGTATATTGATTTCTAGACAAATTAAGCCTTTCTGGATTCTTTGAAGCACCTAGATGGTTTTCAAAAGAACAACTCAAAAAGTTTTCATTGCATGAGGCAGTATAACCATTTTGACAGCTTTTTTTAAAAAAAGTTTGTGTAATGTAATTGTATTATGTAGTATGTACACCTTTACACTGCAGGAAGAATATGGTTTCTACACACAGTTAAACGTAAAACCAGTGACGGGATTAAGATTGTTCTGCATCCTGTGTGATTTTGTAATGACTTTTTCCTAAGCACATTAACTTAAGATCCATGGCATTTTTGGGGATTTCCGCCTGGATTTAGCCAACCAAAATTAAAAAGCTTGCCATTCCCTCATACTTTGGGCTAAATACACAACTTTTGTGTCATTTTACAGAAAACCCTTTGCAGTTTCATAAAACAGTGCTAAAAGTGATAAACATTTAAGCATATGTTGTCTGAGCTTTAATGAACACAAAAAAATAGGCGCTTTTTGATTTTTTAATTTTAAATTCATTTTTGAAAGTGTATAACTCAGGCCCTGTGGGGTCTAGGGACATGCAGACAAGTATGGCTATTTCCTCTATATGGCAGCAAACACTGAAAACAAGAATTATTTCTCTATAATAAAAAATGAAAAAGATATTCAAACAAATCTGAAGGGAGGAATATTATCTTTTTTTAATGTAATTTCCACCTAGCCAAATCTAAACTCTGCTCATAGCCAAACCCGGTGGTACATATGCAATATTCCAGTGTAATTTTACAGAAAACCCTTTGAAGTTATATAAAACACTGCTGAATGTGATAAATATTATAGTATATGTTGTCTGTGCTATAGTAAACAAAAAGAAAAAAATAGGCGCTTTATGATTTTGATCATTTTATTCTTTCAGAAGATACAAGACTTATCATTTGACACATTATTTGACTAAAATCTGTGGTCTATTAGCATCTAGAAAAGGATCATCATCCTCCAGATGTATTTCATTCATTATATGGGCATCAGTTTTGTCATCTGTGTTGTGTATCACCTCAACATCACCGGCCAGCCTCCTGGAGATCTGATGCCAGCTGTGCCAACAGTGCCACATCTTCAATAGAACCTGAAACAAAGAAATCACTGTTTATACATAGTTTCTGCACTGTAATAATGTCACTTTCACAATATCAAAATGTAGATTTACTAAAATTACCATTTTTTTCAACTTATGCAAAGTGAAACTAACTATTGCGCAAATTGTTGCGCAATACCAAAAACATTAGACATTTATTTTCAAATAATAGTTTATCAGATTGGTTGCTGTGCTTTCACATTTCAAACTAACAATAACTTTATCAAAAAATGTATATAAACATTGCTGAAAACTCAGGGTTCCGAACACTTACCTAAACAATAACGTTAGTCCTCAGAATGCGCACTCCAAACTTCTCCAAATCCTCCATTTAGAAACAAGTTGCCAAAGCTCGCGTTTATAAATGCCATTGAAGCTTTTATCTTTCTAGATGCAATTATAGAGATCTAAACATTTCATAATCAATAATATAACACGCGAAACTCACGGATATTGCAGTAAACAAAGCATAACTGTTCACCCTGAAGTGACCGAGGGAGCGCGTCCGTCACTCCGGAATCCCGGTCTGGTGAATGGTCCCGGTCAGACATGTGACGCGTGCTGAGTTCCTGTTAAGATCTCACAGCCTTAGCATTAGCTAGAGTAAGCCCAGGGTCTGTGTATGTAGCATGACTTGCAGATTTGGTGAACTGCGTTTCTTACGCGCTCATTGCGCGTCTTCTCTCAGTTCGTTCGAAAACGATTTTCTCACCAACGAAAGCTCACAGAAACATGAAAACGGTCTCATTTGAAAGATAACATCCTAAGCTAAAAGGTGATATAGATTATGTGGCTGTTTGCGGCTCACTGAAGCCGACATCGGAGCAGGAATGTGATACTTTTATCTGTCACCTCTTTTTGAATGTATTTCACTGTGATTGTTTTGAAGATATTTCGATCTATGATTGTCTCACAATGTAATAACCTACATGGTCATATTCCTTAGAATGAGAGCTTTATTGTAATATATGATTTTACTTATTTGTGAAATAAATAAAAAATAAATATTTGTTGAAAGATTTCTTCGCAATCATAAAGCGGAAATATTTGCCTGGGACCAATGCATATTTAAGCTAATATTTCATTTGATATGTATCATAAAACCGAAAGTGATGGTATTCTCTGTAAAGTATAAGCTTCTATAAAGCTTCTATATATCTTCTGTAAAGATTCTAAGCTTTCAAATGATACCAAGAATTAGTTGATACCTTATATGGAAGACTATGAAAAGAACGTACGAAAATCATAACAAAGATTTTTAATCCCCCTACCGGGATGGTGGATTTAAAGGGGTTAATATGAATATAATATTAAAACGCATTTTGTAACAATTCCTTTTTTTTCTGCGGTTTCATGTCGAATTGTATTTCCAAAAAGTGTTATCTTATGAGTTAAAGGTTGTGTAGGTAAGACATTTATAAAAAAAAAAATTCAAAATTTGTTTAGACTTTCTATATATATCAATGCATAATTAAAATCTAAGTACTCTGAAAAAGAAAGTATAAAAATCGAGTGTCTGTAGACCTCTCACGACTGTTTTAAAGACAGCTCATTATTTCCATTCACTTCACCCCCTCCCTTCTGGTCTCCTTCCAAAGCCACACCCCCAAAACACATGAACGAGCAACTCTGACAGCTGAGCTGAAGACGCATTATTTACCTGAGACAAGCGGAGAGGAAGGAGCGCAGTGCATGTAGTGACATCATGTCAGACACACATGTAAATAAAAAAATCTAACTTTATCATTATGAAGTTAAACAAATAAGTTGTATTTTATTACTCACTATCAAACTAGCATATTGATATTGGTAAACTTTACAATATATTTATTGATTCGCTAACGAGCTAGTTATCTATAAGGCAAAGCTAAACACAGGTTGCGTGATACACGTTGTTCCATTGCCATCATTTACACTGTGATGTAGATGAATTTCGTGTAAGATTTATAACATATATATGATGTTCTGCATGTAAGAGTTTGCTTGATGAAAGCATAGTTGATTCTGATGAGGACTACACTCCCGAGACAAGTACCACATCGTCAGCTCGAGGACAGAACCGTGGTCGAGGGCGAAGCAGAGGAGGTCGTGCAAGAGGTCGTGCTACTAGGGTATTCGCCGATATTCACCCGAGTTTTATTTCTTTGTTTATCCAACAACTTTTTGTTCATTACCTTTTCTTGTAATGTAAATGACTTCCTTTTTTTGACTGGGTTGCCTTCGTGAACTGCAAATGTGGACTTAGATTGGTCTTTCTCTGCCATTGTTTTGGTAATCCTAGGTTCCGTGGCTCTTGAATTACACAAACCAAACGAGTGCGCGCAAAAGGGCAGGTCCTGTGTGGCGAAGGGGTGGTTGCCATGGTTGCGAGAGAGTGACAGTCGCCTAGGCCAATCCGTTGTTTCGTCCCGGTTCGAAATAATGAGCTGTGTTTAATGCAGATTAAACGGTCTAGAGTCAATAGATTTTTATACTCTTTTTTTCAGAGTACTTAGATTTTAATTATGCATTGATATATATAAAAAAGTTTAAACAAATTTGGAAAAAAGTTTTTTATAAATGTCTTACCTACACAACCTTTAACAAGTCAGTAATAATAAAAAAAACATGCTTAATTTTAACATTTTTTATATACACTCAAGTTTGGAACAATAAAGATTTTAAATGGTTTAAAAAAACATCTCATTCTCAGCAAGGCTGCTTTTATTTGATCAAAAATACAGTAAAAACAATAATATTGTGAAATATTATTGCAATTTAAAAGAATGGATTTGTTTTAAAATGTATATATATATTTTCCTGTGCAAAGCTGAATTTTCAGTATCATTTCTCCAGTCTTCAGTGTCACATGAATCGATCCTTCAGAAATCATTATAATATACTGATTCGGTACTAAAGAAACATTTATCAGTGTTGAAAAGAATTTTTTCTTCTTACTATTTTTGTTTAAACTGTGATACACTACTATTCAAAAGTTTGAAATAGGCTAAGTAAGATTCTTTTTTTAAAGACAGGTAGTGTATATATTTTTATTATTATTAATTTTTTGAGTAATCAGTAGGGGTATTTTTTAACCGTCTGTTATCTCTTAACCTTTATTTGCAATGTCACCTACTGTAGTTGAGAGAGGAAGATTTGGGATGCTTGTGACTGCATTGGTACTAGAGGGTGAGGCTGACCAGAAGAACCGGAGTTAATGATCTCGCATCAGTCATACCCGGAGCCAGAGGCCCATCATGCATCAGACGCGTGTGACCACTGGGGGAGGAATTTTTTATTAGTTTGTGCCGCTATAAAGGCAGTTTACTTTTACAGAATCTTTTGGGCAACACTGCAGGATTCGCTCATGTTCGGCTGCCTGACACGAATACTGACAAAAATAAACAAATACTATGCTTTTGCTAGCTGTATCAGACATAGACAGCTATTCCAGCAACTCACTGAACCTGAAACTTGAAAACCTGAAAGAGCAGAAGCCAGACCATGTCAATGCCACAGTGTGTTTTTCTGAGAGAAGGCAAATATCTACACCTCATAAATGTCCTGCCCGCGGCGTGACCTCTTCTGGCCCGCCTGCTGAGTGGCTCTCAGGAGGACGAGAGGAGAGTGTGTGGAGCGGGTGGGGTGAGCATTCTGAATGAGGTGCTGCTGGTGAGACGGAGAGCGCACACAGACCCCTCCTATGGTGGGGTAGGTTTGAAGGTCTGAGAGCTCATCCATCATGCAGTGTCATGCTGCTCAGGGGTCCCAAACCTGTCGGTGTGTGAAAGGCCCGAGCAGAGAGCGGACAAGTACACCGAGATAGAGGGAGGATGTCTGTGAGAGAGACAGTCTAACTTGCTACCGCTTCAGCCGTACAAATACACCATACTTTGTCATGCTAGTGAAGGATAGAAAGAAAGAATGCTAAACAATGAAATAGTGTCATTTTCCAGGGAAATCTGTGTTAGGCTCGGAGCATGTGTCTGCATACTTGGTGGACAATAAAATGGGTTTCAAAAAATCAACCAATAAACTTGCATCTAGAGATTGAGATATCAGAGACAAATGTTTTATTTTCATAGTTTAGCTAACTTTATTATTTAAGGCTGCCATTTTGATCGGATTTTTTCTGTTTCTTATATTTAGCCAAATATAGGCGGCCTATTCTAAGAAGTATTTTAGCAATACAATACAAATTCACTTGATGAGCCAATAAAGCACGTTACAACTGCAACTGAAAGCACATTAAAACACATCATAGCTCAACGTTGGCCTACCTTTTAAACATTGTTTTACAGTCATGCCAAACCATAATACAATAAACACATTAAAATCAGTGATGGAAAGATAAAATGTTACAAGTAAAGGTAATACAAATAATGACAAAATAAAATATATAAGTATATAATAACAACAAAACCCCTGTCCTGTCCTCAAATTTGATTGGCCGAGAGTTCAACAGCACAGTGACCTTTCACTGTATTACTCCGCTTGTTGTTTGTATTAAACGACATCTAGAATCTAGATTATTGCTGCGACCCATATTTTGTTGCTGAGCGAGAAGCGTATTTTGATATCCGGAGCGTTTGTTATTTCTCTTGCGAACAGACGCAACAAGAAGTTGTGTGGTTTTATCTGCAGCTTAAAAGCCAAAGTGCGTCGGCAACCCGGAGTGGATCTTAAAATGAGTAATTGGGCCTGGGATACGTTTCTGTTCCTCCGCTCTTTGGATAGTTCCAAGCCGGAGTTTAGTCTCTGCGTTGCTTGGCGACAATCAAAGCTTTTGACTTTGGCCTAATATGGACCGATTTTCGTTGGAGATGAAATACCAACTGAGCCACTTCAGAAACGTAAGTTACTCAATATCACGTTCATGTTTACAGAACTGTTGCAAAGCTGCGGTTGTACTGAATATCAGAATTGTGTCCTAAAGACACAACAATTCTGTGTCAGATACATCGTACAAACGTGGGGTCAGTCAGATTTTTTTTTAAAGGTAGGGACAATAGAGATTTATGTACAAATTATGCCACCAGGCTCCTGTAATCAGAGCATCAAGAATATTAGAGATTTAGGAATTGAACATAGCAATTGCACAGGCCAAAAACACGGACATATGTTAGATATCTAAACTAGGGGGAAAAATCCCCTGTTCTTATATTGTCTGTCAACACCCTCTATAGCTTCACAACATTTGCAACAGTGACTTTCAAGGTCTTTGTGCATTCCCAGAATACGTATCCAGACACTGCATAATATCCCTAAACTGCTAACTCCCTAAATCCACTATCCACCTGCCACTTATCACTTCTGACATTTACTGAATTTCTGATGCTCTGGATTTGAGGATGCCTTTAACCTGGAATTACACAGGATTAAGCTGTTTCCTGAATAGATATGCTGGCTAGATCTTCTAATGCTGGAATAGACATCATTTCTGTGGTATAATGTGTCCTTGATCTAGAGTTATTTGCTCATATTTGACATTACTTTTTGTGGGTGTTGAGATTCAGTTGTATTTCCTATTATTAAATATTAATAAGGTTACAGAGGGGCTACTGCTCTAAATCAGTTTTATTGTCAGTGTCTTTAGTTTATGTTGGCAGTGACAGACATCAGTATGTGAATATTTGCTTTGGTCTACGGATTCTTTCTACCAAAACAAAAACGCTTTGTGAAGGACAAGCTGTCTTCAGCCATACGTATCACTATCAAAAGTGTTTAGAAGTAAGAAGTACATAAGTTTCGAATTTATGTCATGAGAAAAAAACATCTTAGACCAGCCTAAGCTTATTTGCTGGTGATCAGTGACCAGTTGCATAAACTTAGCCAATATGTTAAGACTGTCTTAAGAACTAATTTCACCAAGCAATTAGTCAAGATGTAATGAGGCTAACTTTCAAGACTAGTCTAAGCGGTTTATGCAACCAGCCCCAGGTTTCACGGCCTGGCCGAGCTAGTCTAATTGGTTTGTACTTGCCAAGCTTGATGTAGCTGAAAAATACCCCAAAACACTCTAAATCTGCCAACAGAGCAAACTGACCATGCAGGATAGATCAGCATACCTGTTCAAGATGTTTTAAT
Organism: Chrosomus eos; assembly: GCA_036326025.1. Lineage (NCBI taxonomy): Eukaryota > Metazoa > Chordata > Actinopteri > Cypriniformes > Leuciscidae > Chrosomus > Chrosomus eos. The sequence goes on along the minus strand of CM070830.1, from coordinate 29,642,008 downwards.
CAGTTTTTTTTTCTGCAAGAAAGTAATTGGAGTACTTTTGAAAGTAATGTTTCCCGGCAATGCATCTCTTTTTTCGATCCCTCTCTCCATCCTAAATTTGGTGCTTCTTTTTCTATAAGCCACGTGTGTAAATGAATAGCTGTCAGCTGCATGAAAGTGCTGGATATGGTGATCCAGACCAATGGCTCAAAGGTTGTGGAGGGGGATTAAGGGCATGGAACCCATCCAGCTCACCCCATCCATCCCTCTTACAGCCGGGGCCCCTGTGCACACAACATATCCATCCACAGCACATTCAGTGTGAGCTTTCAGGTCAGTGCGCAGAACCATGTGCCAGCGATTATATTGCACTCTGCCCTTGCACAACACTGCATTTGTTGGTCTCTCTCTCTCTCTCTCTCTCTCTCTCTCTCTCTCTCTCTTCTCTCTCTCTCCTCTCTTCTCCTCTCTCTCTCTCTCTCTCTCTCTCTCTCTCTCTCTCTCTCTCTCTCTCTCTCTCTCTCTCTCTCTCTCTCTCTCTCTCTCTTCTCTCTCTCTCTCTCCCCTTTGGTTTTCATTAATTGTAATAAAGCTATATACAGGTGCTGGTCATATAATTAGAATATCATCAAAAAGTTTATTTATTTCAGTAATTTCATTCAAAAAGTGAAACTTGGATATTATATTCATTCATTACACACAGACTGATATATTTCAAATGTTTATTTCATTTAATTGTGATGATTAAAACTGACAACTAATGAAAATCCCAAATTCAGCATCTCCGAAAATTAGAATATTACTTAAGACCAATACAAAAAAAGGATTTTTTAGAAATGTTGGCAAACTGAAAAGTATGAACATGAAAAGTATGAGCATGTACAGCACTCAATACTTAGTTGGGGCTCCTTTTGCCTGAATTACTGCAGCAATGCGGCGTGGCATGGAGTCGATCAGTCTGTGGCACTGCTCAGGTGTTATGAGAGCCCAGGTTGCTCTGATAGTGGCCTTCAGCTCTTCTGCATTGTTGGGTATATCACATCTTCCTCTTCACAATAACCCATAGATTTTCTATAGGGTTTAGGTCAGACGAGTTTGCTGGCCAATTAAGAACAGGGATACCATGGTCCTTAAACCAGGTACTGGTAGCTTTGGCACTGTGTGCAAGTCCTGTTGGAAAATGAAATCTGCATCTCCATAAAGTTGGTCAGCAGCAGGAAGCATGAAGTGCTCTAAAACTTCCTGGTAGACGGCTGTGTTGACCTTGGACCTCAGAAAACACAGTGGACCAACACCAGCAGATGACATGGCACCCCAACCATCACTGACTGTGGAAACTTTACACTGAACTTAAAGCAACATGGATTCTGTGCTTCTCCTCTCTTCCTCCAGACTCTGGGACCTTGATTTCCAAAGGAAATTCAAAATTTACTTTCATCAGAGAACATAACTTTGAACCACTCAGCAGCAGTCCAGTCCTTTTTGTTTTTAGCCCAGGCGAGACGCTTCTGACGCTGTGTCTTGTTCAAGAGTGGCTGGACACAAGAAATGCGACAGCTGAAACCCATGTCTTGCATACGTCTGTGCGTGGTGGTTCTTGAAGCACTGACTCCAGCTGCAGTCATCTCTTTGTGAATCTCCCCCACGTTTTTAATGGGTTTTGTTTCACAATCCTCTCCAGGGTGCGGTGATCCCTATTGCTTGTACACTTTTTCTACCACATCTTTTCCTTCTCTTCGCCTCTCTATTAATGTGCTTGGACACAGAGCTCTGTGAACAGCCAGCCTCTTTAGCAATGACCTTTTGTGTCTTGCCCTCCTTGTGCAAGATGTCAATGGTCGTCTTTTGCACAGCGGTCAAGTCAGCAGGTGTCTTCAATATTGAACCTTTTCACAATATTCTAATTTTCTGAGATACTGATTTTGGGGTTTTCATTGGTTGTCAGTTATAATCATTTATAATATCAGTTTATTAGAATATATTTTTACATTCTCATATTAACTCTTGATTTGTGCAACTTGTCATTTTATTAATTGCATTCAGCATTGTTTTTTTGTCCTGCTGTCCGTGACCTACCAGTTGAGGACCACTGGGATAGAGTTTTTTCTTGTCTGTAAAGCTGAAATATATAGTGAAGGGTGTCATAAAACACAGTAACAGGACTCCGGACTTTAACTCCCTGAAATGATCTGATAGACACTTCAGTGCCGCCGGACTCCAGGTGAACCAGTTTTACCGTGGACATTTTATGGGGGTGTATTTGAATCCACACCCTGTAAATCCTGTTTAAAATGTAGGTGGTGAATGTGTCAGTGTGAAGGCAGACAGTTTGGGCGATCTGTGTTTATAAATATATTCACCTTCTGTCTCCGAGGCAGAGTAAGACTCTTGGCAAGACCACTTCTGTAACCCCCCACAAACTTTATTTATCAGTATGTGTGCATATGCTTGTGCTAAAACCACACTGGTTTTTCACTTGCACAATATCCATCAGGAACATACATCTGCCAACGACTCTGATAATAAAAAGTATATAAATATATAGATCCACCTGCTGTAAACATCATGCCTACTGCCTCTTTGCGTCCACTTTATGTATGCAGGTGTTTCGCCCCTACATATGGTGCCTGGGCAGGCGTGTTGGTATCAGGGTGGGCGTCAGGCAGCTGGGGACCCCCGCAGGGTGCTGTAAATCAGGCCGACCTCATGCAGAAATGGAAGGACTGGCAGAGTTGGGCAGCAATAACACAGCCATGGCACCGAGCGCTTACTCTCGCACATATACCTCTTTCGGCCAAATAACACACATCTCCGTCTGTTAGACAAGCCAGCTATGCTGATTTACCCGTGTCCCTCAGGCAGGAGGTCCAAGGCACGCCGGGACAACGCAGGGGAGACTAGGGTCGCTCTATGGGATCTGGGCCAGACGCCTGCAGAGACACCAGGAGCTCTGCTAGCGGTTTTGCAGAAGCATAATGCATAGGCTTATTAGTTCACCTAACATTCTGCGATAATTTACTATTCTGTTATAATTTTTCTGCGGAACATAATAAAAGATATTTTGCAGAATGGCTGTCAGTACAATCCAAAACAAAACACTGGATCCCATTGACATTTGAAAATTTAAAAGACCTTTTAAACATCTTTTGGTTTGTGTTCTACAGAAGAAATAAAGTCATACAAGTTTGGAGTAAATTATTACAAAATGTTCCTTTTTAAAGAAATTTCATGCTGCTGTTTTTCAAACAAAGCAGACAGTGACCATGGGGGCAGTCGTTGTTTTTAATTAAAAAAAAACACATTGTTTTTATTTATTTTATTTTAAAATTAAGACAAACCAAGCTAAAGGGAGGCAAATTAGATCTCGGGTCCTGAAACGGTTGCTGTTGGGCATTATTATTAGAAAAATAAGTGCTTTACACACTATTTGATTTAATATTTTGAAAAATTAATAGATTATAAATCTATTGGGGATGATAAAGGATCAATTGACCCTTCGCGTGGAGCTTGATTGACAGTTGTTCTGACCATGTGTCCGCCATTTTGTCGGACAAAGCAGTCAGGAGAGATAGTAGATTAACATGGGAGGATTTGAACTTGAAAAACTGAATATACTGGCGTCTTTCCGCGGTTAAAACAACATTCCTTCTTATGTTAATTCATGTTTATTTGATGCTATAAATGAACTAGAAGGAAGAGATGATCGGATCACGAGCAGCTTTAACTGATGCTCTACAGCGATCTGTCACGGCACATTAAAGAGCCACAAAACGGTATTTATTGTTTAAATTTTTAAAAAATGACCATATTTGAAAGGTGAGACTTTGTTTAATATGCTTAATATCAAAAGTAACCGAAAAGTAACCTGGTCTGTCCTGTCTGTCCGCGTGTTGTCAGTTTCCTCTCTGCTCCGCGATGTATTTTTCACTGCGTGAGAACATGGTGAGAGCGTGAGAGCAGCATAGCTTGTCGGAACATAGCGACAGTAACTAAGGAGGGCGGGTCTTTGCGAAGGGTCAATTAGATGGGGGATGGGGATCCATAATTTTTTTTTTATTGGAAAGGAGCAGCATGAACATTCTGACTTATTTCTCCTTTTGTGTTCCATGGAAGAAAGAAAGTCATATAAGTTTCGAAATTATAAAATGATTGCAAACAAAATTGGCTAGGTTAAAAAAGTTAATGAAGACCTTTTATATATTGTCAGGCTGCTCCCACTGTGGAGTTTAGGTTTTTTTTTATCTTCTTGAAATTATGAATATGCATCCAGCAACAGTCCAGCTCAATCTCTTCATCTTGTCTTATCTCATCCTTTAGTCTCTCCGCTGATGTGTTCGCTCGCTCAAGCAGTGACTGGGGCGTCAGACAGACCAGCATGCACTGGCTGTATTTTGTCTCTGTAATAATATGAGTGTGACCATGAAACCTCACTCCGCTTGCTTACCGCTCTGCGTTTTAAAAGCCTCCATTTCGGTGATATGCACAAACAAAGCGATAAATCTCTCTCTATTTCTCTTTTGTCTTTGTGTGTGTTCTCAGATTGTGGTTGAATGTGAGAGGGGCAGAAAGGGGAAAAGAGAAGTCTGAGTTTCCTATTTGGCAAGGAGATTTCCTGTGCATATGTGCAGGTGTGTTTTCGTGTGAGCAGTGGATATGATCCGCAGCGGTGGCGTGTGGTGGACTGCTGAATATTCAATTTGCATCTGATGTTTGGACAGTTTCCTCATTAAAGACTTTGACTACTGAATGAGACACCATTTATCTTGCAAACACAGATGCTTTCTTTTTTTTCATTTATTGTATTATTATTATTTGTATTTATTTATTTATTTTAAACGAGGACACACAGAGATTAAAGCAACAGAGACACTACCTCCTTAAAGTTTATCTGCTGTTGTTGCTATTGGACATTATTAGTTAAGAATATTAAGTGTTTTACAGTACAGTGTTTGATTTTTTTATTTAAGCTAGTTACCAAAGTTTTCATTTTGCATAGTTCAATTTGATGTACTAAAATAACTCAAACTAGAACTGAAATAAAAAATCGAATAAACAACACACAGCAAAATGACTTTTTTTCAAGAAACAGTTTTTCCTGTTCTCACGGGTCTGTGAAAACGATTAAAAAACGCTATATTCTGCTGCCAGGCCAGTAGTGGGCGATGTCACTTTGTAAAGAAAAACTACGCGCATATAGACTGAACACATAATACGCATGTGCGCATAATGTCACCGTTTTCACAAATTTGCGTTTTTATAGTTTACATGTAAATGATAATTGTATCGTTTTCAAAAACGTGCACTTTGAAAACCGTTTTTAGTAGGTTGTGTTTTCCAGCCCCCAAAACGCTGTTGTCGTGATAATGAACGGCCAGAACGCATGAAGTTATCTTTTTTTAGTTGTAAACGGCCCCTGAGTGTGAATAAGCTCTATGAAATGACGTGTGTTCTGTGAGTCTGGCAAGTGTGTGTGGCAGGGAGAATACTGTATGTGTTAGGGGAGGCTACTGTCTTTCTCATCCATCATAGTCTTAGTCTGACGTATTCTATAAGTAAACAGGCTATTTATCAGACAGGCGAAACCCAATACACCCCTTTGCCTGCCCTCCGCTCTATAGTGAGTCCTTGTACGTGTGTGTGTGTGTGTGTGCGTTTGCATACTAGACTGAGCTGGTAAAAGCAAGAGAGTCATGGATGAAAGGAAGGAAGGAAGGATAAGAGATGAATACAAAACGCAACAAAGCCGTTGCATCGTTCTTCGTTTTCCCTGCTTTCTTCCGTTTCTTTCTCTCTCACCTCTCCATCCTGAAGTGGATGAGCAGGACTATATGAGACAATATGACACTGACAGTGAGGTTTACTCATTTATCTAAAAAATAATGTCCTTGTTTTTTTAGTTGTGGTGCTTTAACAAAACTACGATATTTTAATGCAACAAAAATATTGTATCTTTGTAATTTGCTCTATTTTAAAAAAATCAGATCTTTGCGTCATGCCTTGCTGTTTTTTGTTCTTTATTGTTTCACGCCATGAGCCTCGCATTCTTCAGCTATCTGTTAGCATTCATATTCATCTACTGTAAATGGCAGTTGCTCGGCTGGTGCATGGAGCATCAGAAGTACACGGTCTGGAATATTGCTATCTTCGCTCAATTCCAGATACTATTTTGCATAAATAGTATCTTGTTTAATATAGATGTGTGTATGCATGTATGTATATGTATATATATGTACATACATACATACATACATACATACATACATACATACACACACACACACACATATATATATATATATATGTGTGTATGTATGTGTGTATGTATGTATGTATATATATATATGTATACATAGGTAGTGTTAATATAGATAAAAATGTATGGTGGTATTTGATTTTCATTGTGAATTGATTGGATTTGTGGATAGATGTTTGATTATTGCTGCATTATTCATGTGAGTGGCAGGTGCTGGAGAGGAAGGGTTGTTGCTGAGCCCTTGCGCCGGACCAAACGTCATCAGAGAAGAGATGTCATTGCCATGGGGTGGGTAAGTTAATTTAAATATTAAGAGGGCACATGAATTAAGAAAATAAATAATGATGCGCACTTACAAATAAAAAAAATACTACAATATTCCATAAAAAAAAGAGTGGTAAATTTGATTTCATGGCAACTTTAAGGCAAACAAGCCAAACCGTGAGTCGCTGATATAGAAGGGACAGGAGAATGCAGGACCATGCTTCATTCTCACACCAATTTTCTCACGGTATCCTACACTTGTCTGCTGAACGATATCATGTGTATAAAATTCCTCACCAAATTCTAAAATTGACATTGTGCTCTGTGTGCCTCTCCTTGCATTGCTTTCCAACAGTGTGTGTGTGTGTGTGTGTGTGTGTGTGATTGTATATGTGAGCGCACACGTGTACGCTCCTGATGACAGACGATTTCCTCCCACTGGGTTTGGCTGACAAAATCCAGACGGAAGCTGATATTAATGGGAGGAGGCTGCAGCCTCTGCGGACTTTTCACAAGTGAATATTTGATCTTGCACACACTCCTCGTCCATGTAACTGTAACTCCGCGTGCTGCCCAGGGGATGGCCAGGATTGCAGCTCCATCAACACACCTTGGCTCTGTGCTCCGTTCCTCTCCCTCTTCCCCGATCTGCGAAACTAAAAATACATTTATCGTAAACTTAGACTGGAAATCCACTCCCCACAGGAAGCCGCAAACAATGCTTATGACATCATGAATGTGATCATTTTTATATATCTATAGCTACCTATTTTTATGATTACAATAAATGGATAGGGTCTAGGGATTTTTTTTACCCCAATTCCAAAAACCCCTTGTTTGGCCTTCTTAAAGCCGGGTGCACACCGTGCGATTTATAATAGTCCTTTACGATTGTTGCTTGTCGGACTGTACACACATGATCATGAATTTTACATCATCAATGACACGTTCAGTGACAGTGAGCTGCACACATGGGATTGAAATACCGGTAGTTGCTATAAAATATCTCTAACGTTAATTTTTGTCATGGCTTGTCTTGAAAAACGAAGACAAGTTGACGGTCGTTGTAACAGACTGTTGTTGTGTTTTCTATTAAAGGGTACCAATCATGGAATTTTGAAAATTACCTTTCATGTAGTGTGTAACATAGATCTAAGTGAACAAAAACATCCTGCAAAGTTTTAAATATGAAAGTTCCCCGTATACAAAGTTATTGTCTTTCAAAAGTAAGAGTCGACTCTGAGTCGCTGATATGAATCGATAGACGAACGATGCATTTTCTCTAACTTTCGTACGTCACTTGTACAAGTTATTTGAATAAGACACGCCCACTCATTGCGCGTGCCAGAAAACAGTGAAAACAACATGTCGACGAGACTCTGTTCTGAAGTGCGAATCAAAAGCGAACTTTTTTTTCACTGCCCAGGGACAAGCATGTGAAGACTCAGTGGCTAGAGTTTATATTTACAACTATACCACACAAGTATAGCCACCTTGAGCTGTGTTCGCGTCATTTTAATGAGGATTCCTTTACAAACACAAATGCTTTCATGGATTCGCGAGCTGGTTGATACTGAAGGAACGTTCAGTACCAAGTTTATTTGGATCGGCTTCATCCTCCGAATCACAACCTGTAAGTACTGTTAATAATTGTTGCTTTTATGGGGTGTGTGTGTGTGTGTGTGTGTGTGTGTGTGTGTGTGTGTGTGTGTGTGTGTGTGTGTGTGTGTGTGTGTGTGTGTGTGTGTGTGTGTGTGTGTGTGTGCCTGCGTGCGTGCGTGTGTGTGTGTGTGTGTGTGTATATAAGCTTTTGCCTCTGGCATCGATATCGCCCATGCTAAGCTCATCTGGTAGTAGCTGATCTTTGTAACCACTTACACATGTTGGTACAGTGTAGTCGTACACGCCTGACGCTCCCCCTGCAGTGCCATGCTGATGCTCCATGGGGGTAGAAGCATCTTGCAATGCAGTATCTCGCAAACTGGCCCAGATAAGCTTTCCCAGACATCTGCCTCTCCAAAGCAAGCAAGGCCTCTCCTGCCTGCAGTCACGCTGCTACTGATGCCCCACTTCACATCAGAGGAGAGCTTCAAAATCAAAACACTACAAAAGGAAAGTTCGTTAAGACTAACTTTGATGTTGGCTTGATAAAACCTTGTCTGAAAGTTAAAAAACTAGGGCTGTCAATCTATTATTTTTTAAATGAATTAGTAACATGATATGCCAGTTAATTAATTGAATTAATTACAATTAATTGCATACATCAATATTGGCTGAGCCACCAAATTAAGAAAATTACATTTATGTTGGCAGATTAGTGAAGCTTTAAATAGACATAGTAAAGTGGCGTTGGAAGTGAATATATTGTTTTATTGAAAATTCTGACCTACAGTCCACACAGTAAATCCATTTTGCAATCAAGTTTGTCAATCTGTCCAAGGTAGACTTGAAGGCCGCTCAGACAGGATGAATTCTCTCTAATTTTTATTTCTTTATTTATTTTAGGGATGGAACAGTTACCGGTTTAATGATAAATTATGCTAAAATTCCATTTCAGTTTTAATTAGCATAAAAACCGTATTTGAAACTCTGTCCAGCATTAAAGTCGGAATGAAATGGAAGTTGCGATTGTTTTTTCTTCCCTATTGTGACTTATATCTGAGTGAGACTTATATCTGATTTTGTCCATTCGAAATTGATTCAATCGTTGTGGTTTTGGTGTTGCTGTGATCTCATGTGAGTGACGGGTCGTCCTGCACTCACTACAGTAAGACGTCATCAGATAATAATAGTTGGAGGGGGTAGTTATTTTGACTAAATATTGTGAAGGCATGTACATTTTAAAAAATATGATGCACAGATCAATTATTTATAATAAACATTGCAATATTACATTAAAAATAAGGGTTAGACTCAAGGCCGTAACCAGGGTTTGAAAAATAGTGAGGTCCGGGGTGATGTGTAAAGAATTGTGCTATTGTAATGGTTACGCCATTGGACCCACATTTCAAGCTGCAACCCTTTTTTTAAATTGAATTTGACATATACAGGGGCTCTCCCGATATATTTTTTTGAAAAATAAACCATTAAATGGCACTTTCTGGAGAGTTTTGTGCAAAGAAATAGAAAAAAGTAGGTCTAGCAAGTCTTATATTTATGTAATTCACACTTGACATTTTATTTTTGAATGTAAAAAAATGACCGAGGTCCGGACCTCAGTGACCTCATAGCTGGCTACGGCCATTTATTTTAAGGTGACATAGTTACTACATTACTACATACTATAGTAATAATAACAGTAAATTATGCATAATTAACCCTAACCGTAACTCTACAGTAACTACATGTAGTTAAGTTATACTTTACTGTCATAATATAATTATGATATGCACTTTTCATCTCTTATTTATTTATATATTTATTATTCTATATTTATTAATTTATAATTTATTTAAATTGTTGGTCTGAGTATATGGAGAGCTAAGAGTGCCAAAAATTATCATGTTTTGGATTTTTTTTTAAATGCCAATAACTTTTCAATAATTTAATTTTTTTTAAAAACACTGGCCAATTGCTTTGCTACCATTTGCCTGTCCAATGGCATTTTTCCACACGCTATTAGCAAGTAAATAAATGAAAGCATTTGGCAAAACGATAAGGAAACACAAACTGTGCTGAGTTTGGTGGATGCAGCTTACAATCTCTAGGTCGGAGGAGTTAAAGTCAGAAATGTTCTCTATATAGATTGTCTCTGTCAAGCCTACGTAATTAAATTAGGAAGACAGAGTGTGGTCAGGACACTTGTTTTTTTTAGACCTGTCAAAACAACACAGACCAAAACCAGACTAGCAATCATTTTTTGGTAAATAATTGTAGAGATGATCACAGTCTGGTTCTACTAAAGATTTCCACATTGCTCTGAGGCTAATAAACCACAGTCATCTCGGCTTTGTTTACTGTCCCTATGTTTGTAAGCCATAAAAGGATTTGTATATTCTGTTTACTGTTCCACATGTTTATCTGTCTCGCTGTCTCTCTCCTGTGTATCCAGCTGTTGCTATCCCGTTCCAGTCACCGCATTCTTCAGGACGGGGTGTGTGACGTGTTTTTTGGGTGTGTGATGGAGAGGAGAGATGGACCTGCAAGCCCCCTTATGAGAGACAGATGGCTGGTGGTGATGCACGTGTAGAAAAGAAAGAGAGAAATATATGCAAACAGAGAACAAATACGTAGAACATCTGGACCGGACTAATGAGTAGGTGTTAAGAGAGTGTTGATTGAAAGTAATAAGCTTCTCTTCAAAGCGATTCAACAGTGACGTACATATCTCTTTTTTTCTTTCTTTGTTTTTACGTTTTCGAGATGAGAGTTTGGTGCAGTGATCGTCTTGTCTCAGAAGTCAGTCATTATTCTGTGACTAGGATCAATTAGAAAACATGGAAATATTGGACATTTGGGAAGTGCTGTGTGCTGGGTCATATTCGCTTCTTTTAAAATTGTAGATCGACAAGGAAAGAGAGCATGCTCTTAAAAAGGCTTTTATCAGCATGAGTGTGTCATGGGTGCTCCACCAAATGATGCCAGACACACACCAGGTTTGGCTGGTTGGTTTCAGCAGTTGGGCATATACTGTTGGGCATATATTATATGTTTATTTTATATGCAAAAATATTCACATTTTGTTACAACAACTGCTTTAAGTCATATTTTTCCCACATCATTCTACACTCCATACCGACCAAGCAGATTTTGTAGACTGTTTTAAGTAATATATTTATATAAAATAGATAACTAATTGTAAATAATCTCATAAATTGTATTATTTATTCTATATTATTTATACTATTAATCTAATGAGAGTTAGTTGACATACTGGTGCATCGTAATTAGGATAGATAGATAGATAGATAGATAGATAGATAGATAGATAGATAGATAGATAGATAGATAGATAGATAGATAGATAGATAGATAGATAGATAGATAGATAGATAGATAGATAGAAGATAGATAGATAGATAGATAGATAGATAGATAGATAGAATGTCTAAAGGGGATCATTGTATTCTATTATATTATATTATAAAAATAAGTATTTTATAATATTATATACATGTTTCTACTGTCACTTTTTCTCTATTCAGTGCATCCTTCCTGAATAAAAGTATGTATTTCTTTTAAAATAATAATAATATACTATTAAATATTTAATAAAACACCTTTCTCCTTATATAGTTTTCAGATTATATTTTACAATTATTTAAATGTTTTGGGAAAAAAGTGTTATTTCAACAAAAATTAATAAACGGTAAGATTGTGAAATGTTATTACAATTTTAAATAATTTTTTTCATGAGATGGCAAAGCTGAATGATCCTTCAGAAATCATACTAATATGCTGTTTTGGTGCTCAATATCTTGTTTTATTATTATAATCGATGTTGAAAACAGCTGCTTAATATTATTGTGGAAACCATGATACACTTTTTTCAACAACAACAAAAAAAGTTGAAAAAATAGAAAGTTCAAAAGAACAGCATTGAAAAAGCATCTTTTGTCACTTTTGATCAATGTTGTGTCCTTGCTGAACAAAAGTATTCTTTCTTTTTTAAAAAGTCTTACTGACCCCAAACTTTTGAACGGTAGTTCTTTTTTAGAGGCTTTTTAGTTATCTCAAGACGTAGATGATTGGCTGAGAACTGAGAGCCCATGAAGCACAGAATGCAGCGTCCAGGCCGTACACTTGTTTGTAACTGCATGTGCCAGTCGAGCAACTGCCTTTGAGAAGAATGTGAATGCTAACGGAAAGCTCTCCACAGGTATAATAGTCCTCCATGGCACATACACACACACACACACACACACACACACACACACACACACACACACACACACACACACACACCACACACACACACACACACACACACACACACATAAAGCTTATGTAGCACATGCTTTCACAGACACACAATTACACAGTGCATGCGAGTGTGACAATGACAGTGAGAGAGAATATATAGAGAGAAAGACAGTGCATTGTTTGTATGTGTGTGTGCTCGTGTGCAGCCGACACTGAGCCAATGAAGAATGTGGCAGCAGCATCAGCCGTGGCAAGAAACCCTCCAGCTGACGGGGGGTGGGCCGTGTGTGTGTGTGTGTGTGTGTGTGTGTGTGTGTGTGTGTGTGTGTGTGTGTGTGTGTGTGTGTGTGTGTGTGTGTGTGTGTGTGTGTCTGCGACTCTGTCTGCATGCTGAGTCAGTATGAGAGCGTAAAGCCCTCACCCCTCAGCCATTCTACTCCATTTTCATTCTTTGGTGTCGGCAGACTCACTCTCGGGGCCATGCAATCAATCAATATCAGTATGACAGGTGTGTAAGAGTGTGCATATATGTGTGTTTGTGCAGTCTGACACAATTAAAGACCATTAAAAGGTATAGTTCGCCCAAAAATATAAAATCTGTCATCATTTGCTCACCCTAATATCATAGATATTTAGCATGATCTCCATGCTGATTTGTGTTGCTTAAAATGTATCTTTAAATTCTAAAAAAAAAATTTATCTTGTCGATATATATTGCATTAAATTTGCTAAGTGGATCACAGGTCTGAAAGTATCAATCATAACGCGTGTGTGTTTTTGTGTGTGTGGTTAGCAAGGACTCTCCATCCTTTCATCTCACTGAATCACTCACAGCTCCATCAATCACTCCCTCTGACGTCTTCTCATCAACAAAGGGTCCAGCTTTGAATGATAAGATCTGTCCACACACACATAAGCCTATATCGCATGACACACTAAGAACAAACAAGCTGCCACCACCATACACACCTATACATGGACGAACACACACACATCACCTATATAAGCTCTTGATGGTGTGAGACTCTACATTCTGCAGTTGTTATGATGCTTGCATTCTAATGTATAGGAGAACCCCCCCCCCCCCCCCCCCAATTCATTAAACTCCCACTCAGCAGTGGCCATCACCATGAGCAGTTTCCATGGCAACATATCAGCAAACACTGATGGCAGACAAAAAAAAAATCCCTTACGGGGCTTTGGCCATCGACTCTTTAAAAGGAACAGAGGAAGACTCTCTTTTTACTGTAATGGAGGTGAGAGCGGAACTGGCCCCTAAACTTTTTAACCTCTCCTTACAAGAATCATACAATATAGTTTTACAACCATTCATTTTTAAGGCCAAATAAAATCAATGCGATGTATTTATACAGAGGCCCTGGAGAGAAACCCTCTCTTAAACTGTTTGAATGTCATTGCATTAGGAAGTGTCATCCGTGAACAAACGTCTGTGACTTTTAGAGAATGTATGAAGTCAGTTCATACTGGTTTAACCATAGGTGTCGTTCATCATGTCAACTATAAGCATGATTTACTAACGTTTGACAACCAGAAATGATCTATGTTGAGCAACACATATATGGTTTTATCATTTCAAAATACACTACTGTTTAAAAGTTTGGGTCAGTAAGAATTCCCTCTTTTAAAGAAGAAAATACTTTTATTTAGTAAGGATGCATTCAATTTATCAAGACTTTTACAATTACATCCTAACAAAATACTTCATTTTCAAGGAAATGTCGTTTCCTTTGAACTCTCTATTTAATCCTGAAAAAAGTAATCACTGTTTCTACTAAATATTAAGCAGCACAACTGTTTTTAACATTGATTGCAATAGGATGTTTATTGTTCGGCAGAAGAGAAAAATGAGGACAGGTTTGGAACAATTTGAGTATGCGACAATGGTGAACAATCCCTTTAAATGTCCAGATACTTTATTGTGTACACATGTGATTTTTAAATTACGAAATTTATGTAACTAAGAATACGTTAACAGACTCTCAAGGAGCAATTGAGACGAATGACATAGTATCTGCACAATTGCTTTAGTGTTGAGACTATACCTCGACAACATCTGTCCATTATAAGAGCTCGACTCTTCGGTAAAACTGAACTCTGTAAGGTTGATTTGAGCCGTTGTCACCCTTTAAACAAACAGCATCTCTGTCATCATCATAATCTGTGTAACCTTCTCGTATATCACGGCTAGTTCTTTCATGATGAGAGAGTGTGAGGCTGTTCTTGATGGAAGGCTGGAGTGTCATATCTCTCACGCAAATAGTTTACCATGAACTCATGAGTCATTTCCTTTCTTCAGGTTGGGCTTATTTGGTGGATTCCAGAGATATTGAGGAGGCTTGCAAGTTTCTGGACTGTGGATTTCAGACCTACATTAGCCAAAAATAATGAAGAACTTCTGCAATAGTGCTTTAAAGGTCTGTAGTCGCATCTCAGCTTATGAGAATGTTCCCAGCCCATTTCTTGGGAAATGGTGCCCAACTAGCTTCAGGAAAACATTTAGAATTTTATGTATTTTTTCCAGGCCCAAAGTACCAAGTTTGTAACCAACACAGAGATTGATGGGGACGTTTACCCTCAATATTCAGATTAGTGGTTAACTGATATAGTTTTTTAATAGCTGATGCTGAATATTATCATCGAATATGTAGAGCCTGAAACCATTTGTTGTAGCCTTTACAATGTACCAATATTATTTATTTAAATATTTATTTATTTAAATATTTTTACAGCTAAATACACTCACCTAAAGGATTATTAGAAACACCTGTTCAATTTCTCATTAATGCATTTATCTAATCAACCAATCACATGGCAGTTGCTTCAATGCATTTAGGGGTGTGGTCCTGGTCAAGAAAATCTCCTGAACTTCAAACTGAATGTCAGAATGTGAAAGAAAGGTGATTTAAGCAATTTTGAGCGTGGCATGGTTGTTGGTGCCAGACGGGCCGGTCTGAGTATTTCACAATCTGCTCAGTTACTGGGATTTTTTAACGCACAACCATTTCTAGGGTTTACAAAGAATGGTGTGAAAAGGGAAAAACATCCAGTATGCGGCAGTCCTGTGGGCGAAAATGCCTTGTTGATGCTAGAGGTCAGAGGAGAATGGGCCGACTGATTCAAGCTGATAGAAGAGCAACTTTGACTGAAATAACCACTCGTTAAACCGAGGTATGCAGCAAAGCATTTGTGAAGCCACAACACGCACAACCTTGAGGCGGATGGGCTACAACAGCAGAAGACCCCACTGGGTACCACTCATCTCCACTACAAATAGGAAAAAGAGGCTACAATTTGCAAGAGCTCACCAAAATTGGACAGTTGAAGACTGGAAAAATGTAGCCTGGTCTGATGAGTCTCGATTTCTGTTGAGACATTTAGATGGTAGAGTCAGAATTTGGCGAAAGCAGAATGAGAACATGGATCCATCTTGTTACCACTGTGCAGGCGGCGGTGGTGGTGTAATGGTGTGGGGGTTGTTTTCTTGGCACACCTTAGTGCCAATTGGGCATCGTTTAAATGCCACAGCCTACCTGAGCATTGTTTCTGACCATGTCCATCCCTTTATTGGCCACCATGTACCCATCCTCTGATGGCTACTTCCAGCAGGATAATGCACCATGTCACAAAGCTCGAATCATTTCAAATTGGTTTCTTGAACATGACAATGAGTTCACTGTACTAAAATAACCCCCACAGTCACCAGATCTCAACCCAATAGAGCATCTTTGGGATGTGGTGGAACGGGAGCTTCGTGCCCTGGATGTGCATCCGACAAATATCCATCAACTGCAAGATGCTATCCTATCAATATGGGCCAACATTTCTAAAGAATGCTTTCAGCACCTTGTTGAATCAATGCCACGTAGAATTAAGGCAGTTCTGAAGGCGAAAGGGGGTCAAACACAGTATTAGTATGGTGTTCCTAATAATCCTTTAGGTGAGTGTATATTATAGACAATAGTATTTACATGTTAATTTTACCTGATATGAAGTAAATAATTAATATTCCATGGGGACTCAAAGAGCAACATTTCCTGAGAAAAAATCCTCTCACTTTATCCTCAGAAGGAATTTTTCAAAATGTAAAATGTCAAAAATGGAATACACTTAAAAAGTTCAGCATTTCTCACCAGAGAGTTGCAAAACATGAGCATGCAGCAATGTTACTCAAAAACATTACTCATATTAAGGTATGTTTCAAATAAAGGGTACATTTTGCAAAGGTCTGAAAATACATGTGGGTGTAATGTCATATTTCATATTTACTGAACTTTATAAATGATTGTACAATGCCAGTGGTTGCACGTTGTAAACAATAGAAACTCTGTCTGTGTGGGCTTTAAATGGTCATTTTTTTTGTCTCTCTTTTTTATTATCTTTTTTATTTCTAGCCAGTTGACTGAGTGTTTGTCTAGCGTTCATTGTGACTATTGCTGCTGGTTTGGACTATTTCAGTCACTCTGTCTCGTCTTTTGAAACCATACGGCCTTCCCTGGGGTTCAGCTCTCCCGTCGCTTACAAACACAGGCCCCCATCCCCTCCACAGCAAGCATGTGGAACATGTCATACAGCTTTTTTAATGGGAGTACGTTAAGCTGTCAGTCACTCGCTCCCGACGGGGTGTAACCAAGATCCCCCCCCCCCCCCACACACACACCACCACCTGCTGATCTCCAGTCCCGTCTCGCCACTGTCCGGGCCTAGTGTAGTCCATCTCAGCATGTCCCTCTGCCTGAGACGTGTCTAAATTAAACTCCTGCGATACGGACCCTACATTTATATGGCAGATTTTAAAATATCACTTCTGCTCAGATACAGGGCCATAAGACGAATGCACAACATCACGTACAGTATATGGCTCTCTTCACAGCAATCAGTAAATCAGTCCCATATGCTTAATGACACACCTGGTGTGAAATGACACATTGAGAAGTCTCAGTGTGACTTATTGGACTGTGAATGGTATTTTATTAAATGTATTTACGTCACAGAGATGCATAATATATTGGTACCATATATATATATATATATATATATATATATATATATATATATATATATATGAAGAGTTCAGATGCAAAAGCCTCTAAATGCCATCTGAAATTTTCTTCTAAAATGATCATTTTTATCAAGCTCGTATATTTAAATTCAGTAATTTCACTTAAATGACAATTAATGGGTAATTTGTCTTGCCATTTAAGTGAAATTATTTAACTTAAATATACGAGCTTGATAAAAATGATCATTTTAGAAGAAAATTTCAGATGGCATTTAGAGGCTTTTGCATCTGAACTCTTCATATATATATATATATATATATATATATATATATATATATATATATATATATATAATATTATTTTTATTTATTTTTATTTATTTTAGAAAAAGTTTAATACTGTATGATGCCAAAATTCACTTGTAGCATTTAAAACAATTGATTACAATGTTTAATGTTTTATGTTACATTTATTTGGTTATTAATATTATTATTTTACTATATTTTTTAAAATAATTATCGGTTTATCTACAACCCATAATCTGATTTAGGAGGTTATGGTTTATGCGTTCTTAGAAAAAAAAAAGTTGAATTGGGGCTCTATGTAGAACTGGTTCTTTACTCAGTTTTAAAAGAACTCTTTATGCCATAAAGATTTTAGGTAAGTATAACTTTCCTAAATGATTGCATAATACTTTCATGTTTAACAGGTTATTTTTTCTTGTGATAAAGTATGTTTACAAGCTGCTTAAAGGATCAAGGTCCAAATGACAGTTTCAGTGCAGCTTCAAAGGACTTTAAACATACCAGACGATGAATAAGGGTCTTATCAAGCGAAACGATGCGCCATTTCGAAAATAAATAAAACAGTTTAAGTATTATTAGCACAAATGCTCGCCTTGCTCTGTCCTGAGATGCACGTTCGTGAATCTCCTGTTCGAACGCGTTCATCAAAATGAACAAATCTTTTTTCGAGTCATTTCGTTCGTTGAATGAACAAAATGACTCGAAAAAAGACTCTTTCAAAATGAACAAATCTTTTTTCGAGTCATTTCGTTCGTTGATTGAATAAAATGACTCGAAAAAAGATTTGTTCATTTTGATGAACGAGTTCAAACAGGAGATTCACGAACGTGCATCTCAGGACAGAGCAAGGCGAGCATTTGTGCTAATAATACTTAAACGGTTTTATTTATTTTCGAAATGGCGCATCGTTTCGCTAGATAAGACCCTTATTCATCGTCTGGTATGGTTTATAGTCCTTTGAAGCTGCACTGAAACTGTCATTTGGACCTTGAACCGTATTGAAGTCCATTATATGGAGAAAAATCCTGGAATGTTTTCATCAAAATCCTTAATTTCTTTTCGACTGAAGAAAGAAAGACATGGACATCTTGGATGACATGGGGGTGAGTAAATTATCAGCAAACGTTTTTTAAAAAGTGAACTAATCCTTTAATTTATACAATTTTATCAAAATAAACAATGAATTAAATGAAAATTAATTAATCAAAACTAAATACATAAAATGCTCACATGATGGGAACCCCTAAAAGGTTCTATATATGAAGCGCCTGACAGAACCCTTTAAGGTTGTCAGTGATGTCAACCGAATCGTGTGGATCTCGTGTCAGAGTGATTTATTACATTTTAATAAAATATTATAAAGACTTATTTGCATGAGGAACATGCATTAATAAAGTAATTAGGCTAAACTTTGCTTTCATGTTGATTTTATATATAAAGAGCTGTCATTAATGCAGCATATATGTTTCACCCCCCACCCCCCCCCCCCCCCCCACCCCCCTACAGTGTGTTGTGTCCACGTGTCGATGTGCCAGTGTGGGAGCCAAGGGAGCAGAGGTGTCTGTGACACAGGGAGAGGAATGAAGAGAGAGACGATGGATACGGAGGGAGCGGGATGGTGAGAACAACAGACCTGCGGGAAGGAGGAGCATAGAGAGAGCAGAGCTCGATGAACAAGAGAAAAAGGGGAAGGAGCGAGACAGGACCCTGGTGAGAGTGGCAGGGGGAGTGGTGGAAAATAGAGAGAGAAAGGGAGGGGGTTATAGTGGAGGAGACCGCCTCAGGGAAGCACAGACAGAGAGGAGGTGGTAGGGAAGCGTAAACGTTCTTTGTCTATGTCCTCCTCAGGCACTACAATAAGCACTCTCAGAGAGAGGGAGAGAGAGAAAAAGGATGGAATGAAAGAGATAAAGAGGGAGCGGGAGAGAGATAGAGAGATAAATAGAGACAAAACAGTTAAAACCGATGGAGCCAAAGATTAAGTGACAAAACGAAGAAGGGCGAAAGATACGGACAGTCACTGGGGAGAAAACAGAGACTGAGGGAGTCAAAGACTTGAAACTGCAGTTTGCCAAGATAGGCCTACTCAGAATTTAAAGTCAAGCTATCCTTTAGAAAAGCTAGTTCGCTGTGAAGTATTTTAGTTTACACATAAATTTACAAAAAACTTTATATATGTAAAATGCCATGTTGGGAGTATCAGGAACACAAGTGAACCGACTGTTTGATTACTGATCTCTTACATTAAAAATCTGTTACATTCGGATGTATGTCACAATATGGAAGAATATGTTTCATTGTGACATTCATATAAAAAATCAAACAAACCTTTGAGTGGTAGTGTAAATGTAGGCTACTTTCATTTCGCACAATTGAATGATATTTTCACAATACTTACTTAATTACACTTTTTAAATGTTGAATAATAAAAAATGTGATACATTTACAGGACCCTCATATTGCAAAAATTTAAATCAGTTCAAATCCTGGGACATAAAAGTGCCCAAAGCCGAAGAAACACACAGATAAGTTGATAGTGTTGCTTTTGGTTATTTACTCGCTTAGACAAAGATAAAGAAAAGTAAAGAAAGGAGTGGGGGCTTAAAGAAATAAAGACAGATAGTGAAAGGTGGAGAAAGAGTGCAAAAAGATTGAGTGGACTGCTGAGAAGAGAAATGTTGAGCGAGTTTGTTTTGTCACTGAAAGCTTCCACCTGCCACTTCAGCAGTTCCCGCTCAACCGACCCACCAACCCCCTTAAGCAAATCCCCCCGCGCACACACACACACACACACACACACACTGCGAAAACAGGCTTTACGTTTAACCATAAAACAGGTGTGTCAGGGGGCCTGAGGCAGCACTGTCTGACTGACAGACACACTAAACCAGTTCGCCGCTGTGCTGTCATTATCCCCTGTATAACCAGCACGGTTACGGCCCACTGTCACACTTCTGCTGGAGTTTATAGAGGCCTTCAGTATGTCTGCTTTAGGAGACCAGTGGCAAAAATGCATAGAAGGACTGTCTTGTAGAAATTTTGAATAGCTTATGTCTTTCGCTATAAAGGTAACTAGATTTATATGTTTTGGATAGAAAAGTAATGCTTGCTCTCCCAAAAATCGCTAGAGTTTAGTTAGAGCATTTATATGTTGTTGCTAAGTTACAATTTTAGTGTGTAGCTATTTAGTTGCTAGTGTATTCTGGTTGGTTTCTTTCTGGCCCATGCTTACTGCTTTGTTTGCTAAAAAAAACATAATTTGCCCCTTTATTTACAAAATATAAATCTCCAACGCATGTTCACGAGAGAACATCTCTCTGAAGACACTAATATTAGATTGCATTTAGTACTTGCTCGGCAGTAAATCGCTGAGCCAATTCAGGTTTTGCTGATGATACTTCCTTTTCTTTTGTTTCCTGCCTGACAATATGAGTGAAACGTCACTTTATCATGGATTATCCAACGCTATCTGACGACCAATTCGTACGAGTGATTAAAAGGTGGCGATTTGTCTAAACCCACGTGATGGGTAGGTTTAGGGGCGGGGTCAGGGGTAGGTCATTCGTACGAATTCATACGAATTGGGCAACTCGTAAAATATGTACGATTTAGCAAAAATCTTACTAATTCGTACGAGTGAGGTCGTATGAATTCGTACGAATTAGCCACCTCGTAGAATTCATACGAATTGCCGTGAGATCGGGTTGGATTATCAGATATTGTCACCTTGTGGAATAAAGGTGAATTGCACTTATTCAGTCATCAGATTCAATTATTATTGTGCAGAAAATATATAATTACACTGTTACACAACTCGGGTTGGTAGTGATCGTATACAATATATATTTTTTTAAATGAGTGGGAAAACAGGCATTGTTTTATGTTTTTCTTAAGAATGTTGAATGACGTCCCGGGTCACTAAAGACCCGAGGTATGCGTTTAAGGGTTAAATGTGATCCCCCCTCACACATTTATTTTATTATCCACCAGTCAAAAATCATTAAGTCCGTTCACGTAGACAAGTAGTAGCATATATATTCCACTAAAAGAGAATTTCACAACATTTTTCTGGAAGACAGAATACAGCATCATACTTCACTCTATCAAAGGAGATTCAAATTAAACAATCATAACCTTTACGAAATGGAAATGTAACCATTTGGGAACGTTACTGTTTTAATAGCACTATCACGGTTGAGGAATCTCATGTGGCTTTACTGTGTCTCCATGGAAACGCTTCCCTCCAAAACTGAAGGTAGCCTACTGTACAGGTTATAAGGCTTTGTTTATGTAAATACATTTTAACCGATCCCCCCTTCTCCATAAATAAAAGGACAAATCCACCCCATATGTAAATAAAATATGCATCCAGATTTGATATTTAGTTTGTTGCAGAATCTAGATTTATGAGCTGCTTCTTTAGTTTGAAAACCAAATATGTGACCCTGGATGACAAAACCAGTCTTATGGGTCATTTTTTTGAAATTGAGATTTATGCATCACATGAAAGCTGAATAAATAAGCTTTCCATTGATGTATGGTTTGTACCCTTATACATTGATGTATTGTAAGGACAATATTTGTCCGAGATGCAACTATTTGAAAATCTGGAATCTGAGGGTGCAAAAAAATCGAAACATTGAGAAAATCTCCTTTAAAGTTGTGCATTTATGTTCGCAATTGTGCAGCATTCACTCACAAAAACAAATGTTTTGTACATTTACGGTAGGAAATTTACAAATTATCTTCATGGAACATGATCTTTACATAATATCAGAAAAGAAAAATTGATAATTTTGACCCATACAATGTATTGTTGGCTATTCCCACAAATATACTCGTGCTACTTAAGACTGGTTTTGTGATCCAGGGTCACATATTTGTTAACTATTTAGATTTTTTTTGTGATATTATTTTAATAATGGGTTTGAAAAATGTTTCAAAGACATTTTTATTTTTATGTTCTTTTGTGTCATTTTTTGTGTCAGTAAAAAAAAAACAAAAAAAAACATTTGCCAGCATTTTTGTGAATGCTATTCTTTGCAAACAAGTAAAGAAGGAATGTGAACTAGTTCATTATTTTCTGCTTGTCCTTGTTTCAGGATATCAATATAAGTTCTGTTTGCTCCAAGCCAAGAGTCAGAGTGAAAACCCTGTTACGCCGTAAGTCTGAATCAATTACCGTTTTTCTCTCAGAATGAATCGAATGGCAAATTCGATTCAAATGAGGAACAATTTAAGATCCAGATGTGGGCTTCCCGGTGAATGTCTTTGCATGTGAGCTTTGCCTCTATTTCTTCATTTACTGATGGCAGTAAACCTTTATGGGTGCAGTCAGGACTGCTGTGGCTTTAATGGCATGTGGCATCCTCTAAAACGGGCATCTGTTAATTAGAAACGACGGAAGGGACTGCATGGGTTGCTTTTCGCACATAATAAGCGCACCTTTAGAAGCCTTTGCCTGATCCATTATTTTCTTTACTATTTGAATTTTGCTCTTAATGATTTTCTAGATCCCGCTTTTCAATTTAAGCATGCTGAGACTCGTAAGGGATTTAAACAATGTGTGTTCAGCATGCGCTAATCAACAGTCATTTTCGGCGTGTCCTTCGCCAGGTGTGGTGTCAGAACGTGCTGACCTTCTGCTAATGACCCGTTCGTGATGTAATTATAACACCAACTGTCCACGCCACCACTTGTTACTGTCATCCTGAGCCTCCGTGTCCCAGCCGGTTACTGCTGTGCAATTGTGCAATTCTGATCCTGTTCTGCTCTCCAACAGTGTGGAAAGTACTGGATCATTACACCTGTTTAGAACAAACGTGTGATGTGGGCTGGGTGACCTAGTCCATTTCTCCAGGTCTTTCTTTTCTAAAGTTACGTTATCGCAATGAGGGATGGTGGGTATTTTCTTTTCTTTTCTTGGCTTTACACAAAGATCCAGCATTGGGCAGGTGACTTCAATGGAGAATTAGATCTTGATAGCACCTCTAGTCGGTCTTGCTGTAGCAGACATCAATGTGCACACACACACACATATTCGATGGGACGTTATCAACTGTGGACAAACCCCTAGGGATTAACGCACACACACACATAGTGGTGTTGGGGTCTTTAGTGTGAATCTGCAATGGGAACATTAAGTCTCTGGCCAAATGCGAGGATATTTTTGGAACGACGCAGTATACTTGCAAAATTTTTGGTTCTTTTAATCGATGATCTGGATTCTTGTGTAAACACTGCTTTGATTTATAGCTGTTTTTGAAAAATGTCTGATGACAGTGGAGCCATAGGGTTGTAAACGGTTCTGAACTTCTGAAGAAACACTAACCCCGCACACACACCTCATCCGACAATCATTTGGAAACAGTGGGCATGCCCCCCCCCCCCCCCCCACACACACACACACATCCCCATTGAGTTTCAGCCAACATCATGCTGACGAGAAGCAAAACTTTCAGTTATTGACTTTTGCCATGGTTTGTTGAATATGTACATATACACCCACCTCACACAAATTTCCATGGAAGTCACACGTTTTCCTAAAATAAGCAGCCTGAACCCTGAACCTATGCAAATAGGCATGTAAAACGCACTATCTTAACTTATCTATGTGCAAGTTAGATATCAAAAGAAAATGGCTATTGCAAACGACTATGTGAATTCTTTCACAATGCCGTTTTGGCCTCCAGCGTAATGTGAGAGATGATATGCACAGGAGGCCGTGAAAGGTCTCTCTGTGCTCCGTTTATGTGGGGCGCACTGTGCTCGTAACGATTGATTTGCAGTATGTTTGGGGTTTCTAAATCTGCAACATGGTGTGTTTTATAACCCAGGGAATGAGCTGTGAGACTACTTTGAACCGGGGCACTTACTGTATTACGAAAAATTGATGAAACTCTGAATTTCACATGGAAATGTGCCAACTTGCTGATTGATTTCTTTATAGATCCATTAGAGGTGATGATTTATGAGCATCTCGGAAGATCTCACAAATTAAATAAACTTTAGCCGTGGACAACTGATAAATTGATATTCGAACTAATAAAACAACAACAAATAATGTTTATTTAATATTGGCAACCTGATGGAAGGAAATAACAAGTGTCATGGTTGTCTCAGGGGGACGACTGTGAACTATCCCGAGTAAAGTGATTTGAAATTAGCACACAACTCTGGCTCTTGCTCAAGGCAACTATTCTCCTTCAGCAGCAGCATAGATGACACAGAGAAAGAAGTAGCATCAGGCGCTTGTCAAAGAAATCATGACACTTCCTCCAATCAAAATGAGTGGAAATGTCATACTCAGCATGGCCGGATTTGCCCCGTTCTCCGCAAATCCCGCGGCAGCGTGGCGTAATTGAAAACAGGGGTGAATAATCAGTGAAACAACTCTGTTGAAAAGCTAATTGATCTCATATGCAAACAGAATTAAGTTAAAAGCTGTGTCTGGCGCTCTATCTGAGCCTTCACTTTCCCACTTTTCCAGAGAGAGAGAGAGGAAAGGAAACATTCAAGGTCTAGATTTAGGACAGAGTGGGTGCAGGGGAAAGGCTGGATGTATACAAAGGGAGAGAGAGGTAAAGCCACCCAAATGATACATTTATTCAATTCAAGATTTTACAAAGCTTGAAAAAAGGGGGAGTCTCATAATAGAATCACTTCATCAGGAACTCAAGTGCTTGAACGCAAGATCCATCTGTTCGGTGTATCGTCTGATTCCCCCTTCTAGCACCCTCCTCTTTCTCTTTTCCTCGCTCACCTCACTCTCAGGTGTGTGTGTGTGTGTGTGTGTTTTAACAGAATTGAGGGAACGCATAACTGTGTTTCATTACCGCTGTAAGAGACGTTAAGCTAATCATTCAAATCGCTCAGAGTCGAACCCCACCCGGCTGCTAATTCAATCTGCCCACAGCAAAACATGCCAAACAACATCCATTATGGTCACACAGTTAATTGGCAGAGGGTGGGGGCTCAGGCTTGAGTCAGGAGGGAAGCATTGCAGCGGACAAAAGCAATCTTGTCTTTTCACCGTTTTGAGATGGCGGATGACGATGCACTTGCAATGCTTTGTATTGTCATTGAACAATAGGCAAAGACACACAGGACAATAATATAAACGGCTTGTGGGATGATGTTAGATTCAAATATGTGTCAGTTGTTCATTGTGCTGTTTCTGTACTTACAGCAGTTGTTCAAATATAAACCACTGACGATTTGAATCTATGTGAAGAAGGTTGCATTTTTGCGCTGCATTTTTACAGTGTTAAATGTTGTTCATTTTTATTTGAGGTTTTATTTCTATCATTTTTTTATTATTTTTGCTAATTTTAGTTTCTAATATATCTCTATGTTTGCAGCTTCAAGTTTTTTTTAAGCTTTTAATAGGAATTTATCTGTTCAAGTTTATGATTAATATTTGACATATATATTATATATTACCCTTGTTGTTTTTTAGCAAAAAAAAAAATACTTTTTTAGTTAAAAAATTAATTATATGATCTGATTAGTTTTTTTATTTTAAAAATTGTTTTCAAAATAGTTTGTTTAAGTATCTCTCACTTTTGTGAAAGAAACACTCTTTCTTTTTTGGAAATCACCCAATACTTTTAGATAAATTCTGTATATCCACCTTGTTCATAGCTATAAAGGAAAGGCAAAATGTAAAAGGTGCTCATAGGCAACAGTTTTCATGGCCTCAGGCCTTATGGCTTATTTTGTTGAATTAATTATTATTTCAATTAAAAGTATTCAGTGAAATGTCTTGGCTGAACTGAAAGTTGCCATTATACCAAGGTTTATACCAATTTCCTTTTTAGATTTAATAACTCTAATAAGATTTCTAACCAGTTTTAACAGTAAAAAAAAATATATATATATATATATCTGCAGTTGTTCCCATGCATGGTTTTAAATGATAAAATTGTATGTGCTTCTTGACTTTTTTTTCCAACTAATTTTTATAGGCCTATTACCTTTTATGCTTATTTATGACTTATGATTGTAATTGAATGCATGTACTTCCTAAAAGTTGTTTATTCAGAATGTTAAGTAAATCATAACACCCTTAAATATATGTAAATCTGTTTATTTTTTCAGCATTATTTATTTTGTGTGTGTGTGTGTGTGTGTGTGTGTGTGTGTGTGTGTGGCGTGTGCGTGTGCTGTGTGTGCGTGGTGTGCGTGTGCGTGCGCGTGCGTGTGCGTGTGTGTGTGTGTGTGTGTGTTACAAACTCTGACCCTCAAGCACACAGCACATGCTGCAGGTTTCCATCTCTATTTGATCCCGGGCACATGGCCAGCTCTCTCCCGGGTCCACAGCAAAAAAACAAACAAACCTCAGTGTGCCATACACAACTACAAGCGGCCGCCACCACAACCTGTTCGCCTTCCCCACCAGGTAGTCTGGTGTCCTCCAGCCCTGTCAAAATGTCCTGCTTTTAATGGCCATCCACCACTCTAATTCAACCAGTCTTCTGACTCTAATTTCTGCTCTTTTTTTCCGTCTCACTTCCACACCCTCTCCCTTTGAATGAGATTCTTAAACGTAAAACACTCTGTCGTACAAAGCCAGTGAGGACGAGGCGGTGTAATAAGGAGACGGCCGTAACAAGCGGACCGAGGGTGACAATTAAGACCAAACAAAAATAAAAATAGCGCCATTGCTGCCATGGTATTAAAAACAGTGACATTTACAGACCTGTATTTAATTACCAGCTCACGCTGTTCGCCAGGTACCCCATTACACCATGTGATCAATCTTTTATAGCTATGTGTGTTGGGTAGGGTGGTGTTCTGCTGTGATGAATGTATATAGGCATTGATCAGCAAAATAAATACATGTAGGAAGAAAGAAAGACAAATATTTGGGCAAGGAGCAGGGTGCCTCTTGAAAGGTGCACGAATGCTAAGTTTGTGTAAGAGCGTTTGTTTTCGCATGGTGGTGTTGTCTATTGAGGGACTGTAGCTGCCGGCCATATGCTGTCAGTAGACTCTGTAGATGCTGCTGCTTTTCAGCACTGTAGTTTTGCTCTCAATGGAAGTGGAGTGCATCTCTCCTCCACTGTTTTTTTGTGCGAGGGCCAAAAGCATGGAGAACATTTTAAGCGTGTTCATAGGCTATCATCACCCATATGCTTGTGGTCTTGAATGGCACGAGTATGTCAGCTGTGGCAAGTGCTGGAATTCAGTCAAGCTTCTCTGCATTAGTGTATCTTGCTCAGGACGACAGATGGAAAAAGTATAAACACGGAAATTACATGCATACAATTCTCTTTCATTCCTCTCTCTCGTCCATTTAGCTAAACGGTGATTTAAAATTCTTAATCAATAGCAAAAAAAAAGCTTGATTTCCACACAAAGCACCTGAGATACACATCAAATAATAAGCAGATGTTTTTTGTAAAACATGTACAGTTACAACTGTGAGAGGAGTAAATATGTCACAATTATCTTTTTATTTAGAGACTAACATAAGCTTCCCTGATATAACAAAATACTCCTTTTTTTAGTGATGTGAAATACTTGAACATGCACATGAAAAAACTGACTGTTTATTTCTGTGCATAACTTTATTTATCAGCCTTTTTTCTAATCATAATCCGTTCGGTTCGTAGGCAGCGTCTCTCCTGCTATATCCCCCTGCATATGCTGGGAAAATGAGAATAGATTGGCCCATTCTTGGATGGTGCCAGGTGGCATTTAGACCCCCAAGAAGACACGAGGGCAGTCTATCTACCTCACAGTGACAGACGCTGGGCCTGGAGAGAAAGGAAAAGAAAAAAGGAAGCAAGTCGGAAAGAAGGAAAACGGAGGTGGGGGAAAGCAGAAAACCCCTAGTAGGTCCACTCCAGGCAAATGTGTTGTCCTGCTGAAGGCATGCTTGTTTTCTTTGTCATTATCTCAAGCTGCTGTTGCACAGTGAGCCAGATGCACATGTGGGAGTACGCAAACAGGCTAGTGACAATAGGAATGTGCTTCTTTCTTCTTCTTTTTTTTTTGCATTGCCATGTAATCTATGCGTATTCCTTGTTGTGAAACTGTACTTAAGCTGTACCAATTGGATTCCAAATCCTGTTATATGGATTAGTGAACAACACTTAGACATTCCGGAAAATAAATATCAGAGTGCACAGATGTTATTTTGCAATACATATCTTAAAGGTGCTCTAAGCGATGTCACGCGTTTTTTAGGCCAAAACATTTTTTGTCACATACAGCAAACATTACCTCACTATCCGCAGACTGCCTGTCTCCTGAACACACTGTAAAAAAAACGCGGTCTCTGCGGACACCCCAGGCTCCACAAACGGCTACAAAAACAAACTCTAGCGACCCGCTCTACGAAACATAACAAACTGTTCCAGCCAATAACCGACAAGAATGGTTTGGGGTGTGGTTTGAGGGGTTAGTGCGTGGATGAGGAGGAGGGAGGGTATAGCTAGCCTCCGTTTTGTTTGACAATAGTTCGAACGTCAACAAGAAGTGATGTCACCCAAGATCGCTTAGAGAACCTTTAAAAGAAATATTCTGGGTTAAGTACAAGTTAAGCTCAATTGACCGCATTTGTGGCATAATATTGATTACCACAAAAAAAGTGCACCATTTTCTTTAAAAAATAGCAAAAATCTAGGTTATTTCAGGTTTTATTTAGGAATAATTCAGGTTCACAAGTTAAGTTCAATCGAAAGGATATTTAGCATAATGGGCATTACCACAAACATTTTTTTTTGACTCATTCATCATTCATTAAAAAAAAAGAAAAAAAAATTTAGGCTAATGAGGCACTTACAATGGAAGTAAATGGGACCAGTGATTTTTTTTTTGAGGCAGGAATGTAAAATATTGTAATTTTATAAAATACTTAAGTATTATTTGACCTGTATGTTGAACTGTTTTGGGGTTTACGGCATTACAACTTTACACAAAAAGAGGTTAGTAAGCAATTTTATCATTCTAAACTCATTAACACATGTTGTTTAGATCTTGTGGATATACTTTTGAAACAACATTAACTATCAGAGCTTGCAACCGAGGTCATTGGTTCGATTCCCAGGGAAAGCAAGAACTGATGAGAATGTAAAATGTGTACCTTGAAATGCATTGTAAGTCGCTTTGGATAAAAGCGTCTTCCAAATGCATAATTGTTAAATTTATTTTTAACTATTTATTTTTATGTATGGTCCCAATTGTAAGGGCCTCACTCTAACCCCGATTTTAGCTTCTTCTTTTTTTTTTCTTAAAGACAAGGAAATTAATTTTTTTATTTTTTTAAACACACAAGCGCAGTTGATTGAGTTTAACTTGTACTGAACCCGGAATATTCCTTGAATTGCATGATCAACAGTACAGCATTTGAAGTACTGCTACATTCAGAGCAAGTCAGCTCTTGCAATGCGTGTTGCAAAAGAATATTAATCATGCAGGGAGGATGGTGAAAGAGTGTCATGTCATTGTTTCCATTGTTGGGAAATACCTGTTTTTCGTGTTCTGCAATCCGTTTTCCTCATTCGGAGCAAAAGCCATGACTTCCTGCCATCTGGGTAAACAGTTTTTATTGTCTGAGCATGAAAACAAAAACTCTAATTATAGCGTTCGGATTATGCTACAGTATGCCAATGACCATGATACCCCTGGCACAGTAGTGGAACTGTTTCTACAGGCCCCGAATAACCCCTAAGCAGCTAATGTTATATGATGGGGCTTTTTCTGGGTGATTAATGAAAAGGATGGGGAGGACAAGAGATGGAGAGATAGAAAGAGAGGGAATGGGGGAGGGGTGATCATGACAAATCGTTTGGGGGTTCTTCAAAACAACACAGGGAGATAGATGGCGGCAGTGTGTGTCTTTCATTATCAGTGACCCCCTGTTCAATCAACGCCAGAGAAAGACGGCCACGGTCCAGAGAACAGGGCTACAGGACAAAGTATCATCCCATCATCACTCAAACACATACGCACACACATATCTTCGCCTCTACCCCTCAAACGACCCCACACACATTGATGAGATGACCCCCAGACTGGGTATGCCCTCTTACCCCTCGGTACCCAAAGAAAGGGCGCCATCCACGCAGGTGCCATGGTAACAACGCCATGGCAGGTCGAGTATCGTGAACGTTGGTGTTGGTGATGTCATCAACCCAGTGGGAGGAGCATTGCACCCGTAATTACCAGCTGCCTGTTCCATCACCATTCAAAGTATGTCCTGTTTTCGCACAACTCTCATTCTTTTCCCTCCTAAGCACGTTAAGAAAGTGCATTGTGAGAAACCTCATCAGATGTGTCTGTAGAAACGTCCAGTGTTCTGTGCTTTAAGAGTGTTCTTTGTGGTTTAAAACAGTGGTTTTCTTACTGGTTCACCAAGGGGTCTGCAAGGTGGGTTATGGAAAGTTCAAGAAGAGAAAAAAATATAATTATTATAAAATATTGTGTTTAACATAGTATATAAAATGTTTAACACAAGTTTTGCCAAATTGTATTCTTTTATATTATTATGGCAAATTCGATTTAAAACAGTTGTTTTTTAATTGGGGCCCACCAGGGGTCTGTCTACAAGGTGGGTTATGAAATTAAAAAAAAAAAAAAAAATTGATATATATATAACCAAATTGTGTTAAATGTATTAGGCCGTGAGACAGAGGGTTGATTGGTACCATTTTGAGGGAATGGTGATTTTTGTGTAGGTATATGACCCTGTATTTAAAAAAATGTGTGATAGCATTAGATTATTAGATTAGATTAGTTTTTGATTACGGAGGACGATTTTCAAACATATGTCAAGAAAAAGGATAAATGAATTTATCTTTAAATAAATTTTGACATTTTTAAATTGTATACAAATTTTATAAAATTGTATACATTTTTATAATAAAATAATTCTAAATTTTTAAATATTTTTTTTAAATTATAAAAGGATACATTTTTCTCTCTTGTAGTCACTGAACACCTTACCTTGATGTAGGATGATATAAGTGTTGATTTCTAATGAAAGCTACCATGGATCGGATGCTATCACACATTTTCCAACACTAGATGTGTACCTTCATGAAAATCAAAAAGAAATTTAATCCCTCGAAATGGTACCGGTAGCCCGAATTTGGGGTCCCATCTCATGGCCTATATTATATAAAATGTTTAACGCACTATTTTTTTACGTGCCAAATTTATTTTTTCATATTATCATTATTTTATCACAATTCTTTTATTGTTGACAGCCCTAGTTTTTAACAGAAAGAACCCTGTGCACTATTGTGAAAAGGGGGAAGGATAGAGGGCCGGAGACCTTCTCATCGTCAGCTCATCAGTCGGGCACATTGAAGCTGATAAGATGGTTGATTCCACTGTCCGATTTTGATTGTGAACTTTTCTCTTCGATAAATAAAAATTAATATTAAGGGAGCTTATACTAGCAATGCACAATAAGTAGAGCAAGTAAGGGCCAAATACTGGAAAGGTTTGAGGAGAAAACACACACACAAACAGGCATGGGAGGAGGAGAAGTAGCGCAGACAGATAGGGTGATAGATTAAGCACTGTGCCACCCTCTGAAGCAGGTATCATCATTCAGAGTGGCAGCCGGTCGGTGAGCACTATAGGACTACCTGCTGAGGATCCTGCAGTAATACAGCTGCTCCACATAATCATAATCTACGCTACGCTAAAACAGGCAAAGAAAAGAAGCCAACATAGAGAAAAGCTGAAAGGATTTGTCAGACAAAATGGAATGTCCTAAGAATTACGTGCTACATTTAACAAACAGAAATTGTACAGATTTGGCATAATGTAAATGCAAGAAATGTACGGGAGGAGAAAGATGGAGCTCTCTTCCTCTCAATCTCGTAGCGAAGCTGTGAAACAGATGCTAGCAGAAGCATTAACAAAAGAGCGGAGCTTCTGACCGCGAGCCCCAGCGCTTGGCAAGTCCTAGAGGTAATAATGGTTAGCAACCTGAAAAATGTTCTTATCTGAAAAAAGCCCCAGACAGTAATAAATGAAATAATTGTACTAAACACATTAATCCATGTCGGTGGCCCCAGGGGGAGGGTCTGTGAGTGTTAGAGGTAGTGAATGGCACTAACCTGCCAACAAAAAGAGTCTCTCTCTCTCTCTCTCGTTCTCTCTCCCTCTCCTTCTCGACCCTCTGCAAACAGTGTATTTTTTGCCCTGCCTTTCGGGAGGCAGGGGTCGTTATTAATCTTGCTGGCTTGCTTAGCTTCAGGCATCACAGCAGGCAGCATCTGGGAGTGTGTGAGTGTGTGAGCCAGGATATGGATAATGCATGGGCAAAGACTGTGTGTTTGTGCACTAGTCTGATTCAGAATGAGGCAGACCAAGCATCTTAAGTCATGTGTGTCTCTTAATGGAAATTACACCAATGTGCATGCATTCTCATCAGTTATGCTGTGCAAGTCACAGGATTGTGCATGTGATTTAACAAGAATGTAACATTTGACTATGATGTATCATAAAACCATCCCATTGCATGCATGCTTGCTAAGGACAGTGGTGAAACTGAAAAAGAGAAGGGGTGTAGATTCAAATGAATGTGACGGAGATATAATCAAGTCTCCTGCATCTGCAGCAAGGTCCATTTCCACTGGACTGACATGGTGTAAAGCCTGGTACCTATTGGACATTGGTACGAAAAGAACAATCACCACGGCAACCATCACAGCAAACGTCTCCATGTGGACCTTAGGCCATGCATCCCACCGGCACCATATAATACTGTTTTGTGTGTGTGTATTTGTGGGGGTGGGTGCTTGAGTGAACACTATAATGGACACGAATGGAAGCGAAAAGACATGATTGACTAAAACCCTGTTCATATATGTTTAGATGAGACAATATAAACAAGTCGTCCACTTTAACCACATTCGGAGGTGGTTGAAAACGCACGTGACCACATTGCATCTTTAGTGTAAAGTTGTCCTGATACGTCAGTGAAAGACCACCTTAAAACTATTTGGGCCGTTATGTGATGCTCCAATTAAAAAAAAAGACTGATGAAATATAAAAATGGTATATTGTAATAGTAGACATTTTACTCCTAAAAGTGAGAAATGACATTTTCCTTGTCTTTTGCTTTTGGACAGTGTCAAGTCAAGTCACATTTATTTATATAGAGCTTTTTACCATATTGTTTCAAAGCAGCTTTACAGTGATAACTGTGAAATAATGCAACAAACTTTGTCTAGAAGAGAATAGTGTTGTAGTCCAGCCTTAAGTATGTTCAGTGAGGGTTCATTTTTTTTTTGTAAAAAGGTTATTAATTTAGTTAATTTATATATATAGCCGCTCTGGAGAAAACCATGATGTCATCGTCTAGCTCAGTTCAGTTCTAATATAATAGTGTCAATTGGCAGATCAATAATATTGTTGAATATTAAGTGTCCCTAACTAAACAAGCCAAAAGCCAAAGGTGACAGTAAGGAACTAAAACTCCATCAAGTGACAGAATGGAGAAAAAAAACTTCTGAGAAACCAGCCTCAATCCCAACGAAGTGCAGCATTACAGGTCACAAGTCAGATTGGATTGGAACATATCAGAATATTTATCCAGTTCCATCTGGTTGAATCAACGAATCCTGTCGCTCTACATGTCAAGTTCAGGTGATTGGCTCAAAAAAATCTGTCATCACAATTTTCATAACATTTTACCATGAGAAGTGCATGCTTACAGTCAGAGTGCCATGCACCAGCTGAGCAAGTGCCACTGAGATGCATGGGAAAATTAACAGATAGGTTTCTCCAGGTATATTATAGACACACTTTGGCCTGAACTAGATGCATTTACACTTGGCTGATTGCTGTCTCAAATGCAAGGGCATTTGCACTGGCTGTCCAATCAAATACCCCCAAACACATATGCACTTTTCTGCTTCTGATCTGATCAAGCTGCTTTATATGGCCAACATATGCAGGCGTTTATTTGATGCATTGTATAATGTCCCATCTAATTTATATGTTGCCAACAAAATATAACCTGTTACTGGCCGAGAATGAACGGGATGCATGAGATAGACTCTGAGAGAGAGAATCTGAATCCAGTAATTCCTTGCAGCAGAAGCTGGATGAAATATAAAACCCCGGGCTACACGTATGGTGTTTCCAGACAGGAAAAAAAGCGGAAAAGATAGAGTTAAATATCAGATCTAATAATCATGTTTTTAAAGGAAATCATATTAAGGTTGTTAAGAGGTGCGGCACCAAATGTCAGAACCGTGTTAGTTTCACGCGCTCTATGATAGATGCGAAGCGACGAGCCGAAGACGCTCGCGCTGACTCCCAACTCGCGCAGGGGTATTTCCGCAGACTGGGAACAAGAGAGGGAGAGAAGTGTGAAGCCAATCACGGGGCGGGGGAGGGGCTTCGCGAAGTCTTCTCAGCCAATGGCAGCTCCGCTTCGGTAAATCGGCCCACGTGGGCCTGGAATCTTGTACTTATCAACGAACATGCATTGAATCCACTCTAGCCAATCATTTGGGTCCTAAGTGTTAATCTCAATACGGATTGGCTGGCAGTTTCATACAGGTCTTTATTCATCTCCGTTGTTAACTCATTCCTGCCACACGTTTTTTCGCTGTGACTGCCTCATGAAGCATTCCTCATCCAAGTCCCTTTTTGGGAAACATTTTCTTGTCAGCAAAATAAATGGCCCGAAGTTTAGGTGCAAATTGTATATAAAACATCCATCTTCTTTTTATAATCTGCATCCATTAGGCCATAAACCATTAGCTTGATTACATTAGGATGAAATTTATACATGGGTCCTGTTGATACCGATGTGTCAATTAGCCCACACACAAAATGAAATGTTCTTAAATAAACTGTCTGATTGAATAGACGGATGTGAGATCTAAAAATACCTCACTATTGAGGAGGAAGCATATGTCTATTCTAGGTGGTTGTAATAATAAGGCAACAGACCAAATTGTTGAGGGTTAGCCTATATTTAGCGCCGGTCCTCCCCTGCGTTTTGACTATAAATTCAACAGAGTCGTGGGAAAATGACCGGCCAAAAACGTATAGTAGCTTACACTAACGATTTTGAAAGGTGGACTCTGTAAGTTTTTGTTTACATTTAGTGTATTGCAATCAAGAATTAACTTAATTGCTTCAGTAGTTCCAGTGCTTTAGGAATTTACACTGACACCTATTGGCCTGGAAGCATGAAGTTTGCCACTAAATGCTGCCGCTTCGTTGTTTTGTTGTCTGTCGTAAATTTGCTTATTTTGTTTGAGCTTGTGATTGATTAGTGAAGTGCCTTGAGCAGTGGATGAAAGTACTATATAAAATAAACACATTATTACAGTATTATTAGTAGTAACCTAGTCAATTATTTGAGAAAATATGGCAGCGCCCATGAGGGACTAGCCCACCACTACATGCAGAATAAAACAGCTTTTTCTTTTAGAAGACTGACATGACTAAAGTCTTTTCATGTGGCTGTACATCATTTTAATGCTATTTCTAAAAAGTGCTTTTTATTTCTTTACATGTAAAACTTAGAGCACCTTTAATTGCTGTTAATACAGCTTTAAACCGCTTGGCTCCTGTTTTGCACCTTTCTTTGACTGGAAGGTCCCGTTTGCGGAGGGGGGCTATAAAACAAAGATTAAAAATAGTCAAGTGAGTATAATCCCATCATGCTCACAGTCACAGAGGCACCACGTCTGACAAACCCAGCATTAATCTCTTATTTTCTAAAGAAGGGACGCTGGTGAGACGTGCAAAGCAATAGTGACACCTAGAGGGCCGATTGAGGACTGCTTTTGATGGAAGGTGCTCTTTCCCGTTTACCCCTTATGAATTATGCAGCAGACATACAATTTAGCTGCTCCCATGGTGGACGAGGAGGTCACATCCAGCCGCATGGCTACCACAGCTGTACATTAAACCTCGGGTGGCATCTTCAGCCATCAACACTCTTCTGATCAGGTCTGGATTCCTCCATCTTTGTTCTGATGACTTGTGCTAAAAGAAGAAAGAACGTTCAATTTACGTGTATTTATTTAGTACACATTTTATCCAACATGAATTATAAAAGAGAACAATAAAAGCAAAGCTTAATGCAATGGAGAAAACGAATACAAGTAGTGATGCAATAAAAATACAAATTAGTTATCAAATTGTAAACCCGTATGCTACTATAAGAAAGAAAGATTACGTTAAATTTACATTTGTTCATTACACAGACTTTTTATCAAAAAATTGCACTAATACAAGAAGAAATAATTAATTCAAGGGGGGATAAAAGGCTGATAAGTCATGCTAAAATTCCCTAATTTCAACAGAGTCCTAGAAAAAGGGGATGGACTCTTCCCAGCCACATCTTAACTGAAACATGATGTTGTTCTGATGTATATAACAAGGTTGTTGAGTTGAGGAGATCAGGGTGGGGAAAAATTGTGCAGGAAAGGGTGAGATGAAGGAGGGAAAAAGAGGAAGAAAAGATCACAGGTTAAGAAGAGTGCGGGAGACGGGATAAAAATGAAAGGGATGATGAAGAGGCCGGGTAGACTGAGAGACAGAGGAAGAGGGAGAGCAAGAAAGAAGGATGTTACATATATTGTTGGTGCTGGGGATGGCAGGGTTGCTCCCGACAGAGCAGGGGAATAGCAGCATTGCAGTTAATAGGGTAGAAAAAGCTGGGGGGCTGTTAACTCTGAAATGTTCATTTTTAAACTCAAGCCTTTTTCTCTTCATTTCACCCCCTCCTCCTCTCTCTCTCTCTCTCTCTCTCTCTCTCCTCTCTCTCTCTCTCTCTCTCTCTCTCTCTCTCCTCTCTCTCTCTCTCTCTCTCTCCTCTCTCTCTCTCTCTCTCTCTCTCTCTCTCTCCTCTCTCTCTCTCTCTCTCTCTCTCTCTCTCTCCTCTCTCTCTCTCTCTCTCTCTCTCTCTCTCCTCTCTCTCTCTTCCCCCTTTGACAATCGTGCTCCCTCCCCAGGCTGTGTAGTAATGATAGCTATTTGACTGCCATCAGAGGAGCTGGGTAATGGTCTCTAAAGAACCATTTCAGACTCAACCTGGCAGCGCTGGCCTCCCAAAAACATCTGCTTGCCTATCAAGAGGTACCACCGCACCAGACACACTATACACACATAAGCACACTCATGCACACACTCATGCATGGACACGCACAGTACTGTGTTGCGTAGAGTCATGCCCGACTTAGGTAATGGACCACGGGAATACTTGTGAGCTGAATACCAACACAAATAAAAGAGGTGGTAATAGTGTTGTTGTGGTTAGGGTATGGGACTGGGGGCTGAAATGCTAATATCAGACTCTATCAGATATAAATGTATAAATGATACTGAGGGGCCCCAAACAATGACTTCACAGTAGTAGAAATCAGACAGGTAATATGTACAGTATGTATAATTTATCTTTAATATGTTATGTACTTCCTGTTCACGTTGTTTAGACGATGGTTCTCTATTGCAGTATGATTTCCCAAAATGCAAATTAGGTTGCAGTTTATGTCTCTGATTTTGGTTTATTCTTGAGAGATTTTAGGCTTCCTCATGAACACCAGGGACCTTGTAGAAAATAAAACCAGACATTTCCATGTTGATTGGTGTAAAATATTTCAGATTACAGTGCAGAGGTAAACTTTTCTTGTGATATTTTGCACTCTCTCTGGTAAATTTCTGCTACTCTGCCTCCCTCTGGTGGCACATTCCAATACGTTCTTTTCATTCAGAAAGTTTTCCATGTGTAGGTAATGTGAAACATGGGCTTTCCATATTAGCCATATTGTTAACAATTAATTTGTATTTTTCTTCCACATAAATTACCAAGTTCATATATCTGGAGACCTCCTATCAACCATAATTCAAACATTAATTCAAATGTGTGGAGAAAGATATGTCGGTGATTAAATGGGAGTTTCTGTGCTACTGTATTTGTAGTCAGTTGAATTAACCTGGCTCACAGGTCATGATAGCTTTTCTCTTTGAAAGAGCAAAGCTCTAAACTGTCAATCAGGCTGTTGAAGGGATTACTTGCAATTGACAAGTTCTTAGCCCATTGAAGAAACCCGAAGAGAGATTTGATTATGGCGACAAGGTCAAATATGCTTCCCACCATTACTGATTTTTGATAATATAGAAACACTTATTTTGTGTGTGTTAATTCAGCTTTTTTTCTAAACCTAATTGGACTTTATTTTTGTCTCAGTCTTTGTTTTGAGATTTCTCCAAGGTGTCATATGGTTTACAAGTACTCAACTGAGAGCACATCAGTTGTTCTGTACTGGATTTGTAGTTAAATCTTTAGCTACTCACTGTAACATCTCAAACATGACATATGCAATTTATTGTACGTTGCTTTATTATCAAAGCTTCTGGCGACAATGTAAAAGTGTAAATAATAATGTAAGGGTCATAGTGCATGTCTAAGGTTAACATCTCTGCTTAGAGGATCTTGAACAAATGTAAACAAAGGATAGATTTGCCAAAGCCAATAACGGTTAATGAACGTCTTATTGTACAGATGAGTGTGTATATGTGTGTGTGTGTGGTTCAGGCTTACTTGTCCCATATGCGGTCAGTCACCGACAGATGGACGGTTCTGTGTCCAAGACACGCCCAAGGAGAGGAGGAGGGGTTTGAGGCTGCTATGGATTAGATTGGTCTAATAAAAGAGTTGGATCATTGAAAGGCAGATTAGGGGCCTGTGGTGGAGACTGTTTTTCGAACAAACATGCTTGGGATTTGAAATGGATCGACAATGTGTGTAGCATTACGCAAACATGAGGCAACACAGCCAGTGAAATGCTAAGCAAACAACTTATGTGACTGGAAAAGAGCTGGAGAGATGTTTTCAGTCACAGTGAAATGGTCTTCAATGGCTACATGTCAGGCATCTTTGAATAAGCATCTGTTTGTTACCTCCACCTACACTCACACACCCATATGCACATTGCTGTAATAAAGATGACCAACCGAGCTCGGAATCAGAGAAGTCATGTAACTGTATCCCGAGTGTGCGCTGGAAAGCCGATCCCCCTCTCAGGCCACTACCACTGGTGCTGGGGGAGGGCTCTGGTTACCCAGCTTTGTGTCAAAGCGCCATCAGCAAAGAGTTAGAAACTGGGGAGGAGGACAAAGGCAGGAGCACTATAGAACGGGTGGATTACTGGGCCTCCATAAAGGGTCTCTAGTGTAAGAATACGTCCAATATAGCAAAAGAGGAGAAAGGACGTATAAAAAGAAACATAAGAGGATAGGACAACAGGTGAAAGGGAGGTAGAAAAGGTGTCGAAGTACACCCGAAAAGCTGCACTGTACTTCATGTGCCGTTTGTTGACAAGCTGGCCTGGCATCTTAGTGGGCACCTTGCACACTAACATGCTTCTATTCCTCGAGGTCTCGGAGGAGAATGATGTGTCTTTTTAATGGATGCACATTTCTTGAGGATGTGACTGAAGTAAAAATACTTAGAAGAGGACAAGGAGGAGACAAACCAATCAGATGTCAGACTGAAAGACTGAGACGACTAAGGCATCGAGAAGAAGTAAAACCGTGTGACTCGGTCTTGAGCAGCATCTCTTTAAGAGATCAGTAGTCCCACAATCTCAAAGGCAGCCAATGAAGAGGACAAGAGATGCAGGTGAATTGAGAAGGAAAGGGAATGAGAAAGAAAGCGGGTGAAAGAGGTGCAGAGGAAAAGGAACCGTTGGGATCAGGGTGACGTCAGCAGCTCTCTGGATTGAGGTGTTGAGTCCTCC
This sequence comes from Chrosomus eos, assembly GCA_036326025.1. Lineage (NCBI taxonomy): Eukaryota > Metazoa > Chordata > Actinopteri > Cypriniformes > Leuciscidae > Chrosomus > Chrosomus eos. Next base: position 29,601,588 of record CM070830.1, on the reverse strand, counting down.
TGATTATAATCTGATCTGATTAGGAAACACAGGGAAAAAATCTCCAGAGCCTCTGCAAGCTCTCCGGGGAGCAAGACGTTGTTTTTACCGAGCGGAGAGGCCAAGACCAGGAACAAAACTAGAAGAGAAACTTGGGCCTAAAAAAGAAAGTTAAGGCCTGTATCTGAATACACTGAGGAGTCTATAGTGAAGTGGACTTTACTCTTCCCCAATAAGAAGCAAATTAATCAGGACGCATAGGAGAGCTAACTTTGTAAGTCTACAGGCTGATCAGCTTCTTCTCTGGACTTTCAACACTCTCTGGCTTCCATCGGGGTTGTAAGCCAGGATGCCCTCCAATGGCAGTAAAGCCCTCAAGCTACAATTCGGGCTTATTAATCATGAGAATCGCTATTTAACAGCGGAGGCCTTCGGCTTCAAGATGAATGCTTCAGCTCCAAGTCTCAAGAAGAAGCAGATCTGGACTCTAGAGCATGATGAGCACGATGGTCAGGTGGTTTACTTGCGCAGTCACCTGGGTCGCTACCTGGCTTCCGACAAAGATGGCAAGGTGAGCTGTGAGGCTGAGACCAAAGAGAACGACTGCCGCTTTCTGATTGTGGCACAGTCAGACGGACGCTGGGCCCTGCAGTCCGAGCCATATCTGCGCTTCTTTGGAGGTTCGGAGGACTACCTGTCCTGCTTTGCTCAGACCATTGGCGAGGCAGAACTATGGGCCATGCACCTGGCCCTGCACCCACAGGCAAATCTGCTCAGTGTGGCCCGCAAACGCTATGCCCACCTAGCGTCTCCTGAGGGAGAGATTGCTGTGGACAGCAACATCCCCTGGGGTGTGGATGCTCTTCTAACTCTTGTGTACATGGAGGGCAAATATTGTCTAAAGACCAGTGACAGCCGCTTCCTGAGCAACGACGGGAAACTGTCCTCTGAAAATGGCCGTGGGACAGGCTACACCTTGGAACTGAAATCAGGCAAATTGGCCTTCAAAGACTGTGAGGGGAAGTACTTGACCCCCATGGGGCCCACTGGAACTCTGCGCTCTGGACGTTGCTCCAAACCTGGCAAAGACGAGTTGTTTGATCTTGAGGAAAGCCATCCGCAAGTGGTGTTTCAGGCCGCCAACAACAGATTTGTCTCCATCCGACAAGGTAAGTGGTGCTGGTTGAATTTCTTTTGACATTTCCCTACACAGGAAAACCACATGCTTCTGATATCATCAGTGGCCAGCCTCATTTTTCTGCTGTAGAATACAATCAAATAACAGTTCACATTAAAATTAATATTCTTTTATCATATACTTACCCTTATGTTGTTTCCAAATATGTATGACTTTTTTATACTGTGGAACAATAATATTTTGACTGAGTGTTTTTGCCTGTAAAATGAAACTCAGTGGGGTCTAATGTTGTTTTGGACCAAACTGGCTTTCGTGGTATGGACAAAAACAGAATATTCAAAATATCATATTTTATGTTCTGCAGAAAAAAAGAAAGACATACAGGTTTGCAATGGCTTGAGAGTAATAAAATGATGGCAGATTTTTAATTTTTTGAGTGAATTATTCCTTTAAGGAGATTCAAGGGAACTATCAATATAAGGTTTTCCCCCTCCCTTAGTACTCCTGTGGCGACTTGTGTAACAGATGTGTGTCGTCATTACAACTATTAAGTACTTTTAATACCGCTTGGGTAACCAGATATAGAAAGCTATGGAGTGCAGGCATGTAAATGTCAATTGTAGATTCAGTCAAAGTTTTAATTTTCAGATTGAATAATATGCTAAACAACTTGATTTTAGCATTCTGAGCATAACTTGCACTGTTGTGCTATCAGTCTTGCTCCCCATTAGTGTTTTATATGCAAGCATACCAATGCATGAAAATAAATTGCATGCAAAATTGCAGCTGGATGGCAAACTATGCACACATAGTCAAATCCATGGAAACTAGCCTGGAGAGCAGGTGAACACTGAGTCACACCCATGAGCGTGACCTCACAGAAATAATATATGGCAGCTGTCTTTTCAGCTGAGTTGGCCAATATTAATCTGCCAGACATAGCCGATTTTTATTCTCTGGCCATGTGCTCTGCTAACAAACACGGTGCATAATTGTAGTTTCCTGTCTTGACTGAGCAACTAAGTTCTGTAATGTAAATCTTGCATGCTGGAACATTATCCATTATCTCCAGTGCAGAGCTCTTGGTAAGCATTTTGAGCCACCTGCAATAGATAAATTACTGGAGAAACTGAATGGCTTTGAATATCTACCATAGTAAGCTGGGTCCGTAACAGATCCTGTCCCCTCCAGTACACCCATCCATCTCTCTCTCTCTTTTGGTCTTACACTCTTTCTCATTCTCACAGATGCACACATACATACATACGCATATTTTTTCACAGAGTGATATACTTTTAGCCAGTGCTGTTATATAACAAAATAGGACGAAGGTGCTCTGATATAAGCACATGCACGCATACACACACTAGTGGCGAGGTGTGATAAATAATTGAGTGGACAGGGGCATTTCAATGATGGTGGAGTCTGCTTTCAGAAACACAAGCCTTCCGCCGCATTTCTTTATCTGGAGACCATGCAATGTGCTGGTCTACAATGGGGACACACAAATCAGAGAGTCCTTCAGGAGCAGTTGGGTTCTGCCCGACAGGGGGAAAAAACCAATGGGGGGAAAGGGACAATGGAGTGTGAAAGTATACAGCAGAAAGGAGAACAAGACAGGCAGGAGGAAGAAAGATCAGGCACAAAATCACAATGAATAGACACATAATGCATTATGGGTGTGGACAGGTGAACGGTATTGCTTTTTTGCCATTGTAAAAAGATCATAAATCAAAGACTTTAGCAGCAGTTCCCTGGGGAGGACATGATGTTGTATTGTCAGTTTAGTTTACCCATGGGATAAAGCTATTTAATGCCATCCGAAAAGTTTGTGGTAGCAAAGCATGTGCACCAGGAGCCAATTGAGAACACAAAGAAAATGATTTAATTTTAGGAGCTAAATAGGTGGCAAGGCAGCGATTATACAAATCCTAAATTGTGAGGTCTGAAATGTTAGCAGCATTGAAGCCATAGCTAAAATCTGTGGATTGTAATCAAAATTAAGAGGTGAGACTCTTTTTGAATCCTACAGTCGTTTCCCTTGCTTCAAATGGTTCAGTGTCGATTCAACATTAAGAAACATGAAGTATCAACATATTGGCAAAAAGAATCCATTTCATTATGGGTGAAAAAAGACAAGGAAAATGACACAGGCCAGATGGAACATTTGTTCTTAATGAACAAGAAGCATCTCTCCCCATCTATTGCACATTCATTCTGTGCAAAAAGCAATTAGGTAAAGTGATTCTGCTAATGGATGAAGCAGTTCATTTCTTTTAGAGAGTCTCTACATGATGAAGGGAACCAGAGATGACTTCAGACAGGACTGCCAATCAGCTCTGCAGGTCTGACGTTCATTAAGCCCCAGGCCTCTCGCCCTGGGACACAACACAAACTCACAGATGATCTTTTAATCAATAATGAGTAGTGACACTGCACAGTAGTTTCTCAGAAATATCACTATTATTAGCCAAGATATATGTTCATCACTTTAGTTTGGTTGTGGTGTACTTTTATGCAGTAGCTCCATGCATGTTGTGCGGAGTCGGAAAGATGGCATGCACTCAGACGGGTGGATCTGTTACCATGTTCTTCATCACCTCCACAGTGTTCCCCGGAGCATTCTAATCCGGTCCGGAAGGTGAAAAGAAGATGAGCACAAAGAGATATTGAGAAAGAAAGAAGCTAACAAAATGAAAGACAGTGGATTGTGGCATCACTTTACCATTAAAAATTAATCTCAGAGTGACTGTCTTGGTACATTTGGAGATCACAGCTTTAATGTGGGCCAAATATTTCCAAGTAGACATCTACGCTTGTGTAAGGGTCCTAAAGGGACCGCTAGTGAAAATGCTTATTTTTTTTTGTATTTTTATAATTTAATAAAACAAAAATGCCATGACAAATTATAATATTAACTAAAAGTTACATAAAAATATTCAGATTAGTTTCAGGATTCACCTTTTTAATTAGTCCACTTTCTGCTTTAGAGACAGCAGCACTAGAGCTTTATTATATTTATATTTCTTTTCAAATTGTTTCCAGATTGTCAATGTAGATTTTTGAACACCATTAAACCAAACCATGCACCTTTTGTAGTGTTCTCCCATGCATCTTTTGTGTTCTCTGATAGGTATTTGACCTGGTACGCATGCAGCGATCTACTTGCCCCAGTTTTGAGAAGGTCCTCTCGCTGTCTCTGGGTACTGTTACATTCCACAGAAATGGGTTGGTAAATTGAGAGGGAGCATTCTGTGATGGGAGTGAGGTCATTCGCAGGAGTTCAGGATTGAGCTCAGTAATCACAATGCCGTGGATGAGGAATGATCAACAGAGGAGATAGAGTGTCCTGCCCCAGCTGGCCTCTCTTCTTCTATCTTTGGTGCAAAACTAAAGCAGAGTCAGACGTGAAATTGGAAAATAAAGTGTAACGGGCCGCAGAAATGAAAACCGCTGCAGCAGAGTGAGGTTTGATCTGAGAAAAAGAAACATCTGAAGCTGTTTCTTTTTTTCGTTATCCCTGATTTTGTCTTGATTAGAAACTAGACTTTGTTTTGGCGACTTTAGTTGTGCTTCGGTTCCAACCAAAACAATGCGTTAACACTGTGTGTTCTCATTATTGTCTTAATCATGCATACCACATGTTCTATCACTTAAAGCCATTAGGAATTGGATTATAGAATCCAATTCCCAAGTATGACCAGATAGTGTCTATTGATAAGACATATGATTTGTAAAAATAGTCCATGCTGTGTGAGGAAAAGTGACAGGAACACAAGCACACATGGATAGCCTAAATCATACTGCAAAAAGAAGAAGAAGAAAAAAAGCATTTCGGGGTGGAGTGATCGATGGCCACAGATTCTGCTGATAGGCCTGGTTTCTTTCCCAGCGTGTCTAAGGCGCCCTGCAGAGTCCCGTCGAAACAATGGTATTACTTCAGCCTCCCAACTGGTTTTCCTCGGTGCTGGAGGATTGTACATACGCTACTCAAAAAAAGCTGCTTACTGGGCCCTACGGTGCAGCTTTGTGTCTCTTTGCATGCTGAGAATTAGGAGAGGTTGCAGCGTGAGAAGGGGAGGGGCAGGAAGGATGACAGGGTGGAGGGAGAAGGGGGTAAGGTGCAGGATCTGGCCTGTAAAAGGATTAAGAAAATGATCAAGGGATATTTTCGGATACATCCACTTTGAGCCTTAGCCACTACAATCCGTTTGGCGCATTTTGCACGATGCCGTCTGTTTTGGTTGAGATCTTGTCATTCAATCATTTAGTTGCACTAGACAAAAGTTTGGACACACTTGACTGAAATGTTTGTTCTTATCATCAAAAGCCTTTGAAGATTTCATACAGTAGGTTGAGAAACATCATCTTTGAAAAATCAGTTTTTTATTTATTTATACTAAATTTCTATATTTTTTAATGTTTTGTATCATTTTAAATTCTATACATATTTAATAAATTTAAATGTATTTTTCAGTTAAAAAAAACAGCTTCATAAGAATGATTTCTGAAGGATCATGTGACACTGAAGACTGGAGTAATGATGCTGAAAATTCAGCTTTGTATAACAGCAATACATTTCATTTTAAAATATATATTCAAATAGAAAACAGTTCTTTCAAATTGTAATAATAATTCACAAAATTACAGTTTTTACTGTATTGTGATCAAATAAATGCAGCTTTGGAGCAGAAAATACTTATTTAAAAACATTTAAGTAGTGTGTGGGTGGGTGGATAGATTTTCTCCATTTCAGTGCCAGAAATAGCATTTGAAAGCTCAAACTAATTAACCTACATTTACAACAAATTTTGAATTTCTGACCATACTTTTGCCACTTACAAGTAAACAAGTATTCTCATGTACTTGACTTGGTCCTGTGTTCTGTTTTCAAGATGTTTCTTCAGTCTAATGAATGCCATGAAACAATCCCAAGACTAATTGGCATGAAAGCCAGCAGGGTGCAGCGAAGCCTCTGACCCTGCCAAGGTCGTGGTTATATGTCAAGGTTTTATCGGTGCAAGGAGAAAGATATAATCACAAGTGGTTTTGCCCTACTGCATAGTCCGAAATAAGATGTTTGTTGTTTGCCAATAACAAAATACATGCATGAATTTACTTTAGGTATAGAGCAAAATACACAATTTTTTTTTATAGAAACACACACAGTCTACATGTGTTACACAACCCAATAGCTTAATTATGATTAATGGCTTGGATATGAAAAATGTTTCAGACCTCAGCCAGTGGTCTTGTTGTGTAAATGTTAATGTTACAAATAATACAGTGATTTGGAATGGATCTGTCATTGTGACTAATTGAGTAAACCTCCTCATTTCAAAACAACAGTAATCTTGTATTGATATAAAGGATGTTTATAGACAGAGGAGTGACATGTTTGGGCTCCATTAACTATAGATGTGAGTCTTAAATAAACATGGTCCGTTGTAGACATTGCGCTAGAACAGGACTCAGAATCAGGTTGATGCCTGTCGTGCGTGGCAGTGAAGTTAATCATGCTGGTGCTTTGTCTCACTTCAGGATTCCAAACTGGGGGAAAGTTCAGGACAAACACATGCTATCTCGGTTAAGCTGATACATTTGAAATGTACTTAGAAAAGCATGCAGTATAATGTTCTAATATTCAATGTAAGTCGTGTGACTTTTTGTATGAATACTTTTATTTAGGGAAAATTCAGCAGTTTTTAGTAAGCTTAAAGTTTATTATTTTTAATATATGACCATATTTAAACAAAAATGTTTAAATATAGTCATATGGGCTTCATAATCTAATGCTGTCCTGTTGAACTCTCTATTCATCGAAGAATTCTGATTTTTTTCTTTTCTTGGTTTCCACAAAATATTAAACAGCACAACTGTTTTCAACATTGACATCATTTCATCATAATAATAAATGTTTCTTGAACACCAAGTCGGCATATTAGAATGATTTCTGAAGGATCATGTGACTGGAAAAAGTATGCTGAAAATTCAGCTTTGCCATCACAGGATTCAATTACATATATATATTAAAATAAAATAAAAATGTTATTTTAAATTGTAAAAATATTTGACATTATGACTGTTTTTTCTGTATTTTTATAAAAATGCAGCCTTGTTGAACATAATGCTTTCAAAAACTATTTACAAAATCCTACTGAACACCAAACTTTTGAACAGTAATATATGTGCATGTAAAAAAAATATATAAATTGACTTTATGAGCTTTTTCAGATATTGTTACAGTTTTACAACCTTAATGATCTTCTAGTTGAAGTGGATCTAAATCATTTAATTGAGACAAGTATTGACTTCTAGCATGTCAAATAAGTAAGACTGCTAATTTGTTTGAGGCAAAATTTCAAACTTTATTCTAAACTTTATTCTAACCATTTTCTAAATAAGCAAAAATATGCTGTTCTCCCATATTAAATTTAAAAACAAAAATTTGTGTTTGTCTTATGTGCTTCAACAGGTGTGAGTGTCTTAGCCAATCAGGACGATGAGACAGACATGGAGACGTTTCAAATGGAAATTGATAAAGACACAAGAAAGTGCAAATTCAGAACTAATGAAGGGAATTACTGGACCCTTGTCGCTCATGGAGGCATCCAGTCAACAGCTACTGAAGCGTAAGACTTTCTGCTATTAATTCTCTTTCACTTATGAGCTATGACATGAGAGAAAATAGCAAAAATGATATTATGTAACTATTGGTAAATGCATCCAAAACACAGTAACAGCGAAGCCATCTCATTTTCTCCTGTTTTCTGTGGGTGTACATGTTATTGAACATTATGACATTATGAACACTAATATGCACAATCCCCCACTGTGTGCAGCGGTGCCAACACCATGTTTGACATAGTGTGGCTCGGTCGACGGGTGGCACTGCGAGCCAGCAATGGAAAATACGTATGCACTAAAAAAAACGGCCAGCTTTCTGCAGTCAGTGACTCTGTGGGTGAGTTAATACGTGATGCTACCCACAACAAAAATACATATAATTCAAATAACAAGTTATTTTGAAAAACGTATGCCATCCTGTTTTTTCCTCCAGGTGAGGATGAGCAGTTGATTCTGAAGCTGATCAATAGGCCTATTCTGATCCTGAGGGGAGAGAATGGTTATGTATGCCACCACAAGAACTCTAATACACTGGACGCCAATCGTTCAGTGTATGACATATTTACACTGCAGTTCAATGATGGCGCATACCAGATTAAAGGTGAGTTTTACTTCAGCCATTTTTTCAATTGTTTTTATTCTTTATTTTCTTGTAATAGATCCAAAAGCAGCTTTCTGGAAAGCATTGATTTAAGGGCAAAAAGAGCTTCTGGCAATGACTTCTGTTAATTGTAATCAGTGTCAGAAATGTCAAAACATTTTAATTAACCAGCTGGAATTGATTTTCAAGGGAACTTGTTTACCTTTAAAAAGGCATACAGTATTTTCTTAAAACCATAAAACTAGAATACAATATTGTAAAACATACCAAATCTAAGACAAAAAAAAGGGAATGCACCATTCAACATTTAACCTGCTGTCAGTGTTGGTGGCGGGACATTGCGTTACCATAGAGTGCTGTATTTTTGTAGGCCAACCTGAAAGTTGCATCACACTGGTTCCCTCGACAAAAACCCAATAGGATTTTTCCATTGGCTTTTGGATTATAGCAGAAAATAAGGTCTGAGACTCACAAAAGCTCATTATTGTTACATGTTTTGTTCATCGTGATAATCTTCACAAATGAACATAACTTTAATTAATTTTTAGCTTAAATACAATCGGCAGGTTTGTGTTTATAACCAAACTACACCATGGTCACATCATCACATGACTTCAACATTTTCCCTGAAAGTTTGAGTTATAATAGTTTGCAAGAGCACAATTCATGACTATAAACACAGCAAGGCTGTGAAGATGGAGTATGAGTTTACCTGTTCGGCTTGATGACGTTTAATGTCCCGACAACCTCTGTAGTCCCATTTAGCCACTTGTTAGCAACCACCTTTCAGGACAAGTAAAAGCTTTTTAAGAAAATATTACAAAATATAAAATAAAATTGGCCTATAAAATACATCCCCCCTAAAAACTTTTAACAGGCTCCTCCCCCTAGTGGGAAGTCTCATGTTTCAAATTGCACAAACTCATTTTCAAATCCTATTCTAATCTTGACAAAACACATATATTTGGTAAAGCCTGAGACTTACAGTTCCATACTTGGCCACTGTTTTGTGATAGAAGTGACATTGTGACAGAAAAGTATTAAAGGCACAGTATGTAATTTTCGCCGCTAGAGGTCGCATATTCAAAACAATAACAAAGGCGTAGCTTGATGAAGCTATGAGGGAGAGTTTGGAATGATGGGAGTTGTCGTCTTCACCTTCACTGCCGATGGAAGTCAATCCAATGGGAATCACAATCATGTTCATGGATGAGGTAATGAAATAAAGTTTTATAATCGTTAAGTTTGATCACATGATTTATCGAATTAAATGGTTGGGTAACGCAGTGCAGCTTTACGTGTTCAAAACAATAAAAGTACATTTTGAACATACCCACAGCATTTGCAAAAAGGCTGACTATTCGGACGGGATTAACTTTACAAGGGTAGATGGAGTAATGTAATTTTACCACAGGACGTCTGTGGGTAACTCGATTTGCGCATCGCCGTCAACCTCCTGTCGTCATTTACGTTGCCTACTGATATCACATGCGCAAACACATATAACCTATATTTTATTTATATATATAAAACAATTATGTCTGGTCGAACGATGTATTAATTAATTTCAGATTGATTGTTTGGTAATAGGCACTTACCTAACGCTAAACGATGTTTCGTGCCTCTAACAAGTGCTTTCGATCTTCTTTCTGATCTGAATGGTATGTGAAAAAACTTGAGTTTTGCCACAGACTTGTCCCAGCGTCTAGAATACAACTGTCTCCATACTTGAAAAAGTACTTTTAAACACTAAATGACAAAACATTTACGTACATATTTACAGCGGGTCTATTCTCACTGATGTGATTACTAAGACGGCACATTCGGACGGGACTAAAATCACAGAGAAGCTCTGGTAATTATTACTTTACCTCACCTCTCCATGTTAAACTAGTCCCGTCCAAATAGGGCTTTATTTAACACATACCATAATGTTTAATTACACTGCCATACATTTCTTCACCAGACTTGTTAAACAGTGTTAAACCTGAGCTCTCTCCATCTTGGAAATGCCAGACCGATATTGATCCTCACTATTTTCTTCTCTTGTACAAAACTCTTCTTGGGTCATTTGATTCACAACAATAACGAATAATTGTGGTCTATGACAACTGTGCGAAACAACAACAGATTGTCGTGCTAAAACTACTTCACCATTTTTTTTCATGAGACTGAAAAAGAGTGTTGAGAAAAACTGTGTTTAGTTGAGATGGTTTCTACGGCAGTAAAAGCGGAACCGAGGATAAAGTGGACATTTAACCATGTTACACTGGTTAAAATTGTGAATTTCCTGAACTTAAACATTTGTTGGAAATTGGATAATTTTGGATAATGAGTACAAAAGTGCACAAAATATATAAAACTGTTCTAGTGGTTTTTGGATATTTTCATGCAAAAATCTTACATATTGTGCCTTTAATTTGACAGGTTTGATTTTCTTGCAATTAGAAACCAAGTTTTGTAACATATGTATTTTGTATCAAATAAAAAAAAGTCAGTACATTTGCTTTGCAGTAAACTGAAACTTCTATGTCTTTTTCCATACTTTTATTTCTGCAATAATCTACTGTGTATTTTTTAACTTTAGCCCAAAGCATTCATGAAATACAGTTCATGAAGTTCAGATTCGTTTGTGCATTTTCACGTCTCAAAATGTAGGATGACAGTTAACAGGTTTTAAATAGCTATGTAAATCATATTTAAATATAATTTGTATCACTTTTGCATTCATGTGCTTATGAACACAGAATTAACCAGGGTTGAAATCATGTATTAAACAAAGCTGACCAGTATTGTTTTCCTACAGGTGCTGGTGGCAAATTCTGGTATGTGTCCAACAGTGGTTTGGTGTGCTCTGATGGAGACACACCTGAAGATTTCTGCTTTGAGTTCTTAGAGCATGGACGGATAGCTATGAGGAACAAAAACGGCAAATACCTGCGAGGAGACCAAGGAGGCAATCTGAAAGGAGACGGAGAGAATGCAGACAGCTCTTCCCTCTGGGAATACTGACACCATGTGGACACTTAAGGAACTGTCATTCATCTGTGTTAAACTCTTGGATTTACAGATGTGAGAAAATAAATTGGTACAGTTTAATGTTCGGACATCTGTTTCCCATCAATCAGCTTTTAATGTAGAGTCAGTATTCAGTATTACACATGAATTCATTACCGTTACTGATTTATAGTGCTATTCAAAATGAGCCTTTAGAAAAATACAAACATGACAAAAACCTTTATCAGCTCACTATTGCACTGTTATGAAAACTGTGTGAGGTAATAATCATGCATAAGTCTTGCATAGCATGCTATCATTTTGGCAAATCACTTCTAACATATCTGTTCGTTTGCGAATTGACACATGGAAATTCATAATTGCTGTTTTTATTTATTACTATTTTTTAAACCCTTTATCTTCTTGTCTTTCATGCTATTATTTGTTATGTCAATGTCTCTCAGCTCCAGTGAAGCTTGTTTTATTCTCTGGGCTTACAGACTGCTGTGTTTGTATTATATGGACATACAAGTCATAGAAATAGGCTTGGCAAATGAACTCTTCTTGTTGTTTCTTTAAGCTTAACTAACAGAAAGCCAAGCAACCATGGATAGAACAGGATACACAGTAATTACTTCATCTCACCAAAAAGAAATGTACCAGGATTAAATTAATTTTATTCCCTATTGTGATTTATTTGCTTTTTCTTGCTTAAGACCATCTGGAAAGGTTTTACAAATTAAAATCCTGTCTCTTAATTCTGAAGGAATGAATCTCATTTAGCCTACATTTACAGTAACCTGGGTTTAGTAAAACAAATGCATTGTTTCTACTGTGAATGTACGTAATTGGCAATGCCGAGGCATCAGAATTGAGTCTCATGCAGGCAAGCAGAAGTGTTTTGCTGCTGCTGTGCCTCTCCACAGTATTGCTACCGACAGAGAGAACACAGTATTGTTAAGAGCCCTGTTTTAAAAAATGAACTGCTGGAAGCTGCAGCCGATAAGATGAAACATTTAAACTCAATAATTCTCAACTGGAGGTACAGTAATGTTTCAGTCAGAAGAACATGAGCTTTACAGAGAAACAACATTTTGCATTACATTATGAAAAAGTTAGGCCATGGGCCTGTGAATTTTAAGGGAATATTCAATTTGATCATTTTGCAAATATGGCAACATTAGGCTACTTTAAATGTTCTGAATCAAGTAATAGGCTAACATTAAAAAAAAAAAAAAAAACATTAGACGAATGTACAAATTTGTAGTAAAAAAAGTTGAACAATCTATAACATTGTGCTAACATGTACTTGAGAACATAGCCTATTAAAGATCAGATATCTCTGAACGAACGTTCTCTTAACATTAGCTACTCGAACAATATTTGCTCATAATTTTGAGAGAACCTTGCCAAAATGTTAGAGCCAGAACGTTTGAGAACATTCCATATTAGCTGTGCAGCTGTGCTTATAGGCAATTGGTTAGGGAACCCCATTTCTTATGATATAAAAATGACATAGCCTTTAGTTTTATAGCCTAAGGATTATATGTAGACACAAATCACCATTAATTGTGTCGAGTGGCAATGAAGTAATAATATAAACTCATGTTTCTTGTGGTTAGAAAGTGTGTTCAATTCTGAGCAGTAAAAAGATATGTCCTCCATAGCTTAAGCATAGCAGTTATAAAGTTTAAAGCAGTGCACTGTTCTGTTTCTCTGAGTATCTGTACACAGATAAAAACTATAGGCCCACATAGATACATCCTAATCATAAATTCCATTCAGTAATGTTAGCAGTGATCATGCACTAAAAAAAACATGAAAACTGCCTCCTGTGATTAATACTCATGAGCTAGACACCGATCTGCGCATGCGTGGAAGTGTGACGCCATGTACCCAATCAAATCTCGCGCTCTAAATTTTAAACTTTAACCGGAAGAAACGATCATAACAAGAAAGTCACTGGAGTATCTCGTTCCTTTTACTTTTTACTTTTAATATCTCTCTCCGTCTTCAAGAAATGGATCTTGGTAGTGACGACCAGACCAAAATGTACTTTTATGAGAACAGACTTCAAACATTCGTTGGGTGGCCGTTTGAAGAGGGCTGCATTTGCACTCCAGAAAATGTGAGTGAACCCTTTGATCCAACAAGCCCATACATTTGTTTTGTAGGTGCTACAAAACGAAATGCAATTTTTTCCGCTTTATACATGCCTTTTTGTTCTATAGATGGCCAAAGCTGGATTTATTCACACCCCGTCGGAGAATAGTCCAGATATAGCTCAGTGTTTCTTCTGTCTGAAAGAGCTGGAAGGATGGGAACCTGAGGATGACCCTGAGTGAGTCCGTGTCTTTTAAACTTTCCACTCCTGCATTATATATCTGAGAGAGGCTTTGTCTCTGTAATGCAATAAGACCCGCATTTCAAGTCAGGGTTATTTGATTTAATAAATGATGTCATCAGCCGCATTTGTTCCTGATGTGCTGTGTGTTTCTTTTATTATTATCAGGAAAGAGCATAAAACCCATTCTTCGTCGTGTGATTTTATCTTGCTGAAGAAGACAGTGGACAGTCTGACTGTGGAGGAGTTTCTGAAACTTCAGAAAGAGAGACAGAAGTTTATCATTGTAAGTAAGCTCACTGACAGAACGTAGTCACATTTATTTATATAGCGCTTTATGCAGTACAGATTGTTACAAAGCAGCTTTACACGAATAAGCAGGAAAATAACAGTGTAAATCTAAATGTAACTTATGAAACATTCAATTTCAGCTGTAAAGTAGCTCTACAGAACATGTTGTTCTGCTCGATTTAGTTTGTTGTTTCAGTTAAGTTCAATAATTGTCAATGTTGTAAAGTTCATCAATTTATGAAACGCATTCAGTTCAGCTGTAAGCAGCTCTACAGAGCCAATAGTGTCATTATTCAGCTATGAATAGATGTTGATGTTGCAAAGTTAGTGTCATTATCTAGCTCAATTGTGTTCAAATTTTGTTCTCATTTGATTGTGGCAGAGCAATTAAATCTATAATATTACTGAATTGTCTTTTAAACCCAAACTGAGGCCCCATCCACACTACTGCGTTTTAGTTTAGAAACAAAGAATTAAAACGAATACGATCTCCGTCCACACCAGCGTTTTAGCTGCGATCTCCGTCCACATTAAAACGACTGAAAACGTGTATCACATGACCATTCACCTACACTGGGCATGCGTATGCCGGTGTAAACACCATTCCTCAGGAACCACAACTTCATTGATAAAATTATCCCACTATGCGCTGGTTCTTCCCGGCTTAACCCAAAACCGACCAAACCAAAATACTTCCCTAGAGTCTGTATAATATCGTAACGTGATTTCACTAAAGTACAACATGTTCCTGGAACAACATTCCAATCAACCAATTAGATTTGAGGGACAAATTATACAGTTTATGTGCATTTTAGGCTTACAACCAGGGTTTGGTTCTTCTGGGTTAGGACTACATTAAGCAGGATGAGACGTGTAACGTACGCGTCGAAAACATGTGCACGCGCGCACCTTTCTACAGAGCTGGCGAACGATCGCAGCTTCAGCGCGGATTGTGAGGAGCTCCTGTCTCTGCTTCATTCCAGTTTGCAGACATTTTTTCGTTCTTTCTTTGTTGATGACGAACACAAACTTTCTTGTAAGAGCAAAAGAGTCGCGCGATGGCACATGCGTCATCACTATGACACACCCCTTACGGCATTGGTTCTGGCTTTTGTTCACACAGCGCACGTTCCGGGACTGAACACGGCAATGTTACTAGGTCCCCAACCCGGGATCGATCCCGGCATCAATTCCGGGTCATGTTTGCGTTCACACAGAAGGCACTCTGGCAACTTGCCGGCAATTTGCCTAGTTCAAAGTGCTGTGTGAAAGGGGCTTTAGTCTCATATAACCAGGACCTTCAGACTCTAGGCAGAAGGTCTTCTGACTCTATCACAGCTTTCATTGGCCAAGAGGACGTTTGACTGACATGTAGCGCAACCAATCACAGTTTGTTTTGTTCAGCGTAGGGGTGGGCGATATATCGTTTAGACGATAATATCCAAATTGTTGTCTGGACGATATGCAAAATTGGGATATCGAATATTTCATAATTTGTACAATCCAACCCCCAAACATGAAAAGAGCTGAAGAAAGTTAAAGAGAAAACAAAAAACTAAGGCGGCCGCCTAAGCAACTCACGCCTGCCGCCTTAACTATACGTTGGCAAAAAAAATTATATGAGCAATAACCGCCGTGTTACTGTTTTGAGGACAACCAGCACGTCATTCGGGCATTAGCACTCCGGGTGTTAAAGGAAATCCTTAACAGGCAGCCGTTCGCAAGCGCAAGCGGCTCGTGACAGAACATAGACGGACTGAACGACACTTCAATTGAAGTTGAAAATCTCAAATGAAGATTGCTGAACTCCAGCTTACTTGTCTGTGTTTTCAGATCATCCGCGCTTCTTCAGCAGTGTAGAGAGCGCGCATGGTTGCTGATCTCCGGCAGTGTTTTTAATGTTGATGCAATGTTTACCGAATATCCACACACGATTTCAAATGTGACATTGATTTTATACAACAGTTAAAAAAACAAAACAAAAGGGTAACATTAAGTGATTTACTAAATTTAAAACAGTATACTCAGGCTTATTGCTCTATTTTGCAACGGAATCTGTGGCTTTGAACGAACCGTGAGATTCAATGAATGACTCGATAACTCGCACACATAAAGACAATGAGTTACCGCCACCTACTGGCGATTTTATTATAATATTTTTATTAATATTAAACGATTTTTAACATTGCCTATTTAGTGAACATTGTTTTTATTTAAGGAATTATTTATTTTTTAAAAGTATTACAAAGGTAAAAAATGAAATGGAAAAATTTATTAAAGGGGGCAAAATATTGTCTCTTAATGGAAAAGCTGTGCCTGCAGTCTAAGTGGAAGAGGGGTACGGCACTCTAAAACATTGGAGAACCACTGAACTAAGGAAAAGGGATATGTAGAATTGCACAAGTGCTACTGCTAAAGAGTAGCCTGGCTGCCAGCCCGAACCCCGCCCACAATATTTTTTGGTCGGGAAGTTCGGTCTGGACTCGATCCGTTGAGGAGCTATTATGCCCGATCAAAAATTGTTCGGACCAATCAAATTGTCAGGGCGGGCTTTATACGATGATGGACAGATGAGCAACCATAGACATCATATCTATGTGAGCAACGCAACGGTAACGTAACCATCCACGTCATCAGAGCGCTTGTTTTGAATTCATGGCTGCCGCGGGAGAATTGAGTTGTGTTTATTCCGCTATCGTGTGTGTTATAGAAGATATAGACAGCGCATTCATTTTAGAAGAGGAACAGAGAACCGCGATCAAAGCATTTGTCGATGGAAAATATGTTTTTGCCGTCCTTCCTACGAGATTCGGAAAAAGTTTAATCTATCAACTTTAATCTATCTCTCAACGTCACTTACTCCGTTGCTCTAATTGGTTGTAAGTCTATCCAATTGAGTGCAGAGGCCTTTTATTTCCTGGTTCGGTTGACACACGCCCCATAATCACAGCCCAATGGAGCAGTTTCAGACTCACATTCTTTCTAGAATATGAGTATGACGAAGTCAGGCTAGCTAAAGAGTGCAATGTCAATAATTTCTCATAATCTTAATTGAATTGGTCTAGAGAGAATAATTATTATTACATTTTCTCTACTAGATATACAAGTTTCAGTATTTGTCTTAATTTGTGTCAGGAGTTATGCAATACCCCCAACCCCCCCCCCCCCCCCCCCCGCCCCGCAAAAATATCGTCTGAATATCGATATCGAGATATTGAAAAAAAATATCGAGATATTCATTTTTGTCAATATCGCCCACCCCTAGTTCAGCGTCGTCATGTTTAGCTGGCATGAAAATGTAAAATTGATGTCCCCACAATAAGAGACCTGCGTGTTTGTAATCAATTATTCATTCAAGAATCTTGTGCAGGTTTACTCAAACACTGGAGCCGTGAACTTCTCATAGTTTTGATAATCCAGTGTTTAGGTGATCCTCCTGGTAAGCTTGTCACAGTTGTAAACACAACACCTTCTTCTTCCACGAGGGGGCTTGGCGTCCCGACAGTTTCCACGCGGACCATTATAGAACGCGACAGACACGCATCTCCCGGACACCCTGTAGAATTTAACCAATCAGATGATGACTTTGAAAATCCTGAAGTGTTTTCAGTTCAAGTGTGCATCAGAAGTTCAGCCAACGTCCGTCTGAGGCTGAGACTTGGACTACTATTTCGGACAGAAATGTTGTTCCAGGATCAACAAAATGTGTTGATCTACGGAACATGTCTTTCTTGGCAAAATCACAGTGACCCGTAATGCATTACGTTAGGGCATGTGTATAATTAGATATGTTCAGGAGATAAAGTCAAGTCTCAAATCCCTTTTGTTAATAGTTATGTGTATTCTGCACTTTAGTTTTATAAACACTCTTACAGGACATTTCATTTATTATATTTAAAATATGCATTATTTCTAGGGATTTCCTTGATCATGTAAACAACTTTTAGACATCCTATTTTAAATGCCACTCCTTAGAAAATGTATTTTAATTAGATGAAAGAGTAAACTAGATTGTTGTGTTTTGATTCATATTTTTCTTGTGACAAGGAAAAATGTTGAAGTCATTTTTTTTTTGCCGCTGAAATGCAACTTCCAAGTTTCCATAGCTGAATATTATTAGATTTTGTCCATTCACATGCTAAGATTATGAATGATAAATTGTATGAATAACATGCTTTGTAAACTTTCAGAAAAAATCATGTGGCCAGGCGATTGATAAATTTGAAGAGGCTGTGAAACTCAAGAGAACCAAGATCATCCACACGGCAATGGGGGAGGAATGAAGAGGTTCAATTAGGGTGACGCTGCGGATAGCATTTTGGTCCATTTCTTTTCTTTCTTTTGTATGTCATACAAAATGCATATTCTCTTTTTAAATGTTACCTGTGATGAAATCTTTGTCCTGTCTCTTGTTGAAGTTGATCTTATTACACACATCCTTCCTACGTTTATAGTATTTATTTTAAATGAGCTTAATAAAAAGACTCTCATATGCTCTGGAACATGTTTTCAGTCTTATTCTTTCGATCTTTTTGTCTGTTCTGTCAGTATAAAAAACTGAATAGTAAATAACTGAATAACTGAAGTAAACATGGCAAGTTATTGTAGCTGTAACAGAATTCTCTTGGGAAATTTTCTGGTATGGAATAGTCCATATTAAGATTATGGAAACTACTTTGTATTTCTCCTTGATTTAGTAAAAAAAAAAAAACTAGGCACATCACAGCTCCAAAATGTATTAAAACCTCACAGGGCTAATTTCTAATTTTTGAGCAGTGGTGTGCCACCTTTATTATTGTTTTTAGGTTGAGCAATCGCTTTTCGGTGTTTTCTGTTTTTTTTTTTTTTTTTTTTTTTGTTGTACTAATTGCTTTTAGTGACACTAATCTTAAAAAAAAGAATCTTGACCCAGTAATCGTTTATTACTGAAACAATCATGAAAATTAAGTGTGGAAAGACAATGTATCAGTATTTGTCATTTATGCTTACAAAAAAGATGGATGGATAATGTCATGAAGGGTGTTGGTTATGCACTGTACGTCATGTTTCCTCTGTACCAGTCATGCGTAATCTTGCGCTCAGTGTTAGTTGGATTCAGACTGCACACACCGTTGAGGAATAAATGTCCAAGCAACCAACCTTTTCTCTTAATACCACACAACTTTTCTACTATTAACACGTTGCATGTCGGCACATGTTATCGACATCTTGGATGGACAGTCAACTAGCGCGTGTGATTTATTCCATCAGCTCCTGGGATCCTTCACTTCAGCATCTGTTCGCGTCGCACTGCAAATGGCATGGTTTTCAGCTTAGTTTCTGTGTTGTCCTGAATCGGAATCGCAAATACACTGTCCGATATGAAAATCACATTCGGTTTCGTGGTCGTCAGCGGGGGCTTAACTGGTATTCTTAGTTTCAGCTGTTTAGCGCTCGCCATTGGAACGGAATACTGGTACATCATTGAAGACAAGCGCGCGAACCTCACTGACCCGGCGCGCAGTAACTCTGGACTTTGGGGAGTTGCAGATGGTATGGCGAACATTTTTATTATGTCTTTACCCAGGAGAAGCTTTGAATTAACTCTGATCGTAGCCCGATTCTTTTTTGAATAGATGCATTGGTAACATCTTGGGCTTTTACTGGTGCGTAGTTCACTGACAGTTCGTTTGACCAATGAATTTCCAGGACCTTTTCTGTCATAACTGAATAAGTAGCCATACAAATAATTTCATAGAGATTGCACTCACTGAATATTTTCTGCACCCTTGTGATTTTCTGTGTGTTTCTGACTGTAGATGTCCAAAGTCACACAGAATACACTGGATATTCAGAATCAGAAAGGCAGATGGAAAGTAAGTGTTATCATTTTCATAAACACAATGACCATAACTCCCTCTAAACTCTGCTTATTGTACTGCAATTGATGTTCCATCATGAAATATCAGGCTCTCTGTATCACTGAGCCATGTATTAGATGTTTGGTGTTTTTAAAAGAAATGTCTCTGTATGGCATAACAGCTATAATTTGCTTAATTCAGTCATGCATAACGTGATTGCCATCTTACTGCCTCTGAGTCTGGTGATGCTGGTGTTTGGAGGTATCTGCGGTCTCGTCAGTTCCCTAGCCAGAAGCCGAAAACTCCTGATCGGATCCGCTTCATATTTCCTCCTGTGCAGTAAGTCTGACCCACTAAATGCCATAGTTCGCTCAGTAAACAAACATCTACTGTTTTAAAATTAAAGATACACAATGTATTATATGTTGCCTGCAAAAAACGTTTGTCAGCATAGTACACAACTTTGTATGACCGTCTGAAGAGAACATAGACATATTTTACAGGGGGTGGTGGGAATAAAATGGGGGTAAAAAATGCTACCTTTCAGGGGTGTGCTTCCAACATTTTCATGGTTTCAGTGGTGGAGCCGGAGAGGTGTCCAGGGTGCTAGTATAGTGCAGTCACAGTGTCATAAATTATAATATAGGACTGTTATTAATGTGAAATAAACCTTTTGGACGACACACTATCTGCCACATTGAAGAACTCATGGTTATCACCATATCACACCACACGAATGTCTGGCAAGATGTGCTGCTCAAATGCATTTCACACTGCAACTACATTTGACAGATGTTGTGCTTCATAAGGCATGCTATCCATGTTTTAATGGTACAGTAAGTGAATTCTGTGAAATGTTGTTGAAAGTGGATTGGTTAGATCTCCACAACACACTTGTAGTCAATCATCAGTAGGTAGTGTGTATACTCATGATGGGGGAGTTTTGAGTGTCATTGTTTGTCTGGATGATGGTTGTTGAACAAACGCAGGGTTACAGGATTACTTTCAAGTCGACAAAACCAAACCAATTCAATCAGGCTTTGTTGGTTCCATGACGCTGATCATCAATTACCTCTGTCAGCTCAGGCTTTGACCCTGAGTTCATGGAGCATGCACATGAAAGCATGACATCAGTAGCGAACAGCCAATCACATGCCTTAAAACCTGTAGAAACTGCGATTCACTTCTCGCGAGAGAGTCGGCGAGATTCATTTCTCTCTTCTGCCAAAGATTACGAGATTTAAAGGGATAGTTCACTTTGAAATTAATTTTTGATATGTTTTAGCTTACCTCAAGGGCATCCAAGATGTAGGTGTCTTTGTGTCCACAGTATTTTCAATTTTGATATTTTTAGGTCAAACCGTTCTTGTCTGTCAGTCATATAATGCAGGCAATAGGGGTCCACCTTAAAAAGCATACACAGAGATGTCCAAATTAAATATGATTTAATGACTCGTAAACGTAAGTACA
Organism: Chrosomus eos; assembly: GCA_036326025.1. NCBI lineage: Eukaryota > Metazoa > Chordata > Actinopteri > Cypriniformes > Leuciscidae > Chrosomus > Chrosomus eos. The sequence goes on along the minus strand of CM070830.1, from coordinate 29,580,301 downwards.
CATTGATGACCTAAGACACGAAACGAGTGGTTTTTGTGAGGAAACGAACAGTATTTATATAGTTTTTACCTCTTGTAAACACAGCCACGTCCAAGTGATCTGAGAGGTCGCGAGCGCTTCGTTCTTTTCCGGAAAGCACCGGAAGTGAAACCTTGCTTGCGCGTGTACGTCACTCATTGTTTACACAGAACAGAGATTGTAAGACTGCTAATTAAAAGGGTACTAATTTGCGCTTATCCGGGATGTTTAAACCGTCGTAAATGAAAACAATTACAAAAAAAATAAAACAATTGTATGAGTGACGTACACGCGCGAGGTTTCACTTCCGGTGCTTTCCGGAAAAGACCGAAGCGCTCGCGATCTCAGACCACTTGGACGTGGCTGTGTTTACAAGAGGTAAAAACTATACTGTTCGTTTTCTCACAAAGACCACTCGTTTCGTGTCTTAGGTCATCAATGTGTACTTACGTTTACGAGTCATTAAATCATGTTTAATTTGGACTTCTCTGTGTATGCTTTTTAAGGTGGACCCCTATTGCCTGCATTATATGACTGACAGACAAGAACGGGTTGACCTAAAAATATCAAAATTGAAAATACTGCGGCCACAAAGACACCTACATCTTGGATGCCCTTGAGGTAAGCTAAAACATATCAAAAATTAATTCCAAAGTGAACTATCCCTTTAAGAATATGAATTACATAAATGCATTTACACAGCAAGAAGAAAATGTCTTGCTATAGTATGTAGAGGTAGTATACAGAAACTCATGTAAGCTTATATGTAATAATTTGTAATGCTTTATCTACCGATTCCAAATCTTATTTATACATATTATCTGTATAAGATTGTTCATTTAATCTAAATGTTTAAATATAATCTTTAAACTAAAATTGCTAAAAATATAATCAAATAAATAAATAAATAAATCATTGCTAAAAGCCAATTTTGGATTTAAAGTAAGTAGCTTTTCCTCTTCGGTCGCCCTACTGGTTGGAAACGAAATTGTCCATTGCCGCTGTCGTAAATAATTTAGCCTACCGTCGCACGCACGCTCGCTGTTTACCCAGCACCGGCTTTAGAATGAATGATGTCCACAGACAAGGTAGAGTATTTTACATGATTTCATGAAAGGATGATGTTTTGCGACATCAGAAACGAAGAAAAACGAAAAAAAGTAGAAAATGAACAATGGTGCGAACTTGTAAATACCCAGGCTGTGACCACAAGAATGTGCCGGGATCACCGTTCAGATTCCATCGTTTTCCTGTTTCGGATATAGCTACAGCTTTGGCTGGTTGCCATCGGCTACTCTGCGGGAGCTAAAATATCCAAAATCAAGGATTATGTGCAGTGGCCAGTTCAGCGAAGGCGATTACATCCCCAACCAAGGAGGAAAAAGAAAAAAAACAGATTTTAAAGAGTTTTGCTGTACAGTATACCACGGGGTAAGCTCTATTTACTAACTTTATGATCCCATGTAAACTGTACGGTAAACAAGCTGATGTTTAGACTCCAGTGGAAAACACGTGAAAAGATGTCTAATATAAAAACGGTACATGGGATATAGGTTAGCCTGACTACGTCAGACTTCCTACTTCCGCTAATTTCATTTCACTCCTGTAGTCAGTCTGAGATAGCAGCCTATCTTTCTGTTTTCCACCGGCCTGAAAACAGCCGGGCCAATCAGCGAACAGAAGGCGGGCTGAAAGCCGTGACGTACTCGCCAAGCGCCGAGTTTAAGATTAGGTCAGAGAAATCGAAAACGACCGCGGACGCAATTCGCTCTGTTGTGGAGAATATTCCCGGCATTAGCAAACTGAAGCCTGAACAAGAAGAGTGTGTATTAAACATTTTGAATGGAGGTGATGTTGTGGCTCTACTCCCTTTGGGAAAAGTTTAATTTATCAACTACCGATCGTCAACGAGAAACTGGGGAGCCTTTTGACAGGTCAGTGTCTCCTTTCTTTTCCAGGTCTTAAATACCGTAAAACTTCAAATAATAGCCCGGGCTTTTATTTGCCCAAATCGTCGAACTGCAGTGCACCGGCTTGTATTTGAGACAGGCGGCTAACGTTATATGAGACAGGCCTTTATAATTTAGTGTTGAGATGTTGTTCATTGAGATGTTGTTCCTAGAGTCTCTAATCTCTAAAAATCTCCAAATGCTCCACGTGAAACTGAGGTGTTCCGACCTTTTACTAGTCGATTGATTTTGATTAATATTTGCGAGGGAGAGAGAGCAAGATAGTGCTCGTGTTGTTTGTTTAAAGACGTGATAGTGCGCGCGCGGCCGGGGCTCGCTCGCTCTCTCTCTCTGCTTGTTTGCGCCCTGTCAAGTGCAGCAGTCATTCTATTACATCACTCACCGATCAAAAAAGTCGTTTACAGCCATGTTCACTCCGGTATTTCGCTCGCATCATCAAGTGTTTACAGTGGAAGTTCGATCATAGATTTGAGTTCAATGCATGATGTCTGTGGATCGATGCGGCTGTGTCAGCGCATAACATACGTCATGAATAAACTTATCTGATTGGCTTACGGGTAACCAATGATTTTAAACTTCAGAAATCGCCCCCTAGCGAGAGAGAAAACACTTCTCTATTATGCTATGCCAGACTCTGTCTACGAAGCAAAGTGAAGTAGCAGAGTCTGGTATTACCAGGCTAGATATAGGTACAATTTGCTGAGAAAACTATTGGATTGAACACGCACACAATTGAGGTTTCAGGGCTCTCAAGACACCCCGTCATTGGTTGTTGTTGCCTTAATCTTACCCAGATACAATAGTGAATTATTTTCTGATTGGCTAACAACACCAGATGAGACGCGCTTTCCTGCCGGTCCAGAGTTTTGGGCGCTGCGGCATATTAAATATAGTTTTTCAGCGTGAGAAATGCAATGTGTGGCGGGAGAGCGTGACAAAAGACCGAAATGAGTGACTGTCACACTCAATGTGTGACACTTGAGAGAGCCCTGAGGTTTTGTGTTGCAATCAATAACATTTCGGCATCGGTATACTCCGGTTCATAAAGGTATCCCTTTGGCGTTGTGCTAAAATTACTTTCATCATCATCTGTTCCCTCTGACATTGTGCTAAAATTGGTTTCATCATCAGAAGTTTCGCAGTCAGACATGTTGTCAGCGAGTCGCGCTATTAACAGCTGATCCGAACGTGCTCTCTGTTGATGCTGACAGCAGCGCGGATTGATAGAAATGGAAAGAAAATAGTGCCGATTAAAACTGAGGTATGAATTTTGTCCCGGCGTGTTTTTTGTGTGGTAAATTAATCAAGCTTTAAAACGCAAATAATTTTTTCACGTAAAAACGCACAGTTTTGTGGCCCCGGAAACTAACCGGGAGTACTTTCTTGAAAAACTTCCAGCGGCCAGAACTCTGACCAGCGAGGTGACTACAGAGTGGGTCAGTGTGTATGCACTATAGTGCTGGTAAGGATTGCATACAACTTCATGTCTTAAATGGCAAACTAACCCTTTAACCGTCTTCATGGTACAGGCCCCTGGTGTGCTGCTGGCGACTAACAACAAACTCTTGCTTGTATACTCCAATGTGTATGTTCATCTTTTGGTCTTCCATGTATTTCGTTCATCATCCTCAATTGTCATCCTATCATGCTTGAGCTATGATAAAGAGACATCCTCTCTTCTTGCATTTTGGGGGCGGAGCAATCAAGAGTGTTTGAATGTTTGTTTGGGCTGATTTCAAATATCAACTGTGTTTCTCAGAAATCACTTGAAAAATTTCTGTTTTAACTGCAGGACAAATTGTCAGAACACCAGGCTTGTCCCCACTACATTTTGAAAGCTGCTTTTCTGTTAAAATAGTTTTATATAATATGAGTGTTTCACATAATTTTTTTTTTTTAATTGCCAGAAACCATTTAAATTTTTTTTTTTTTTTACAAAAGTTTCATGGCCCCAGAATATTACACAATCCTATAGCTCGCCCTGGGTCAACATTCCATTCGGTGACATTAGGCAGTTTTGATTTGTATGCTGTTTAATGTGATGATGTTATTTTACATAGCATCTGCTAACATACTGTATGATTTTGCTTGTTCTTCACATGACATTTGGTTGGAGATTATACACTTTAAGAAAATGCCTAATAGCGCCTCCCTTACGGTATAACAGTGAAAACACGAAAAGCGAGAAATTTCTCTTAATGACAGGGAAAGAGTTAAATCTTAAAGTGTAAATTGCAGGTTAACCACCACAACCGATTAATGTGTACATTAAAGTGCACAATATGGATATATTTAAAATTTTCTGTCTTAAAATGCGTTAAAATAGCATTTATTGGGGTTTCTTCAAAGGTAGCGTGTTTTTTACCGTAACTGGGTGATGATGTCATAACAGGGAGCTGCGGGCAGTAATGCACTCACTCTGTGTGTGCTGTTTGAGGGAGAATAAAACGATTTGCGGGACTCCCGCAAACTAGAAATATCTGAATAAAACGTAAAAACTAATACATTTGTATTCATCTGTTGCAGAAAATCAATAAGAACATCTAAAACAAACTAGAAACGGTTTACAGGCAGAGTTTCTATTTCTAACATGTCAGCAGCGAGGAGCGATGTAGCCAATCACAGACATATGTGTTGATTTCTTGAACGCAATAATAGCCAATCAGAAGCATTTACGATAGATTCCCCTCACCGCTCAAAACAGACTTTTTGTTCAGTACTGAATTCTGTATGCTGGCAAATCCTTTAATTATAACAAACATAGTGTAACGTTATATATTATGGAAGCTTCATTGATAATAACAGAGATGTGTGAGATCGCGATGAACTGATGTCAGCTTTAGGAATTATTATGGGATCGCACTTTGCGCGCAGTCATGCCAAACAATGCACGGATTGCACGCAGTAGCCCGCTTGCTTTTATGTTATAACAGTGGTTTGTGTGTTAATGCTTTAATAACAAACAATTGATCAGGAGCACGTATGCTGATGTGTATGGTGGGCTAACACGTAGGCTAACTTGAAAGTATTTGGAGGTACAGAAAAAAAGTATTTTTGCGGGCGGGAGCGGGACAAAACATGAATGTTGCGGTCGGGAGAAAGTAATATAAGAAAGTAGTTGAGCACGTCAGTTATAACGACACACGTATTCAAAAATAGCCGGGTTTAAACCGGGCTTGGGCTCATAATTACAGTTTATGTGTCGGGCCGGACTCGGACACAGCGGGCTCGGGTAACGTTAGGGTCTTGCTTGATGTTTTGGGCCGATCTAAGCTCTACCTCGGGTAAGTTATGCTAACACTTACAGGCACGAATCAGCCGTTTGTCCTTGGGGAACTTGTGGAGCCTCTCCCCCGTTTTTGATGTATTCGTACATCCCGCACAAGCACAATAGTTAACCATTTTCGCTAGCTAGGTCTCCAATATAACGTAACTCTAGGCTTGTTGCATAGACCGTAAAAGCTTGGAGTCCCTGTTATGACATCACGCCCAGCCTAGTAGAAGGAGGGGGCGTGGTTAAAAGCACTGTAAAACGAACCAACTTTTCATTATATTCAGCATTTGGTATAAAAAATATAAAAAAAAGAATGGTGGGCGGTTCTTATCTTTATATTTAGCAAGCACATTGCATTATCTTCGTGAAAATTTTTACCTGCAATTTACACTTTAAAGGATACATTTTAAACATGGGCAGCACACATTCATTCACTTGCTGCCACCTACTGGTGTAATTATGTGGGTAGGACTAATGCACGGGTGATAATCCTATTGACTAGTGTTCACCAATTTCTGCAAATCTCTTTGGGCGAACGCAAACAACATAATTAATATTCATGAGCACAACAACAGCCTGCTATTCATTAGTGTGACGTCATGCATTGACAACATGCTATATACATGCAAGAAGAAGTGAGCAAAAGGAGAAGTCTTTGAGTTAATTTTGTTAAATAGATAAAACACTTAAGTCACTTTTAGCATGTTCTCAGACAAATTAAACTTGTTTCTGAAGACTGATGGGGTGCATCACAGGTACACAAAGTTCAAGTTCATGCATTTGGTTGTGCAGTTCACAAATGACATTCAAAAGCTGGAAAGCTAAAGGCATTATTCACCAAGAGTAATTGTTATGTCAGAGTCTTATGGGACTGAAGTTATTGCGTTTCATCGTTTTCCTCTCATGTAATTGATAGGATAATAGAGAATGTCCCCCCAGCTGTGATTGAAATCGGCAATCTTAAGGTGAAAGGGAAAGGTGAAACCAAAAAAGATCTGTGTAGATTTATGTGAAGGATAATACAGCCTCCAGCTATTCTAACCATGCATCAGTCTCTCATTTAAATGTGATAGTATTGATTTTGATCTTCAGACAGTAAACACATGTATAAGAAGAAGAAAATAAAATAGAATAGCAATCCATGCTGAGTGCAACCAAAGCTCATTTCCTGAGACCCCTGCAAGAATTCCCAAAGAAACTTAAGTATCACAGGCAGAAGAATTTAGCTTTGATCTTCGTACATGTACATAGACATAGCTGGTTTGCTCTTTACCCTGACACCAAACAGCATCTCACAGCCTGTCCTCTCACTATGTAGCATTAAGGCATATGACTTGAATAAAGGTTTCCTTAAAGGAGCCAGCCAATGATTCCCAGTATTTACCAGCGGTAATAAAGAGTGCATGGCAAGAGTTTAACACGGTGAAGCTTGGAATGTAAATGAGAGGGTAAAATTGTGCCGTTGTTCTTGTTTTATACTTATTTCGTTATTTTCTTGGCATGTCCTCTGTTTGTTGGAATGGTTATCACGGAAAGGAACAAAGAGAAAACCAAGCTGTGACTTGTGACATACACAGTGCTATATAAAAATAATCAGTATTTCTGGAGAGTACAGACTGTTTGTTCTAAATGAACCGGCAAATGTAAGATCAAAAACAAGTCACTCTGTTCCTGTCTAGACTCTTGGCCATGCTAATTAGAAAATCTCTGTTTATTGGCTCTAATTTTATGTGCATATTATGGCTGGTGGAAATCCATTCTCATTTTGTCAGTGTTTAATTAGATGTGATTTTTGCTGCTGTGTATCCACATCAGCACATTCTGTTTTAATGAAGATTTGGTAATAATGGCTCACGCCTTGGAATCATCAGGCGCACCAGGGTGCCACGGGAATCTAGTTTGACTTCCTCCCTGTTTACATCGCTGATGCTTTTCTTAATTCTGAGAGAGCGGATGCGATATACTATAGTTGTGTGTTTATGGCTCTGTGCTTACAGTATAAGAGCAGTGTTTGGATGTCTGGGAGGAGAATGTTTTCGTATTGAGTTCTGCTTTAGTTGATCACAGAAAAAGACAAATAGTGTTTGGTGGCTTAAAATATTGGTTTATCAAACTAAATCACTTACATAATGTATGACAGTATGCGAGCGGGAATAAGATCACTGGATCCAGATCATTTAGCACAGGCGCAAAATATGTTACAGTCATTTAAAACAGAAGAAAAAGCTTGTTAAAGATTTGTTAAATCACCCATGTTCTTTACAAAAATTATTTTGCCACTTAAGTCACACTTCAGTGTCATTGATAAAAAAAAATATCAAACCAAGTGGCATCTTCAAACAAGGACAAATATTTATGTAAATATATAGTTCAGTCATGAAACTCTTCCAAGCAGCTGATTGGTTCTCTTGAAGCCAACCTATTTGTTCATAACCTATTTATTTATGTTCCTAACCAGATCAACCCTTTACAGCGTGCCATGGGAATTTTCTTAGCCCTTCGCCCTCCCCAGCACCACCTGCCTATAGGTCTGCTAGGGGATTCTCCCTACTTTCCATTCAGCAGCTCAAATTCTATTCATCACATTCATGTGCATTTTTCAGTTGTATCCTTCATGCAGCAGCAGCATGAGCATATCAGATCTAGTCCGCCAGGATTATGCCTATGTACATCCCATGCTTATCAATAAATGCTGTTTAAATCTATTCCAAGAGTTGTCATGATTGAACTGCACTTTTCAGAGACATTTCCTTTTAAACATAAACTATGGGCATCAACATTTGACAACCAAGTACTTTTGTGTTCATTTTGTAAACCATATATTGTTTTATAATTTCAACTAATAATTATCATAATTTGTCTAATGCTATTGCATTCTTATATTTTTAAAGGTGCTCTATGTAACTATTAGCGGCCTCTAGCGGTGATGTTTCAGATTGCAACCAATTTTTACAAGAGCGCTCGTGCTCGAACTCATAGACAATACCGTCTATTACGCAAATATTTCGGTGAATACTAGACATATTCGGCGAGCACCGAGCTCGTTGGGACCATCTAGTCGAGCTGAAAAGAACCATATAAGTTCCATAGTTTTTGGTGGTGTTTTCGCGGAGATATTAGCAGAAAACCATCGGCGCGCTGCAAAATTGCGGACGCCGGTGACGTCACGATCTCAGAAGAAAATCGCTCGTATCTCTGGAACGCAAAGACCCAGAGAGCTCAAATTCGGGGAAGGAGGTCCCAGGGGACCCTTGCCCGAACGCTAGAGTGGCGGGCCTCGGGGATGCCCCCTACCGGATCGCCGTTCGCTGGGACCCCCGATTTCGAACGGCTATAACTCGGGGAGCCGGGCGAGTTGGACCTCGGGGTGGGCTCGTTCAAAAGGTCCCGTCCAGCACTACGAACGATTAGAGTCTTGGGAATATTGATCAAAGATTGACCGAGATATAAGCCGAAAAACATGCGCCTTTAACCGACGTAACTCCCTGACCGTCTACAATAGACTGTATATAAGGAGAGAGGCTCGGGAGCGCGCATGCACGTCACATCCGTTGGATTTCGCGGTAAATCCGACCCGGAGACTTCACATAGAAATAGGAATACTGGCCTTCAGAGGTAATAGCAAAACTCGACAAGTGGATCATTGTAATGTGTGATTACAACCCCTTCACACACAAGCAATAAAAAAAGGATTCATTTTAGTATAAAAGTTACATATAGCATATACCTTTAAATGTAAATTAATTGTCTGATTGCTTATTGAGGCCACTATGTAAGTAAGCTACACTTAAAAATATATCAATATAACAAAATATCTTAAAAGGACATGGTGATGGAACAAAACAGAGCTGGGAGGAAAAAAACATATTTCAAAGCATTTGCATTCCCCTGAGCAACTTTGCGCTGATTGCAAAACCTTTGCGTTCCTCCACAAAACTTTGGAGTTCTTTGCGAGTAAAGTTTCTCTGGAGAATGCAAAAGCATCGACATATAAATTTCACTCACATCTCATATTTTTTCCCCATCACCAATACACCATGCTCCTTTAGGGGCTCTGTAAATATCAAATCATATGGAATTTATTTTTATTCTTGTTTTTAAAGAAAGATAGCATAAATTCACATTTCAAGCTACATATTCCACAAAAATAAGTTGTTAGGTACAAAATGCCAGCACATCAGAGTCTTTAAATGTATTATTCATGACTGAATATAGATAAATGTGGCAATAATAAAACCACCACAGCCCACACACAACAAATGTTCTGTCAACTACTTGTCATTGATTAAAAGAAATTGTCAAGAAGCATAATAATAACTGTTTTTTAATGATAGATCTGCTGAATCAAGACTGATTGTTAACTGTCTTTTAAAAATCCATCTACAAAGCAAAAAGAATGTCTTGTAACCTAGAACAACAAGGTGTTGTCTAAAAATGATGCTTAATTGTTTTGTTTTTTGTGGGTGTGCATTGATGCGTGCTTGTGCATGTGTTTTCTCAGGTCTTCTCACTCTCTCTGGGGTGAGCTTGTACATCAGGTACTCTCAGCAGGCTCTGGAAGAGACTGAACGGCGGATGGGCCGCGAGCAGATGGCTCAAGTGTACACATCATACGGGTGGTCTATGGGCATGGCCTGGATCTCCTTTCTTCTGGAGGTGATCACTGGCCTTCTTCTACTGCTGGCTGCCAGGCTGGTGCCTTTAACTCAGTATGAAGAGTCTGTTGCTCCCATATAGAGCAGGTTTGTTGAACAATACATGTCCATTTCAGGCAAGATACAGTATTTGTCAAGGTAAGGTCTCCTTTCAGGCTTATATAGTTAGCATAAATGCAGAACCTACACATGTACATTACCTGTCCAAAGTTTGGACACACCTATTTATTTCTATTATGAGTGTTTTCTACATTTTTGAAGAATTGTTAAGTCATTAAAACCATAAAATAACACATAAACTGAAATATCAAAAGAAAAAAAAGGGTTGTTAAGATATTCATACATAAGCACAGTTTGTCTTCAAAACTAATTTCAAACACTTAAAATCATGAGAAACATTTCTTTTGAGCAGTCGTGTAGACAACCAAATTGTCCTTGCAAAATGGAACAAATTGCATAAGCCTGTTATTTAAATTTCATTTTTATATCTTTTGTAGATAATTGCTACTGTAATTGCTAGTAAATTTCATGTGTTTGCTTCTCTGTGATGTATTATCTTTTATGCTGGGCTCCTGTTTTCCAGCATTCGTGTTTTCTGCTTTTCTCTTCCTCTTATTGTCCTTGATTTCACATTATGAGTGGAGCATGTTAAAGGAAGCATGACGTAACTGTATATGATTTACAGCAGTCCATTGTTCATTAAATATGTGTAGTGTATAAAAAGGCCTTTATGAAAGATATTCATTTAACTTCTGCAATCTGATTCGCTTTATATCTTCTTTAATGTTTTAAATGGGTTCATATTTCATGATAGTGAGCTTTGCATCTGATGTCTAATTTATTTACATGGGTCAGACTGTTCTTTTTAGAAACTATGTGCTAAGATGGATCATATATAATCAAAGTTATTTCTCTCCTCACATTTCTAGCTATTAAACAAATTTAATATGCAATGCCAATATAGAGACATTCCATAATCCATGGGACTTTGAATGTCTTGAATGGTGTTGTTCTTGTAAATACTGTTATCGTAAAGCAATGTTTTGCTTTTAATACAGTCTTCTCGTTTATATTTGTGTTTCTTGAGTGTTTTGCACTTTAACTTGATCAGTAACTGCTGTTGTTTGTCATATAGACAGCTTTCAGTCTCAAAGAGATAGTGCTTTATGAAAATCTCTGTTGACTATTATTCTGTTTTTAGCTTTTGTCGTATAGACAGCTTTCAGTCTCAAAGAGATAGTGCTTTATGCAAATCTCTGTTTACTATTATTCTGTTTTTAGCTTTTGATTTAATATACATAGAAACAGCTTTAATCAAATCAACAACAGAAGAACAAATGTGACTCACAGTCGGGACTCAAATAAATGAAGGAGCTTTTGGCACACTTGGGCTGAATTTATAAATCAAAAATTGTAATGTCTTAAGAGTCCAGCAGTGGGTTTAATTCTTTTTTCTATGCAGCATAACAGATGGGTCTGCTTTAACACTCTCAGAGGGTGACAAGCTCTAGCAGAGGCAAGAAATCAGAATCATTCAAGTTCATTTTCAGGTGTGGAAAGAAAATTGAACAAGTGTTTGATGAGACTGACTTTTTTGATTCAAGCTAAATATTGGTCTTGGTGCTTCTTACCAAACAGAAACAGATTATTGTTCATTTGCCTTATTAGTATTTGTGTAAATTAGAGTTTTCACTTAAACTCCCGGCTGGTCTGAAAGGACAGACTTCCAAACTACTGCATCCCAAACAGATGTAAATGTTTTTTGTTGAATTATTCACAACCTATACATGATGTTTTATTGCCGTGCTTTTTTTCTTTTTTGACATCTCTTAGATGAATACATTGAGTCTAGTAATAGCACTCACTGAATAATTTTGAATTTCAGTTGGATCCAGTCTGTTTTTGTGGCCTCCTCCACAAGTAGTTGATTAGTCCACCCCATCAGTCGTACACGTCCCCATCAGAACCTAGCAGACCACACAAGGCTGAAATTAATGTTCCTTTGGTGTGGCCTCGTGGCTCAGTCCATAAAGGCAGTATTTTTCCATCATGACATGTTTCACTCAAATGCAGCCTATTGATTGTGCCTATCAATTGCATAGGGTATTTATGCAGCCACATGCAGCACACTTCCCCTCCTAAATAATTTATTCTATTCAATTCACATTTATTTGTAAAGCGCGTTTCACATTAAAGCAGCTTTACAGAAAAACAAATGTTTCTACATTACAAGAGTAATCTATTATCAGAGGTGACTGCCAAAGTTATGTCCATATGTAAAAAAAATGCAATGTTAGCTAATATCATGTTCATTTAGGCAGAAGCAATTTTTACAAGTTGTAATTATAAAGATTATAATATATAGAAAATGTGGAAGTAATGAATATTGATTCAGAGTTGGCGTCAGTGTTGGGGGATCTGAAGTCTGGATCCAAACTGGAGTTGGCGTATAAATGAACATGATATTATTGAGATTTTCCAATCCGGTTTTAAAACACTACATAGCACTGAATCAGCACTTTTAAGAGTTTTTAATGACATATTTTTATCTACTGACTCGGGTCACTGTGTTTTCCTTGTACTTTTAGATCTGACTGCTGCTTTTGATACGGTGGATCATGAAATCCTGATTACTCGTTTGGAGCAGTGGGTGGGCATTAGTGGCACAGCGTTAGAATGGTTCAGGTCCTACTTGTCCCAGCGAACTTTCTGTGTTGGCTTTGCTGACTATGTTTCTTCGACTGCTCCCCTGTCACATGGGGTGCCACAGGGTTCTGTGCTTGGCCCTCTCTTATTCTCCCTCTATCTGCTCCCTCTCGGTTCAATACTCAGGAAGCATGGTATTTGTTTTCATTGCTATGCAGATGACAGTCAGATCTATGTCCCTCTCAGAAAGTCTGACTCCTATTGTGTTAAGCCTTTGTTAGAATGTTTACATGACATTAAGGCCTGGATGTCTCTTAATTTTTTTTAATTTTAATGAAAAAAAGACAGAAGTTATGGTCTTTAGTGGTAGTGGCACTTCTGGAACGCCCCTGGTTGATCTGGGTTCTTTAGCACAGTATCACAAGAAAATCATTACGAATCGGGGGGTAAAGGTGGACACTGACCTTAAGTTTGACAACCAGATTAAAGCCGTAGTGAAGTCTAGCTTTTTCCAGTTAAGACAGCTGGCAAAAATTAAACCTGTCCTTTTAAGACAGCAATTTGAGACAGTAATTCACGCCTTTGTGACCACTCGGTTGGATTACTGCAATGCACTTTATTTGGGGGCGAGTAGGTCCTCCATTGCTCGTCTTCAACTGGTTCAAAATGCTGCTGCTCGTCTCTTAACTGGCACAAGAAAGTATGAGCATATTTCACCTATTTTAGCTTCACATCCACTGGCTGCCTGTTCATTTTAGGATTCATTTTAAACTCCTTTTATTTGCTTTTAAAGCCTTGCATGGCCTTGCCCCACCGTACCTCGCCGAGTTACTGCATCCCTATATTCCCAGCCGCTCTCTCAGGTCTGCTGACCAGCTGCTCCTGACAGTGCCTAGAACGAGGCTAAAACTTAGAGGAGAACGAGCTTTTGCTGTTGCCGCTCCAAAACTTTGGAACGTATTGCCACTACACATTAGACAAGCTTCTTCACTGTTTCATTTTAAATCTCTGCTTAAAACCCATCTTTTTACTCTGGCTTTTAACAGCAGTTAATAGTGTTTGATGTGATTTAAGTTTGTTGTGTGGCAGTACATTTTTTTGGAGTTGATTTATTTACTTATTTTTATGTTTTATCTTATTTTATTACTTTTATCTTATTGTGCTTATCGTATTTTATTACTTTTATCCTATTGTGTTTTATTGTTGTACTGTACAGCACTTTGGAAACCTTGTGTTTATTTAAATTGTGCTTTATAAATAAAGTGGATTGGATTGGATTGGATACTCTCTATCCCGAGGTAGAGAGAGAAAAGCAAATGCAAAATAATTAGTGTAGCAGCTGTTTATAACATTAAAAAAAAAGAGTCATGTGCATTTCATCTGATATAACTGAAGTGCAAGGTTATGAGGTGCATTATGTGAATGCTTGGCTAAAGAGATGCGTCCTTAGTCTAGATTTAAACTGTGGGAGTGTGTCTGAGCCTTGAACATTATCAGGAAGTCTATTCCAGAGTTTAGGAGCCAAATGCGAAAACTCTCCTCTTTTAAAGTACTTAGATATACTAAGTATACCAGAAGCCCATAGTTTTGTGACCTTAAAGAACGTGATGGGTTATAGGGCGATAGAAGATTGGTTAAATACGCAGGAGCTCAACTATTTAGAGCCTTATAGGCCAGTAGTTTGTAATCGATACAGAACTTAATAGGTAACCAGTGTAAAGATGATACAATTGGGGTTACAGTGGTGAAAATAATTATTTGACCTCCTGAATATGTTCACCCACTTACAAAGAAATGAAGGTTTTTTTTATGGTAATAATTTTTATGGTTAGGTTTATTTTAATGGATGGAGACAGAATATCAACCAAAAATCTAGAAAAAACACATTATATAAAGGTTATAAATTGATTTGCATTTCAGATAGTGAAATATGTATTTGATCACATGCCTTAGTACTTGGTTGAAACCCTTGTCAAGCACAGAGGTAAGAAGTTTCTTGTAGTTGGTCACTAGGTTTGCACACATTTTAGGAGGGATTTTGGTCCACTCCTCTTTACAGATCCTCTCTAAATCCTTAAGGTTTTAGTTTCAGCTCCCTCCACAGATGTTCTATAGGATTAAGCTCTGGAGACTGGCCAGGCCACTCCAAGACATTAATGTGCTTCTTCTTGAGTCACTCCTTTGTTGACTGGGCGGTGTGTTTTGGATCATGCTGAAAAACTCATCCACGACCCATCTTCAGTGTTCTGGCTGAGGGAAGGAGGTTCTCGTTCAAGATTTGACGGCACATGGCCCCGTCCATCGGCCCCTCAATACAGTGAAGTCATCCTGTACCCTTACAGCCCCAGAGCATAATGTTTCCACCTCCGTGCTTGACTGTAGGAATGGTGTTCTTGGGGTCATATTCAGCATTTCTCTTCCTCCAAACACAACGAGTTGAGTTAATGCCAAAGAGCTCAAATTTGGTCTCATCTGACCACAGCACTTTCTCCCAAGCCTTCTCTGAATCATTAGATGTTCATTGGAAAACTTCAGACGGGCCTGTACATGTGCCTTCTTGAGCGGTGGGACCTTACGGGCGCTGCAGGATTTCAATCCATAGTTTGTTACCAATTGTTTGACTGTGGTCCCAAATGCCTTGAGATCATTAACAAGCTCCTCCCATGTAGTTCTGGGCTGATCCCTCACCTTTCTCATGATCATCCTTACCCCTTGAGGCCAGATCTTGCATGGAGCTCCTGAGGGCAATTGATTTTTCATTTTGTATTTCTTCCATTTCTGAATAATAATAACCTTTATATAATGTTTTTTTTCTGTTTTTCTTTGGTTGATATTCTGCTTCTAAAAATAAATTTACCATAAAAATTATATGTCCTTGGGCGAACTTACAAAATCAGCAGGTGATCAAATAATTATTTCCCCCACTATGATCATATTTTCTTGAGCTAGTAAGCACTTTAGCAGCTGCTTTTTGGACTAACTGTAGCTTATTTATTGAGGACGTGGGACAACCACCTAGTAATGCATTATATCCAGTTTAGAGGTCATGAATGCATTAACTAGCTTTTCTGCATCAGAAACGTCTCTGGTTACTTACGTAACCTATGTTCTCTGAATAGGGAACGAGACGCTGCGGAAAGCGCAGTGGGATATTCTCTGAATGTGCCGATTGTCTGAAGCCTTATAGAATCACGCCAATTCATTGGCTGATGGCGTCCGCGCAATATGGCTCCGCCCCGACGCTCTTACGTCGCATCATACGTATTCGCGCGCGCGCGCCATCTGCTCCTCAGATTTCTCTGCCGAAAAGAAACTGTCAGCAGCGCGAGGAGCTTGGCCGCTAACGCAGCGTCTCGTTCCCTATTCAGAGAACATAGGTTACGTAAGTAACCAGAGACGTTCTCTTTCATAGGTTCTCTCAACGCTGCGGAAAGCGCAGTGGGAACGGACTACCAAACTCGCCAAGCTAGAGCGCTTTTATGACTGGTAGATAAAAGAGACAACGACCGAAACGAGTTCAAACAGAAAGAACCTGGGAACCCGGGGTCATGTCAAGATCCAAGCTATAGAACCTTACAAAAGTATGCGGAGAGGACCAGCCTGCCGCAACACAAATATCCTCCAAAAGTGCTCCTCTGAAAAGAGCTTGAGAAGATGCTACACTTCTGGTGGAATGTGCTCTAATGTTAAGAGGTGAAGGCAAGCCACGCACCCCATAAGCCAACGAGATAGCCTCTGTGACCCAGTGAGAAATCCTCTGCTTCGATGCAGCAAGCCCACGGCGGCTAGCACCGAAACAAACCAGAAGCTGGTTAGATTTCCTCCAACCGCCTGAGCGGTCTACATATATCTTAAGAGAACGAACTGGGCAGAGCAAGTTAAGCTCCCTATCTTCCTCAGATGAAAATGGAGGAGGGTGGAAAGCATTAAGGTTAACTACCTGAGAGCGGAAACTTGAGGAAAGAACCTTGGGGACATACCCTGGTCTAGGCCTCAAGGAAACTTTGACCAGGCCAGGGGCAAAGTCCAAGCAGGACTCGCTAACAGAAAGAGCTTGTAAGTCTCCCACCCGCTTTAATGAGGACAAAGCTAACAAAAGAGAAACCTTAAGAGTCAGAATCCTAACCGGAGCTGACTCCAAGGGCTCAAAGGGGGCTTTCGTCAAACCCTCTAGGACAACAGAAAGATCCCATGAGGGGACTCTAGGGGAGCGAGCCGGTTTCAGGCGCTTCACCCCACGCATAAAGGCAGAAACTAACCTTAACTTGCCTAGGGGAATCTCATCCGATTCCCTATGCGCTGCAATAGCCGCGACATAAACCCTGAGAGTGGTAGCGGCTGCTCCAGCCGCAAACTTCTCCTGCAGGAATTCCAGTACTGAACCAGCAGGGCAGTTAACTGGGCTCTTATCATGTGCTAAACACCAAGTCTCAAAAACCTTCCATTTGGAAGAATATAATCTCCTTGTAGAAGGAGCTCTAGCACTCGCAATAGTCTCCTGAACGTCAGTTGGGAGACCGGAGCTTAATGCTAACGGCCTCTGATCGGCCAAACATACAGCTTCCACATGTCTGGGCGAGGATGCCATATCCTGCCCTGTAGCTGGGACAGCAGATCTTCCCTGACCGGGATCCTCCAGGGGGGAGACTCCAGTAGAGGAACTAGCTCCGAAAACCATGGCTGAGATGGCCAGAACGGAGCTACCAGGAGGAGGCGGACTCCGCTCTCTCTCACTCTGGCCAAGACCGCCGGGATCAGTTTGATGGGCGGGAAGGCATAGAGTTTCTGCGTTGGCCAAGGGTAAGCGAACGCATCTATCCCCAATGGGGCCGGGGGACTCAGGGAGAACCAAAGAGGGCATTGGGATGACTCTTGAGATGCAAAGAGGTCCACCTCCGCCTCTCCAAAAACCTTCCAGATTAGAGCCATCGTCTGGCGGTTCAACATCCATTCTCCCGATCGGAGTTTCTGTCTCGACAGAAAATCTGCTGCGAGGTTCAGAACCCCTGGGACATGAACCGCTCTTAGAGATAGGAATCTGCTCTGAGACCACAGGAGAAGGTGACGCGCATGCCTGTCTAGGGTGCGCGACCGAGAACCTCCCTGCCGGTTCACATGAGACACCACTGCCATATTGTCCGTTCTGACAATGACATGGTGACCCTCCAGAAGAGGGAGGAAATGAAGCAGAGCCAGAAAAACGGCCCTTAACTCCAGGCAGTTTATGTGCCAGGAGAGAGCCTCTCCGGTCCAGACCCCACACGCTGGTCTGCCCTCGAAAACCGCTCCCCAGCCGGTGAGAGAGGCATCCGTCGTAATCATCTGGCGACGAGATACCGCACCCATGCTGACCCCTTTCCGAAGAAAAAGAGGGTCCCGCCAAACTGACAGGGCTCGAAAGCAACTGCGCGATACCTTCAGTAGGCGAAGGGTTGACCCGGAGGGTCGAACCCCTGAGAGTTTCACCCCCCACATGAAGGGTCTCATGTGGAGTAGGCCCAGCGGTAGCACGGAGGAGGCCGCAGCCATAAGGCCCAGCATCCTGCGGCAGGTGCCCACAGACACATGATGGCCTAGTGAAAAACGAGCCAAGCATGTCGTCAAGCTGGAAATCCGTGCAGGGGCCAAACGGGCCTGCATGAGAACGGAATCCATGTTCACCCCCAAGAAAACGGTGCTTTGAGCCGGAGCAAGAACACTCTTCTCCGAGTTCAACCTCAAACCGAGAGACTGGATATGACTCAGAACGACGTCTCTGTGGTGGGCCACTAGCTCCCTGGATTGGGCTAAAATGAGCCAATCGTCCAGGTAATTTAGAACACGGATGCCCTGGAGCCGCAATGGGGCCAGAGCTGCATCCATGCACTTTGTGAATGTCCTTGGAGCTAGAGATAGGCCGAAGGGAAGGACCCTGTACTGGAACGCCCTTTCTCCAACGGCAAACCTGAGGAATTGCCTGTGTCGCTGTACAACCTGGATGTGAAAATAAGCATCCTTTAGGTCTATCGTCACGAACCAATCCCCTGGCCGAATCTGAGATATGATAGCTTTCAGCGTCAACATCTTGAATTTCCCTTTGTAAAGGGCGAAGTTCAGCCGGCGGAGGTCCAGTATGGGACGCAAACCGCCGCCCTTCTTCGGGACCAGGAAGTAACGGCTGTAAAAGCCCCGCTCGGTTTCCCCTGGAGTAATCTCCTCTATTGCTCCTTTGAGAAGGAGGGAAGAGATTTCCTGCTGCAGTACAGAAGCCTGAGCGGCGCTGTCTACTACAGTAGGAAACACCCCGTTGAAACAGGGGGGATTGCGGCAAAACTGAAGAGTGTAGCCGAACCGAATTGTGCGAAGAACCCAGGACGATACCCCTGGTAAGCGTTCCCACTCTGGAAGGAAATGTGATAGAGGAGGAGGGATGTTGTAATGCAGACGACATACCTGAGTAAGGGTGCCGTGTTGACGCTCCTGGGGTAAAGAGGTTGACTGTGCAGGAGGGCCATCGGCGTCCTGGCACGTGATGGGAGGCATCGAGATTGGGGTCATGGTGACCAGGTCCGCCTGCTTCGGAGGAAAACGGAAAGTGCCTCCGAGGATGCGGCCGGTAGTTATAGAGAGCGTGGGGGGTGAGGGGAGAAAGCCGAAAGCGTCTCCTTCCTCCCGCACCAGACTGAGTAGAGAAGGTGAAATATGGCCTGCACTTCGAGACACTCTGAGTGGCGAAGGTGACAGGGCAAGGAAAGGAGAGCTGGGAGGTGGGCAGAAACGCTTGCGCGGTCTGACCCAACCCTGAGGAACCAGAGGAGCTCTCCTTTTTCTGACCGGAGGGTCAGGAACGGCTCTGCGCCGCCGGAGCAGTCGGTTTGTCGGACCGCTTCAACTGGAGGCGCTTGTGAGGCCGTTGACGGGGAAACGGGCGACCGCGGGCTCCCCAAACCGTGGCAGGTGGGGGATGCCCTGGTTCGCTTCTTCTGGAAGAGAACTCCGGTCTATGAGAGGGACGTTCTCTGGGTCGCACCGGGGGGGGAGCAGAAGGTTCCCTAGCCCTCCTGGGCATGAACTGTCTGAACGCGGCCGATTGGGATTTGGAGGAGCGGAATTTCTCAACCACTGTGTTGACCGCCTCACCAAACAACCCTGTTTGAGAAATGGGGGCGTCCAAGAGGAAAACCTTCTCTTTATCACGGATCTCCGTGAGATTAAGCCACAAGTGGCGCTCCACCGCAACAGAACCAGCCATAGAGCGACCTATAGCACGTGCGGTATGCTTGGTGGCTCTTAAGGCTAAATCCGTAGCCTTACGAAGCTCCTTGACCGCTTCAGGGGTCACACCGTCACCCTCGTCCATTTCCTTCAGGACGTCCGCCTGGTAGGCCTGAAGAATGGCCATAGTGTGCAGGGTCATGCCTGCCTGCCCAGCCGCCATGTAGGATTTCCCAATCAGAGAGGAAGTAGTCCTACATGCTTTAGAAGGGAGAAGGGGGCGCGACTTCCAGGACGGCGCAGACGACGGAGCAAGATGGTCGGCTAAAGTTTCCTCAATCGCCGGAATGGCGGAATAGCCCTGTTCCACAGAACCTACCAGGTTGGTGAAATCAGCAGCAGCCTGTATTAGTGAGGCGCGAAGAGAAAGGCTGCTTCCAGGATCTGGAGATCTCATGATGCAGATCACTGAAAAATGGCAGCTTCCTCCGTTGAGGCCTAGAATTAGGGCCACTGAGAAGCCTTTCGTCGAGTTTCGACGACTGAGACTCACGTGGCTCGTCGGGCCAATCAATAGTGAGCTTCTCCGTAGCGCGCGAAAGCACGTCAACGAGCTCCGCGTAGGCCGCAGTAGGCCGCGCTTCCTGGCCGCTCGGCGGAATAACCTCGTCGGCGAGAGTAGGCCCGAAATCCTCGGAGTCGGAAGCCTCGGTAAAAAGTATATCCTCCAGCCCGAAAGAAACCGCGTCGCGTGCTCCCGGGCTGGGGCGCAAATAATCGTGTGAAAATTCGACTGGCATGTCTCGCGCGTGCCGAGGGGAGGGAGGGAGAGAAAGAGCAGGGCTCGTCTGCTCGAACTCCGCATCCTCAAGCTCTACATCCGAACCCCAGGTCGCGGATCCTCGAGAGGCCTCGGGAGCGCGACAGGGGGAGACGAATGATTCCCTCTCAAAGACCGCGAGCCGCAATTTGAGGGTTTTGAGCAACAAATTTTCACAGAATTTGCATTTAGACGATCCTATAACTGCCTCACGCGCATGTGAAAAACCCAAACATTTAACGCACTTACTGTGTGGGTCGTCGTTAGCGATGTAACGAGCACATGGCGGAGTACAGCGTCTGTAATCCATGGCAGCTTCACCGTAAGGAGAAACAGAGTTCCGCTTGAACAGTCGCAGAAGCGCCGAGAATAATCCAAATGTAATTGTAGCTCAGAAAAATCACGAGCGAAGGGCAAACGTGACCGCTTCGTTCTGAAGGCAGAGAAATCTGAGGAGCAGATGGCGCGCGCGCGAATACGTATGATGCGACGTAAGAGCGTCGGGGCGGAGCCATATTGCGCGGACGCCATCAGCCAATGAATTGGCGTGATTCTATAAGGCTTCAGACAATCGGCACATTCAGAGAATATCCCACTGCGCTTTCCGCAGCGTTGAGAGAACCTATGAAAGAGAACAGCATGTTCTTAAAAATGTTTCTGAGGTGGAAGGCTGTTTTTGTAACACCTGAAATATGGTTTTCGAAAGACTTGTTACTGTTACTGTTTAATATAACACACAGGCCTTTAACTGTAGACGATGAAGTAACAGTACATCCTTAGTTGCAAATTGTATTCTAAGAAATTATGTTTGTAAAGGTTTTTGGTTCAGTAAGAAATACCTGGTCATCCAATATTATATTAAAGAAAATGTTTACATATATTATATATATATATATTTTTTTTTTTACTAAATAGTACAGTAAATAGTAAAGCTGTTGAATGATGATCATCTCATTGGGATTATTAATTAATAGTCATATTAATATATGTGTGTATATATATATATATATATACAGTGGTTAAATTGGGCCGGGGCTCTCCGGGGCTCAGCCCCGGCACATAAGCCTGCTCGTTTGCAGTCAGTTGCCTACTAGAAATTATGTCACATACAATTTGATGAAAGTGATGTTTTTGAAAACATATTTCTGACAATAAATGAAAGAATTTTTGAAATGGCATGTCTATTTTGTCTCGGCGGAGCTGAGACGAGAACAATCGGAACACGGCCGTAATTTTGTTCAGCTGCTTAATCTCGTTGTCAGTCGACCATGATCGCGCACCGCTCGCGCATGCGCATCTGACACGGATAAATGTACGCAGCAATAATGAATGTTCCTGGGAGACCGTGGTTGCGCGGGATGTGGATGTTCCAGAAATGTCAAAAACAGTGACCTGGCCTTGAATGACAAGGTAAGGAAAATAAGACTAAATCAAAATTAAATAACCAGGACTAGGTTGACCATGTGATTTTTCTCAGGAGATGTTTTGAGCATTTTACTTCAGATACCGGATTATCAGCAAACTGCCAAGAGAACTGCTAATTTAAAGTTAGCTGGCTAACTTACTTAAAATAAACTAGCAATCTATTCAGTCAGCATATTTGTATTTGATCTGTGTGAATTACAGAAATATAAGACTTGCTAGACCTAAGTTACTTTTAGCTACCAAGCTCTGTGGTTAATGAAAATTAAATCAACCATTTATTCTCCAACTTTCAGAGATAAATTGAAATGAGTGGAGCATATCCACCCAAGAAGAGGAAACTGACTTACTTCTTCAAAAGGTGGGGTGATATTCCAGACATTTTTAGCATGACTAGCTCTGTAACATGTTGGCAGTAGAGATGGGACAGTATGAAAATGATCAAAATTATCACAGTGTTCGGTATTATTGCGGTATTTTTAAAAGTGTGTTCAATATGTTCAGAAAGCACTGACAGCCTGTCAGTGACAGGCCTACACAAGCTGAACTAGTTTCAAAAAGTGTAACAGTGCTTAATATATTACATAAATATAGGCAATATGCTTGTAAAAACTATTGAAAACGGTCTGAAACACTGTGAAAGAACTTGAACCAGATATGTCTGGCTGAGATCCAGGAAGATTTATTTACAAACGTGAAGTCAACTATGAAGTTGTATTTGAGGTTACATGTGAAGTTGGTTGTGGTTCTAAAATATAAACAAATAATAATGCACAATAATAAGCATCTGACTTACTATGAAAATTATTTACCAGTACTAAATATTATAGCCACCAGCATACAAGAAACAATACTAAGAATTACATTAATTTCTCTGTAATAATTAACATAATTTTTACCGTTACACCGGCAATGATCTCATCCCTAGTTGGCAGCAGACTTTACAGTGATGTACTCAGCAGACTTACCAGATGATTTAATTGATATCATATCAACATTCTATTAATGTTAAAGTTACAGAGCACCTGGCGTGTAAGAAAAGGCAGACTAATACTGAGGTGTTTGCATACCAGCCATTGTGGGAAGTAATGAAGTTATAGATGAGTGATGAGTTATAGTATGTTGTTCTCTGTACTGTTTTTAAGAATGTGTATGAAATTAAATGTAAAATCAAAATTAAATTACAAAGGTAAAACACAAATAAATTCAAATGTTGATTGTAAAACTAACCAGTGTTATCATCATTTTTATATCTTAAAGCTGCAGTCCGCAGTTTTCGCCATCTCTGTTCGAAATCTGCAATTGCAGTTATTCGCGGAATTATCAACTTTACGTGGGTTGTGTAATGAGGCAACCACTGGAGCCAGAAATCAAAACTTTGCCTTTTTATGTGTGTGTGTGTGTGTGTGTGTGTGTGTGTGTGTGTGTGTGTGTGTGTGTGTGTGTGTGTGTGTGTGTGTGTGTGTGTGTGTGTGTGTGTGTGTGTGTGTGTGTGTGTGTGTGTGTGTGTGTGTGTGTGTGTGTGTGTGTTGTCGTAGTAAAGAGAGAGAATGGGAGAAGGAAGTTTGTATGAGGTGGACCTGGTCACCACAGACCCAAATCTTCTCAGCTGTTGCTACTGTCATATGCTGCACTGTCTCTCCATGTGGCACATTATGTTTAGCACATTGTATGGGTCACTATATCATAACAAGGTAATACAACGTGTAATCAAGTGATGACTGATTAACAGTAATGTAAATGCTAAATGTCCTAATACCTGTTGCAAAGTAAATGCTCTTAACCTTGCAGTTTTTCACATATCATGTAATACTCAATTTCTCAATTTCTTTGCACAAAACTCTCCAGAAAGTGCTATTTAATGGTTTATTTTTCAAAAAAAAAAAAATCCCGGGGGGGCATGCCCCCGGACCCCCCTAGGGAGAGCACCCCCACTTAATAAATCCCAATTTAACCCTGTATATTATATATATATATATATACATATATATACATATATATACATATATTAATATGACTATTAATTAATAATTCCAATGAGATGATCATCATTCAACAGCTTTACTATTTAGATTTTTAAACTAAATCCTAAAATGGCTTTGTTGATAATGATGTCCAGATTTCACCACAAAACAACAGCAAAAATAGCATAATGAAAATGAAGCCTATATTTATGAAAATGCATTCTGTCTATTTCTTGATTTCGTGACAGAACCCTGACACTCCTGTTTTGTCATGTCGGTGCCTTGTTTCATGTGTTTCACCCCCACATCTGACACTTTTTAAATTAAATTTTTCAAAACATTAATTTAAAATAAATATATACCTTATGCTCCACAAATATTTGCACCCTTGGTAAATATGGGCAAAACTGACTGTGAAAAATATTTTTTGCCATTTATCTTTTTAGTCTTTCATTCAAAAAAAAAATATATATTATATATATATATTATATATATATATATATATATATATATATATATATATATGTATATATATATATATATATGTATATATATATATATGTATGTATTATATATATATATATATATAATATATATATATATATATATATATATATATATATATATATATATATAACCTTTAATTAAAGTCAGTCAAAAAATATTGTCTTAAAACAAGAAAAATGTTCCCAAAATATATGTATTCCACAATTATTGGCACTCCAATCAATACTTTGTGCAACCTCCCTTTGCCAAGAAAACATTTCTGGATCTTCTCATATAATGTGTAATAAGGCTGATGAACATATGGCAAGAGATCTGAGACCATTCCTCCATACAGAAACTCTCCAGATCATTCAGATGCTTGTGGACTCTTTTCATTAAATGAAATTACATTACTCTTTTCATGTACTCAGTAAAACCGTGCAGAAAGACTGGTATCGTCACATTTGCACAATTTAATGATTTACTTTGTAGCTATAAGGTAGGCTACTTTTGACAATACTACTTCACTGAAGTAAAGTGATAAGTAATACGTTATTTTTTGATAACCTGATTTAGGCTTTTTTTAATTAATTTTTTTATGCGAGCCGAAGCTCTTTTCCATGCTACAAGCTGAAATTAACCACTTCGCTGGACAACAAGGCCAAACCATTTCTGCTTTTGATAGGGGGATCGCTAACATGAGAGGGCACAAGCTACTAGGCACATAAAGAACATTTCACAGTTTTACGGGTGTAAAATTGAGTCTTGTGAATTTTTATTTCTACCGATAGCATATTGTGATTTTGTCATTTTAATATTATTGTTTTTTTTTTATTGCAACCTTCCCAAACAATTTGTGGTTTTATAAGTCAGGTCTGATCATAGTTTTGGAGACTTTCTCACCCCAAGACCCAACTGGCATCTGCAATTCTCCAACTTTGAACCTTACAGTTTGTTTGGTGACTCAAGTCGCCATCCTCAATGTGTGGGGCCAATATAGACACACGTCCTCTGTAGCTTATCACCAGTTGATTTAAATGTATTGCCCAGATAGTGGAAATGAGTATTCCAACAATTAAACAATTATCTTATATTCACTTCATGATTTGTCCCATTTTCTTGACAGGTTGTCATTGTTTACAATGTATTACCTGTAAATATCTAGGGCTACTGGACTGTAAAGTTGCAGCAAATAAGCAACTCGTTTTTTTTAATTATACGCCCAAAACCAGTTTAGGGATACGTCTTTTTTTTTAAAGTATACCCAGTCATTTCATTCCCCCTGCATGCTATAGTAATAAAGTTAACTGTGGCCTTGAGCACCTTGTGATATCCACTACTACAGTAAATCTCTGCTTTGTTGTCATGACAATCCGTCTCTACACTGAATGTGTCTCATCCTTATGGGGAACACTTATATAACACTCAATGATAAAAACAATAGAACTAGCCATAATGTATCTTTATAAAAAGTCCTTAAACAGCTTCTGGTGCTCAGAGATTGTGCAGTTAAACAAGATTCAAATGTCAATCACAGTTTATTGTGAAAAGCAAGTGTGTGTGTGTGTGTGTGTGTGTGTGTGTGTGTGTGTGTGTGTGTGTGTGTGTGTGTGTGTGTGTGTGTGTGTGTGTGTGTGTGTGTGTGTGTGTGTGTGTGTGTGTGTGTGTGTGTGGTGTGTGTGTTTGTGTGTGTACTAAGTGGGCGTACTATACCTCTCACAGCTAAATTGAGTGGGTGAATCTTGGCTGTCAAACTGGAGTGCAAAAAATTTATATATAATATAGTAATGCTAGTTTTATCAGTTTTACAGTTTTTGAAAGTTCCCTGAGACTGGTGTAAAGACACCCCTGATTGGTCAAGGGCTGTTTCTCATGCAGCCTTGATAGACTTGAGCTTGTGCTGTTGGGCCACAAACTGAGCCTTCTGTATAGCCAGCTGAGTGTCTTCCTCGCTGATGTCCAGATGCCACACAGCCCTGACTGTGTCCCCGACATGGGGGAACATCAGAACCCGGACCCCTTGTCCCAGAGCCTTCACCTCTTCTTCATCTACACCCGCCATCCGTTCGCAGAACTCTGCTGGGCTCATCTGGCGGTCCCGCAGACAGAACCTCAAAATGTTGCTTTCCACGGTGGTCAGATCCACCCGGTACAGAGAAGGGTCACACTTTAACAGCGCTACAAAAGAAAAGGTGAGAGACGTTACATTAGACTCTTGAAATAAAACTGTGCATATAGACCTTATGTAGCCCCGCCCCTTTTCAGTGCTGCGCTTGTTGTCTTTTGACTTCCGGTCTGTATTTCCATAGCGTACGGATGAATGAACTGCTCGTAAAAAAATTCCCGGGCGACATTTGTTAAGACATCTGCTTTACAATGCTTATGATAAACATTACAATGCTCATAACTTTTGTTAACTCTACAATAAGTAAATCCACTTCACCAGCTAATTACTCCTCGACAGCGATGCCATAGAAATATACAGAGTGACCGCAAAACCGGAAGTTCAAAGACAATATTCTAAAAATGACGGCGCCTTTCTCTGGTGCATAAGGTCTATAAACTGTACCTGTTCCATTGAACCCTAAAGGAGATATTAAAAATGAAAATAAATAGCTATTTTCAAGGTGCTGAATGGGGACTGAAATATTCAAACTTCATAAAGGACACAACAGCACCATAAAGATATCATGTGTGTTATACAGTCACTTTGTGTGAAGAACAAACCATCATGTATGTCATTATTCACTGATGTAATTTTAATTGTAACTGCTGCATTCATTGAGTCAGTGAGCTGAACTCAAGGACCTAATCTGTCCGATTTAATAATAAATCATTAAAACAATCTTTTGTTGCCTTTTGAAGCTTGACAGCCCCCTCTGAAATGACTATTGAAAAAAGCAGAATAATACACCTTTTGTCTACCCTGTAAGCAAGTACTTTAATGGGTTTCTAAGAACACAAGAGTGAATAACTTCCGTAATGACTTTTAGTTTTGAGTGAACTATTCCAGTGAATTTTTATTTATTTATTTTAACCTCTTCAGATCTGACTTTTTTATGCTTTTAGTTTCAGATTTTTCAGTCAGACAGGTTTAGTATGCATTATTGCCAAACGAGAATGAGCATAATTAGATGACATGCAAAACAGTGGTGCCATTAACTAATTTCAGCTACTGTGAATAAGAGTATTTTACATGCATAATATATTCCTTCTGATTCTTTTATAATAATTATGGTCTGAGAATATTTCATGAAAGCTATTCACGCTCAAGCTAACTATTGTAGTGAAGCATCATGTGTACAGTGCTTGTGTAGTGTCATGCTGAGGGTTCAAGGAAATCTATGGGGTTCTGTCACCTTGAGCAAAGCGTCTGGCGTTCCTGTGGTCCTCCTCCAGTCTGCCAATCATATCTGACAGGGCAATCTTACCAGCTGCTGCCAAGACACCCGATTGGCGCATTCCTCCGCCAAGTGTCTTGCGGGCACGCACAGCTCTCTGTATGAAATCTTTTGACCCACCTAGCATGGTGCCCACAGGTGCCCCGAGTCCCTGCCAAAGTCAAGTCAGATCAAATGAGCCTTTTTGTTTCTGCATTGTGAGAGATTTCCAGCTCTTTGCATGAAATGTAATAGATAGGGATAGAGAAAACAAAAGAGAATCTATGAAAGAAAACGTATGCAGTGCAGTTCAGATACAATTATTGTATTAAATGGATACAAGTTTACATATAGCATCCACCTTAATGCATTTCAAATGCTGAGGGTCATTCACAAGTACGTTTCGTGTTAAAATGTTTTTTTTTATACTCGCCTAAAATTAAAGTTAATTTACTTTAATTTTATGTTCTTCCCTGAAGCTGTTATTTTAGTAGCATTTATATACTATTGTAGTATTTATTAGTATTTTTTATGTGCTTGTGAATTTTAATTGTTTTTTAAAGTCTTTTTAGCTTTAATTTTATTTTTATTTTTAGTCATTAAAAAAATATTTCAGTAAAAAAAAACTAACTTTTTTTTTAATTTAGGTTTTTCATCTGAATTAACAATAGCAACACAGCCCTGAGATTTACTTATAATATTAGTAAAGTTGTTTTCACACCAATAACAGTCCATTTTGTTTTTTCACAGCCATTATCCAACTTGAAATTACATTTTTTGTATCTGATAACAGAGGCACTGAGATGAAATAATTAATTTGGCTGGTCATGTGATCTAAGCATGTTGGCTCCTATAAGGTGACCTGCTCAATGCAAAATTAAACCCATATGGTGTGAAAACCCCTAACGTGTCTATTCATGCTTGCATGAATGAATAAAGGTACCCGTGATTTTATCAAGACATCCTGGATCAACATCTATAGTTGAACAACATTGAGTTTTACAGTACAACAGCATTGTTTTACTGGAACAGCATTCCTGTCCAAAAACATAGCCCTAACCCTATCACCCCTAAACCTCACTCAGTGAAATGATACAGTAGGTGAATACGAATAGTGTAGAAGCCCCAAGCCCTTGTTGCAAGCCTAAACTAAAACCTACCCCTCAATTCTGATATGATTGATATGATATGACAAGGATGTTAATCCAGGAACATGTTCTACTTGGTGAATTTACATTAACAATAATTATATATTAGCATACAGGCACACGTTTATAAAGGACACGTGGAATACAGATAGTTGCTTTTTCCCCATATGTCTGTAGTAGAACAGGCAGAAGTGATTTGATATTCATATTGCTGATCTTTGTCTATAAGCCTCAATTACATTTAATGTCTTTCAGCAAGAGGAAAAGAGGAAAATTGGGTTACAGAGAGTAGCCTGTTTAGCTAGCTGCAAACAAGCTCTGTAATTAAAATGCAAATACGCTTGTTGAAATCTACTCCAAGGATTTTGTTGAGAGTTGAGAGTGATTAGGTTTTACTTCAGGGTCTCTTCAATCGACTTGATCTGAGTTGTGATGTTGAGTTCATTCCAGGGGAGTAATGAGGGACGACATTTCAAATCCTAGATGATACGATATGATTACAGGTGCGTTATCAGAGGAAAGTGCCACACTTTGATGATATAACTAAAAATAAGACTTGATTATCTGGACACACACCTTCAGGGTGCAGGTTATAAACCATACAGGCACCGACTTTAACAAGGTCATTTTCAATGCCTCTCACTTAAACTGATTTCCACTGCTTTTTGGTGGAAACTCTCACTGCCTGGAGATGTTTTGTGCAAAATGACTGAAATAACTTTCCCAGAAAAGCACTTTCCGGAGCATGAAAGCTACTGCTGGTTTTAATAAGTACATTTTTCCTATTATGAAAATCTCACTATTATGTTTTAGGTGAATTTGTTGCTGCAGTTGCTATACAGTTTCAATTTCCAAATGATGTTTTTCTCTTTCCTTTTCATTGGGCTACCGGCAGCTACAATAAATCACACTACATTGTGCTGAAAGACTAGCAGACTAGCCATTCAAGAAAATTAATCAGAACAAATATATACATACATATATAACAGCACAATTTCTCTAGTCTTCAGTGCCACATGATCCTTCAGAAATCGTTCTAATATGCTGATTTGGTGCTTAAAAAAACTGTGTTTGATGTATGAGATCCTCCATGAAAATGCTGCTCCTCCACTAAAAGAGTTTCACTAGTTCACACTTACAAATAAGTTAGATAGAATAAATGTTATGCATATTTGGCGTGCTGTCCGGGGAGTGGGCTCCGGGCTCGGATATTTGGCCGGAACCCAGAGTACTCCCCCCGTATTGCTGGTTTAAGAAGTAACCAGGCGAGTGTGAGGAGACGGGGTGGTGGAGGGATGCTGAAAAACTGTCGAAGAAGATAGGTGAGTCAAATAGGTGTATATATATATAGGTCTCCAGCTCAAGCTGATTGGATAGACATGTTGATTACTGATTGTTGACAGCTGGTTGGAATGATGTGATAACTGGATCAATTATTTGACCGTGCTCCTCCCGAACTTTGTCAATAAAACATCATTTATATCTTTGGGCTCAGAAAAAACAGCTCGAGCCACTAGATCTACAGTGCGAGGCAAATGCAGGATCCCTAAACGCAGGACCGCATTTCGTCAGTGGAATATGTTGCCTATAGAGCTGATAAGAAGCACAAATTCTTATACATTCTCATGTCTGGCAAAGAAATGGCAAAAGAAATTTGCACCCACATGTGACCGATGTTGTGCATGTGAAGACTTGCTTTTTTAATTTGGCAAGTTGGCAATTATTTATTTGGTCAATGTAAATTTCATTATTCACGTATGTATGATGTATTGTGTATTATGTATTTTATTATAACATCAGCCTGCCCAGGGACTACGGGTGGAAATTAGCTCTTGAGCTAAAACCTGGTACTATGCATCTCTCCCCTTGAGGTTAATGTTTATTGGACGCTGTCCCTGTTTCTCTAAAAAAACTGAAATAAAAAAAAACATTTTTTTAATATTATCAATGTTGGAAACAGTTGTGCTACTTAATATTTTTTGTGGAAATCATTTTTTCTGACTAGACTAGAAAGTTAAAAAAAATATAATGTATTTGACATATATATATACTGTATATATATATTATATATATATATATATATATATATATATATATATATATATATATATATATATATAAATGCATTTTAAAATCCTTTTAAATAATGGATAAAATATTTATATTATTTCAAATTATTATTTAAAGTAACATATTTTTTTAAGAATACATTTTACTAAATCAACTAATTGTATTATCATCCCTTCTATTAATATATAATTATCTTAATATTGGACTTACATTAAGTACATTTCATGTTGCAGAACTGAATGAACCAGAACAACTATCTGAACTTCATGGTTACATACCCTATATAAAAAGAACCATGCAAGAATAACAGAAATATTATATATTATACTAAAGTGGACCCTAAACCTGTGATTGCTTACCTTGGACAGACACACACTGACAGAGTGGCAATGCTGCAATATAACAGATGGCTGGACGGCAAGAGCCACAGCTGCATTTATCACCCTCGCTCCATCCATATGGACAGCCAAACCAAACTTATCAGCTACGGAGCGAAGCTTTGAGCAAGAGACACCGTTATAGACATTAATTCCGTGCAATGCAATTCAATCAATGAACAAAGGTGTAATATGTGGATGTGCCTCATTTGTCAAATCCAAAGCAGAACCTGTTCGTGCTAGAGTGCTGAATAAATCAGTCTTTGTTTAATCACTCATTTACTAAATAGAGCGATTGTGTCCTATTGTTCAGAGATCAGCCCCAGGTGTCTGGCTGCCTCAATATATTCTCTTTCTCTCACACATGTTTAATGAACTTAAGTTTAACTAATGTCTAACCTCCTGCAGGAAGGAGAGTGGGAGGACGCGCCCTCCCTGAATATTGTGCGTGTTTTCCACACAAACAAGGCGGGAGCGTGGGTAGTGTGGGTCAGGGTAACCATGACGGATCTTGGAGATCAGCTGGTCTAGGTCAAAGGTGCCATCGTCAAGAGTGGTGACTGTTGCAGAATGGACGCCTGCTAGCTGTGAACAAAAAAAAAAAAAAAAAGAACATATTTTTCAGCCTACTAATAATGTGGTACATCGATGTTTTTTCAACTATGGGCGCTTTTGTCCAAAAATAAGCTCTCTTAAAGCACATTTTTCATACCCTGACTAGATAATTAAATCCTGGCATATGAAATAGTAGTCAGAAATTTTTTTTTTTTTTGTTTGTTTTTTAAATGGAAGTTTATTGAACCGTTAGACATAAAAAAAAGTTTTTTTTTGTTGAGTATTATATTTTATAATTGTTTTGTATGGCTCATAGTATGACACCAGTAGAATATTGAGCTCATACTTGACAGTAAAAATGTTATAAATTATATTTATATGGCCAAAACTTAAGATTAAATTATTTTCTTTGTCCCTCTATATCTCCCAATAATATGTCTTGGTAAGATTTGATTTGAATGCTTAGTTTTATGATCAAAGCTTTTACTGTGGGCGGCAAAACATATGCAATGCAATAAAAATGATGATTGATAGATGCACAAATAAATGTTCCTCAAAAGTCTAATGTATCATATTTAATACTAACATTTTAACATGGTTTTAATATAAGAGACTTTCAGTAAACAATCTTGCTGATCTTTTGAATGGTAATGGACATGCATTATATATTTTTTTCTAAATCATCATGATAATTTCCACCACAACTTAAATTATCATTGTGTTTAATAGCATTCTGTGGTAGAAATAACATTTAACCTTTTGGAATAAAATAGCAGACTCTCTTATGAATATGTTACATAAATAACGCAGCTGTCATGCATTACTTAACTCAATTTAAATTGATATAGGATTGCAAGAATATTAAATACAATTCTGAGAAAAAGAACATGTAAGCGACAAATATATCCTCCATTTGTTCATACCTGTGCACTTCCTCCTTGCTCATAAACATGAATATGAGAGAGATCACCTACTATCATCTCATCACCCCGCTCTCTGCAGTGAACCATCACTGAGAGAAAGAAGGAAAAAACATGAGGGCAACATATGTGATCATTACTGCAGCATCACTAACAAGAACAAAATTCCTTTAATAGTGAGATATTTCTGTGAGCTAAAGCACAAATCAGTTTCATTTTCAAATATCAGATTTTAATAGCCAGAGGCGGCTTTTAGGCAGTGGTGCCGACCACAGCCACTGCAAAATACGTGTCCATTTTACCTATAAGCTTTTACCAAGTGACAACTGTAAACAAGTTTTATTAATAGCCCTGGGCACTATCCTGCAATCTCACCTGCAATCAGGTTACTCATCGTTCCTGTGGGGACGAATAGAGCCGCTTCCATACCAAACATATCAGCAGCTATTTCCTGCAGTTCTATAGAAAGAATGGGAAAAATACAATGTATAAAAGTATGCTGATCTAAATTTCCTAATGCATGAACATACAGTATGTAAACAACAGTTTTGCATTGCACATATATGAACACTACCTCAAGTCTGGACATACATACTAATTCTTTAGTATACAATTAATTGTAAAGTGAACAGAATTATGAAACAAAGTAAGCCTTTGAAACGTATTTCAATTGTGTAGTAAAATTCCATCAAATTGAATTGAATAATCCTTACATATTATTCATATAAAGAAAATATGTTGAAATTTATAAACATGAATCCCTTGTTTCATTAAGATTTGTACAAAATGTTAAGCTCTAGTTTTTTTTACTCATTTAATTTTTTTTATTCATTTTATGAATAACATGTAAGGATTATTCAATTCAATTTGATGGAATTTTACTATACAACTAAAATTCGTAAACCATAAAAAGAAAGGCTTACATTTTTTTTGAGTGTATGGAAGTATGGAAATTGGCAAAAAATAAAATAAAATAAATAAATCTAAACAATCATCTATTATCCTCAAAACAGACTCCCGTTGGTGTTTGGTGTTATGGTAGATTTTCACATTCTCTCATCCAACATCATGAGGTGAACCCTGGATTCTTTCGGTCCAACTCGTCCATTTAAAAAATCAAATAATAATAATAACATGCTAGTTTTTTTAATGCATAGGCAAGTAGGTCATTTAGGTAGGTAAGTTATATTTTTCTGCATAACTAAGCATTAGCCTTTAGGTCAAAGGTTAACTGGAAACATGAATTCCAAAGCATTTGTTGTGTGTGTGTGTGTGTGTGTGTGTGTGTGTGTGTGTGTGTGTGTGTGTGTGTGTGTGTGTGTGTGTGTGTGTGTGTGTGTGTGTGTGTGTGTGTGTGTGTGTGTGTGTGTGTGTGTGTGTGTGTGTGTGTGTGTGTGTGTGTGTGATATAAATGAATATGAACAGCATAGATTGTAATAGAAAATCAGTGCAATAACACTGTCACTAGCTGTTCAAAAGTTTGGGGTCGCAGAGTTCTTTGAAAGTCTCTTGTGCTCACCAAGGCTGTATTTATTTTATCAAATACCATAAAAAAAATAATATTGTAAAATATTATTTATTCAAAATAACTGTTTTCTATTTTAATATACTTTAAAATGTCATTTATTTGCTTATTTATATGCTGAATTTTCAGCAGCCATTCAGTCACATGATCCTTCAATGTTGAGTTTGCTTATTTTTGTGGAAAAAAAAAATTTGTTCAGAATACTTTGATGAATAGAAATTTCTTATTTTAAATAGTAATCTTTTGTAACATAATAAATGTTTTACTGTCACTTTTAAACAATTAATCCTTGCTGAATAAAAGTATTAATTTCTTTCTAAAAATCTGATCCTAAGGCAGCGTGTAGACAAATATAACAGTATATAAGTATATATTAACTCAAAAAGGTGTTTAACACCTTGTAATGTAATGCTATGTAATCTGATATTAGCAAAAGTAATATTTATTTAAAGTAATATTCTTATTTGACAAAAGATGCAGATCATATTTATTCATTATTCATTTATTTATTTATTCGTGTTTAACTGATGCCTTTGAAATTGAATTAAACTCGCTTCTTAAATGTCTTTATTACAAGAAGAATAAAAAAATGAAGATATATATATAGTTTTTTTTAAATAATTTAAATAATTTTTGTATTTAGAAGTTTTCCTATAGCATACTATCGATGTCTGTATGTTATTGTAATACAACTGTAGTGTCCTTGTCATGTTGTTTAGCAACTAACGTTTTAATGATTAGCCTATATTTTTTATATAACTTTTAGATTTTTGATTGAAACTATTCTCAATTTGTTGTAAAATGTATTTGTCAATTATGTAGAAATTATGTATTATTTTATTTTTTGTGTTTATCTTTATGTATTCCCTTGGCAATGTTCTTATGTTATTGTTAATCGAGCTTATGCTAAAAAAGTAAAAAAGTGTAACTGATGTGAGCGCCCTCTCATGGCCATTACAGAAACAGCGGGTAAGAGTACACACACCATGTGAGAGCTAAGTGACGTCTATAACATCTGTTGTGATTCCTTTAACAGATGAATCCCAATTAAACACGTCTGGGACCTCTTAGATTGTCACAACAGAAACACACAACAGTGAGTGCGTGTCAATATCTAACCATTAACCGTAGGGTCTTCTCCGAACACATCGTCTCCGACCTCAGCCTGGGCCATGGCTCGGCGCATGGATGCTCCGGGTTTGGTGACGGTGTCGCTGCGGAGGTCCACGGTGCGAACAGCTGATCCCGTAGCCGCCTGCGGAGACCCGTAGTACAGCCGCACCGGATCCACGCAAACAACTCGACGAGGTTTGTGTAAGCAATGACGGACTAAACGAGCTGGAAGCGTTAGTGTTTTGGAGCTCATGTCGTCTTCTTCTTTGCACTGTAATGTAACGGTGGATTCTCCAGTAGTGCATCAATTCACACTACTTTCCTGAACTTTGGTTTACTGTATTCGATAATCATTGATGTAAACGGGTTTAAGCTTCCAGACATGAATAATGGAACTCGCAAATATCGATCTT
Organism: Chrosomus eos; assembly: GCA_036326025.1. Lineage (NCBI taxonomy): Eukaryota > Metazoa > Chordata > Actinopteri > Cypriniformes > Leuciscidae > Chrosomus > Chrosomus eos. The sequence goes on along the minus strand of CM070830.1, from coordinate 29,544,351 downwards.
CTCAAAACTACATTTTAAACTGCAAGTTATACTCATTTTTGTCCACTTGTGGGCGCTCATGTTTAACATTTTAGCTCCGTAGTCCTTGAGCAATTCGTGGGTTTGAACCTAACGTGTCTGAGCTGCATAATGTAGCAGTATCTTTCAAAATGCAACTTCCATTATTTGAAATTATCATTGTAGGTTTTTTGGTTTTTTTTTTTGCTTCTTTTGAAATGCCTTTTTTTAATGTCACTAGGCTATCTGGTCACACAGTGACCTCAAAAAGTAGGCCCTATCTCATCACATAATCCACACTCAAAATAGGGTGGCCATTTCCATAACACCAAAAAGGAGGACACATATATTTTGGTGATCGGTGGTTTTGTTGACGGGGGGGGGGGGGGGGGGATGGGGGGTTGGATATGGGGGTGTAGTTGGTGCTGAGGGCACGCAAGGTCTCTCGCTCTCTGCGCGCTGCACGGTTTGGAGCACATACAGTATGTTCTGTCTCGCACGCGCGGCTCTAGAGATTTGAACTGAAAGGCCGGTGACACACTGGCTGCGTGGCGTGCGCGTCTCAGCTGCGTGGCGTGTCCGTTTTTATTTCGGCTCCCATGTTAACAGGTGAGTTTGCACACTGCCTGCGTGACACGCGCGTCTCATGCTAGAAATAGAACCGACACCTATTTTTCACGCGACATGCAAGCGTGTGGGAAGCGTTTCCAGGCAAAATACAATAGGAAAATATGTTTCTATGTTATTTTGTACACGGATACATATTAATAAATTACATTTTTGACAAATTCAGATATAAATATAGGCCTCATTTAAAAATAAATAAATAAATAGGCCTAATTATCAATTTTCAAATATTGCACCTGTCAAGACAGAACGAAATATTCTGTAGTCTATTTTGCTGTCAATACTGCTGTGCTGACATTGTCTTTATCAGTAGGCTTTATGCTTAACACGAAGTATAGGGCTTCCACAACTCTCTCCCATATGTTGAACAAGGGTGATGCGTGTCAGCAGCGCCGCGTCAGACACGCTTCTGATGTGCAAAGACACAGAAAACGCGACGCAGCCGCCACGCAGCAGAAACGCCACGCTCACGCCACGCAGCCAGTGTGTCACCGGCCTAATTTAGGGGAATCAGAGAGCCGCTATCATTATGCGGGCTTTTTATAGGTTAATTTTTTTCAACAATTCAGCGCAACTCCAAAAAGGAGGACAAATGAGTGTCCGGCTTGAGGCTGCGCCGGACGCCGGACAGGGGGCTTAAAATCCGGACTGTCCGGCCAAAATCCGGACGTATGGCCACCCTAACTCAAAATAGCATTCCATTGCATTAAAACAACAAACAAAGTGACATTTTATTAGCACAAGCACTTCCTTTAGTCATCAAATTGTGGAACATGTTTAAAGTTATATGATAAACAACATCATTGGTTACTTTACACCCCTGTGTGAACTTGAGGACTTTGAGGAAATTAAGTTAGTTCTGAGAAAAGATCTTGCATCATTTGTTTGCAGATGCCATAGTGTGATATTTTGTATCTAAGGGAATGAAATTATTAAATTACATGTAAGTGTGACTTTGCACTTTAACACTTTACAATCAGGTTCCACTTGTTAACATTAGTTAACTGAAATAGCAATGAAAAATACTTATGAAGCATTTAGTAAGCTTAGTTAATATTAATTTACATATGAATACATTATTAAATCAAAAGTTTTATCTGTATATTATTTAATGGTCCTGAGCTAACATGAATTATCAATGAACCCTTGTATTTATGTAAACAGTATTTTACAGTGTGTATATAAATATATATCCCCATTCCCCAAATGTCCATACATGCTTTATAATATATGATGGTAGATTACAAGCGGTTTACTATTAGAACATAATTATTTGTAGCTGGGACATTTAGATATCTTGACTGTATGTCATGCTACTAAAATATCTGTTGGTTACATGTAACCAAAAAACAATTTGACTTTTAAAACAGTACATCCACCCACAGATGTGTAGCAATGTCATTTAATCACGACATGCATGTTTGCTGAGTGACTGCATGCCTTATTGAAGATGATGCCTATTTAACTATATATATGGCCTCTAAAATATCCATTCCCCATTAATAGCTCTTAATTGCAAATCAAAGTCAGCATGGCTTCTAATTCCGCTTGATACTCGAGTGTCACGCTCACCGCTGTGAGTAACACAATCTTATTTATACCCGCTCCTCTCAGACCTGAAAGGCCGGTCCACCCGCTGCAGTGATGTCATACGGTCAGCAGCGGAGGTTTCCTGGCCTTTACCGGCTGTGTTTCCAGCAGCTGAGCTCGACTCTAATAAAACCCTGCGGGAGGTGTCAGGAGAGGTTGTGAAAGTGAGTCGAGCAGCTGTCTGGGTTTCCAGTAAGAGGCAGGAGAGGGGGGGGGGGGGTAGGTGAGGGCTAGGGTGTGCCAGATGGCACCCGATTCTTACATTATATTCAAATGAGAGCATTTGTCATCCATCCCATGCCAGACTACTCTGGTTGTAGGGCATGACTAGTGGTGCAGCAGAGATCTGTGTGTGGCGAGAAGACTCCCATCATGCATTCAAACATACAGTCCATATATCTGAAATACTTCTCAGTTTGAGGTTAACTTACGAGGAGATTGTTTAGAGAGCTCAAACTCTGTTAATGCTCCATGGACTGATCTATTGTTGATTTATATAGTGGTAAATATGGATCTGTCATCACAGAGTGTCCACTCAAAAGTACTAAATAAACACGCAAAGTCAGATTGTTTTTAGACACAGCACGTTCTATATATTCATCTTTTACTGCAGCTGCTGGAGAAGTGCCCGTAAATGAGCTGCATATGATTTTTTTTTCTAGTGTGTCTAAAGAAACAGCTCCCTGTTGTGAGAGAAACCGTTGCAGTAAGAGGAGGGTTTACTGGAAGTCAGTTTGAAAGAGTTCCCTTCATTCTTCTATTTTTTTTTTCACCACGCTAAGATTCTCCTGCTGATTGCATTGCATATTATCCTGACCAAAACTATGCATGCACAGACTGTATGTTATTGTAAATTCTGCATATTTACTCTAGTGGAGTGGGTTGGGAATATGTTCTCCCAGGAAAACTAGAGCAAGTGTTTAGATCAGCAGTTTGTGTATTTCATATTTTTTATATACATGTTCTGGGGATTTAATTTTCAGTTCAGTGCTGCTGATAAGCCCTGCTAGTATGTGCATGCTGACATTTTAAGTATTGAAAATGATTTCCTTTTTGGAGTAGACGCCTGAATCCTTCATAGCAGAGTCTGTCAGGAACAAGGTTTATTTGTGTGTGTTTTTTAATACTATTTTTAAATTTAAATGAAACTATGTTTTTAGTTTGCATACATTTTTTTTTATTTCAAACATTTTTTTTAAATTATACTTCTTGTCATGTGATGAATGCTCAGTGCAATTTTAATTTTTCATTTTACGACTAGTAAAATTATTTAAATTATATATTTTTTTCGTTATTTTTGGTCTTCAATAATAACTCTTTTAGTCTTCAATCCAGACTGATCTCATGAAACTGCGTATGTATGACACGCCAATTCGTATTTCCATTTTTGGCGTGCTATCAACACGCATAATCGCTTTTCAGCGTGTTTATGAACGCCGTTGACTAACGTTACATTACTGTATATATAACCTACCCCAACCCCGTCCCCAAAACCTACCCGTCACTGGTTAAAACCATTTATGAGTCTTTCCCTGCCATCCTAGTAAGAAAAATATCGCTCCCCAGATGTACATCAAAATTTGGCTTTATTTCGCTCGGATTTTTAACGGCGTGTACAGGTACACGCGGAATCACTCGGACATAAGGCGTAGATATACACGCGGATAGCTCAAAATGCGTATAAATAACACGCCACTTGACTTGAAAGTGGCGTGTATGTTTACGCAAAAGTCATGATGTCATGTTATTCAATCGGTATTCTTTTTTTTTTAAATGCAGCTCATATGTTTATTAAAAATTTTAAGCCTTGAGAGCTTGACATAAAGCTGTCATCAAGTACATCACTTTACCTAAAAAGGACAAGGCTATACAGCCTAGGGCTCATCATTTCCCGGGTTTGAGTTTTAAGTACTAGCTAAACATAGAACACAGGATTTAGCACAATCATCACAGTACACATTGATATCACAGGCCCTGGGATCTGGAGCTCTATTTTGGTAGCGTTTTCAGTAAAACATACAAAAACACAAGACGTGCTGATCAAGTGGAACACCAAAACCAGAAGATCTGGTTCAGATTCTACTTGGTTTCAAAACAATTTGCTCTTTTGTTTTTCCGCTATTGTGTCCTAAGTGCTTTGTCCTTGTATGCACACATTGTACATATTTCTTATCGGCCATGAAACTTTTATTTAGCATAATTCTTATTAAAAATATAGATTTATGTCATTTGGATAAGATTTCCTACACTGTATAAAAATGTTGAAATTTACAGTAAAATACGGTAACAGCATTTTGGGTTTCACAGAATGAACTTAAATTTACAGTAAAAAAAACTATATATTTCATTAACTGGAATAATGTTAATATTATGAACCAAATCACAAAATTTAGCTTTTTGTCTTTATAATATAATATATAATAACACAGGTGTTAAAGAGAATGCCACATGATGAATCAAAGTAGCTTTTATTCACAAGCTGAGCTAAATATTGATATATAGATAAGCATGGGGTCAGACACACAAATACAAAACACCATCATGGTAACACATGACACTAAAACAATGCAAGAAACATTAATTTAACAATATAAGATGTAGCATAAAGCCCTAATGTAATTGTAAGAAACATAGTTATTGAAATGAAATGAATGACAACATGATTTGTTCTTTTTTTCTTCCAAAAATTGTACATTTAACAGTATTTACTGTGAAATTGTCCCATTAGATGTGTTACAGTTTTCCCCTGTATAGAGTAAGGAAACTTACTGTTAACCCATTAACAGGTTTTTACCACAGCATTTAAAATTACATTCAATTTTTAGTGTATTTTTATTTTTTACTAGAGGTGAAAACTGGTAAAGTAGAATCACTTGTTAAATGTTTTAAATATATGATCCAAATAAGGTCATCCCATACTAGTTCAGGATTAATTATGAGTATATATACATAATGATAGATGATTATGCTTAAGCGTCTCACTTTACTAGTTGTACTCGAATTCACATTATATAATCTCACTACCAGTAAAACCAAAGCACCATCATAATTAATGTTCTGTTCTTACAAACTGTTCTTTTATGATGTTTATGTATGTGTTTTTTTCAAACATCTTCACTTCCTTCCTGGTACAGTGTGGAATCCTGCAGCAGGTATTCCAGTAAAAGCTTGAAGGATCACATGTCACAGGCTGTTTTGTTGAAACTGCATTGAATGTCTCATGAGTACAGTACAGGTGACTATAATTCGAAGTCATGCTTTAATCCATTATTGTTAATCTAGCTTTTATTGGCAGAACAATTAGAAAGGAAATGCCACGCTTTGTAATTTTACTGGAACTGCGAGTTGTGTGTGTTTGTATGCAGGTGTGTTTGTTTGTACAGGCTGAGAAAGAGAGATAAAGAGTGAAAGGGAGCCTGTCATTTGATCTGGTGTGGTACCTTTCGTGATAAGGAAGCCCGGCATTACCGTTGGACACGAGTTTTCCATTTCCTCCAAGATCCTTCGGTCTCATCCGCATAATACATGGACGTGATGCGACCGTCACAAATGCTCTTGCAGCTGCTGCATCCTGCTTCAGAGCGCAGAAACTGCAGCGACAGACAATAGAAGCCACATTCAAGAAGAATTGCCTGTCACCCTACATTTGCTCTCAGCTGAGGAGGCACAGCTGCTGTGTTGTGGTGTGTGTGTGGTGTGTGGTGTGTGGTGGGTGTGTGTGTGTGTTGTGGGTGTTGTTGTGTGTGTGTGTGTGTGTGTGTGTGTGTGTGTGTATGCACTATATGTCTTAGGAAATATGCCATTCTGCTCTCAGCTGGGCCGTTTTTCTGACATTAAATTGGATTAGCTGTGAATGGAGTCAGAGACAGAGAAATATTGACTCCTTCTCGGAAAGGAGAGAGAGGGCAACGCCTTTCCAATAACCATAAACCCTGGGGCTGAAAATAGACCATACAAATGTGTATATCACAAATGAGCTGCTGTTGTTTGCGGACGGTGGGTGGTGTTCTTCCACTTTCTCTTTCAAGGGTGCAATCTGTCTCCCTTTAGTCAACACACTTTTAGTAATGATCTCAATCAAAAGAGAATGCGGTAAATGAGGTGTTACCCTCATGGCTTGGCACCAGAACAATGTTTGCAACGTGCACGTCCAATAAAATTCACTCTTATCTTTGGAATTGCCATGTGGACTGATGTCTGTTTTGATCTGGAGTCATAAGATGTTGCATAATGCATGTGGTCAGAGGTCGGGCCTTCTTGTTTAACTCCACCATATAAAAGTGCAATGTTGTCATTTATAATATACATAATAAATAAACCGTTCAAATGTTTGAGGTTCTAAAGAAATTCAGCAAGGATGCATTAAAAAGTGACTGCAAGGACATTTATATAAAGATTTCTATTTCAAATATATTGCTCTTTTGAACTTTATATTCATCAAAGAGTCTAGAATCAATCTGATTTACTGTATTTTTTATTAAATAAATGCAGACTTGGAGAGTAATTATTAAGGATCTTCCACAGGAAGTTATTTTATTGACCAGTATGGCCATTTTCTATCTTTCTCTAGGCTTTTATGATAATTAAGTCTTTTGATATTTCCTGCTTAAAGATCCTATTATGAATCCAAATAAAATCCTATATCTATTTGCTGTTTTTGTAGTTTTAATTATTGAAAGGATCCACTGCGTTCCTGCAAGTTTGCATTCATAAAAACACAACTCCTGCATTAGTCTAGAAAGGTGTACCAACTTTCCAATAAATCACCCAGGATCAACATTATGACCTAACGCCCATCAGAGACATCCTGAAGCTTGTGGTACCTTTGTCTTCAGTTCCGCAGAGGAAGTCAAATCTTAAGGATTTTGGTAATGCTCGAAAATGCCTTTGTTTTGCTCACTCTTTTACGGTTAGGACATTCTGTCGAGAAATTACGACTAAGGCCCGCCTACAGTCATGTGACTTCTTGGCTAATGAATGTTTATTGCACATGAGCACATTTTTTTGCAACAGACCAGAGACTGTGGTGTAAAGCTTCTTCATATTCCCAAAAAGGACTGTAATAATTTGAGGTCCAAAGGAAACTGCTTACGAATAATCTGTGGGTGACTTAGTGTTTGATTCCTGTCAAAAAAGGCTTTTGTAGTGTGTGCAAAATTTCACCAAGTTTGCTGGCTAAAACCTAACCTGTAGGGACAATGTGATGGAATTATGTTAAGTTTTCGTAAGCATGTTTTCTCAAGCTTGCACTGCAGAGTTAAATTTACTTCCCCAGAGCTGATCTGAAACTTGGGGCCGGCAATACTAGTGCTTGGCGCCTTTGAAACTCTCTAGAGTCTGAGCAGCACTGCTAAAACAGGCTTTATGTATGTATGGATTACATAAACATTGACAATCCAGTAAAATAGTCAAAAGTTACTCTGACTTAGCATCATTTTTATTACCTTATAAAGTTTGCAAACTACAATCCGCTAAGTGAACCACATAGATTTTCCAGTTGTATGTTCTTCTTTGTTTGTCCTTAAAAATAGCTTCCATAAAGTGAGAAAAACCATCCTCTATACTTCCTCTTTGTAAACATTGCAGCAATATATTGCTTTTTTGGGTCTATACATTTAATAATTCTCAGACTCTTTTTTTTATGAATCGGGAAGTGGATAGAGCACACTTCTATGTACGAATCTTTGTATCTGCCTGTCCAAATTCTTTTCACAATGCCTTCCACGATGCAAAACCTCAAACTTGCAAAATCCAAACAAATGAAGTGAAAAGCAGGTGAGTGCAAATTAGGTGAGTTGGTTCAGCTGGTACAGGAGGCACCACTTTTCATGAATATTAAAGTATAGTAAAGTAACCTCTGTTAAGTGTTTATGCTCCAAATAATATTGGAGCATTATGTTCAGTGCATTTGATTTTATGCATGCAGAATCAGCTAATATATGTCTGAAATTCGATAGCACATCACCTTTACTGTACATTGCACAACAACTTGTGCAATATGTGTTATTTTAGCTGTATGGTTTTATTTAGAGTCTGGGGTCCTATATCAGTTCCTAACCTCATTTGACAGTCAATGATATTTCCTTTGTATATAAAACGTGTTGAAAAATCTAGAAAAATGGGTAAATGATGACAAAATGTTCTGTGTTGACTATCCCTTTTAAGCATATGTAAAGACAACTCAATTTTTCAATTTGACTTTATTCAATGTGATATCTAATCATGCAGATCTTTCGTTCAGAGGTATCCAGTTCTCTCCTCTGTTACTCACATATTTAGTGTACTCTCCTTTATACTTTCGCCTCAGGCATTCTTTGCCAAGAAATCCATCTTCAAATATCCCTTTCTGACCCTATATTCCTCTCGACCCTCCCCACTGTCATTCTCTTTCTCCCTCCCCCCTTTTCTCTCTCTCCCCCTCTGGAAAGTCACATGGTTTCCCTGAAGTGGAGCACCATAAAGCGTGGAGCGCAGGGGGCTCGCTACCCTCATTTATTTTCATGCTCTGCTTGAGCAGTCTGCTCATTGGTCGAGACAATGTCATGTGACATTTTGTGAGGTAAATTTGCCAGGTGCATTTATGCAGCACGTACTAAAAACTTTTCCATGAGTATCAGGGAACATATTGCACTGCAGATTATTTGGCATGAAATGGAGGGTGCTTTTTCTTAGGTGTGTATCAGGTCTCTTGGGCATCAACTATTTTTATGTGATGAGGAAGAGAAAGTTATGTAAGGGTGTTAGTATTCTAATAGTGTTCAGTTTTAGTAACCTCAAAAGAGTAGTTGCACAATTTGTCCACAGCCGCAATGCCTGTATGCTAGGAATCAAAAATGCTTTACAAACAAAAAAAATGCAATTTTCCAGTAATCTGCAATATGGCTCATGATCATGGCCATAGAATAGAAGAGATTAAAACCAGTTTGTCTATTGTTCACCTTGTAAATATTGTCATTATGCTAACTGTGCCACTGAATGTTGTTTGACTCAGTCCTGCTAATTGCTTCTCAGATAAATAGTTTTAGTTACCCATCCGTGCTATTACAATTAAATCAAAAGAATTGTGCTTTTGTTTGAACATTGGAAACCGAAGTAATGAATTTTAAGGGGAGTATAAATCAACTATAAAAATTCTACGAAGGGGGAGTTACAAAGGCATGTTTCTGTTGCCCTCAGTGTATCCTGCTGATAAGTATTGACAGGCCATAGGCTGTGGTTTTGTGATTAGGTATCCTTTTACAAACATGGAAGTCTGGGTTTTGGCTCAGCTGTTTATGAATCTTCCGGCCATACGCTGCTCAGATGGAACTGCATTGCAACCAGCAAACCAACATGCTTGAGTGGCTTTTTTCCAACACATACTCACATTCTATGCCTCCCTTGTTCTCTCTCTGACATGGTCGGGGTTCTTAGAGTGGTATTCTGATTTTATTCCAGGAATCCTAAAATATTCTGTGTTGGCTAATGTTATGATACCATGTTTACTATGTTTCGCAGACATATTAAACATGATATATAACAGACCCTGTAGCTATATTGGCCGTTTCTCAATATGTGTTCTTAACTGATCTTGTGTTCTTGTACTATACGTCATCGTCAACCATCAAAGTCCAGTTCCAATACTCAAGAACGCGAGTACAGAGAATGCATGAAAGTACCAGGATGTGTTCTTGATATGATATCGAGGATGCATCGAGTGCAGACTTGAGAGAATCGAACCGTTAAAAATCTCAGAAGTTTTTATGGGCGGATGACGTAACTTCAAGTGATTCCCGCTATAAGCCTGCAAATACGTGACGGCGCATAAACATTAGCCATTTTGTTTGCCATAATTTTAACACAGATATAAATGCCTGGAGAAAGCCTGTAATTGGCATATTTAGAAGAACCTTAACTTTGAGAAAACATTTTAAATATACTCATTTACACACATACTCATGTAAAATAAAAAAGTAAATATTTGAATAGGTTATGGCACCTGTGATGTTATGTTTTAGTCATTTAGTCTTGCCTGGCAAGGCTATATTTGCATTCTTAGAATTGAGAAACAGACATTATGATAAGTCACAGGTGATAGTCTGGCATGTGTACAAGTACAGCTAAATCCTTCAAGCTCTTAAATTCCTGTGCAGCCAGTTGTTATTCTCGCAAGGGATTCAAGGCCTAGTCATTGGGATTCCTGAAAAGGCAGCTAAAATGTCAGTCTAATCCAGTTCTGTTCGTTTTAGGGGAACTGTGTCTAATGGATGATGGATCAAGAAGAATCTGTGACCAAAACGAATGTTAAAAACAAGTCAGACAACTTTTGGAATCAAATGAGGCGGTGGCTGCTAGGAAGTTGATTGCCGCAGGACACATTTCAAATGGTTTGCTTAAAACGGTTGTCTGTTGAGTGACATCATTTAGATGTGTAGACACCATTTAAACCAGTTCAAGTTGAATGCTTTACTTACAGGTTTTATTATTTCTAAAACCATGATACTGTCATGTAGACTGTGAGTTCATATAATTCTATACTTAGGCTACCTTCTGTCTTAAACCATGTTTAAATAATTTAAAATAAAAATGCAATTCAATTCCAGCAGTAGACTTCCAGTTCCCTTTACATTTTGTGAGCTCATACAGTCCTCACAAATTCCCAAAATTGCTAGTAGTCTCCTTTAAGATTTCACACACACACACACACACACACACACACACACACACACACACACACACACACACACACACACACACACACACACACACACACACACTGCTGCATGTGTAGGGTGTGATTTGTGAAAAAAGCGGAGGGGGGAGGGGTTGTTTTCGAAAAGGTTTCTTTTATTCATGAATATTAATCACGAACCACAGTGGGTATTTCGTGCAGCTGTTAAAGTAAAATTTATAGAGTAATTATCAACTTTAATGAAACAATATTGGAACATTTCGACAAAGATTTTTTTTAAATCCATTTTTACATTTTTATTCAGAGTGATTTACATTAAAGGTGCTCTATGTAACTATTAGCGGCCTCTAGCGGTAATGTTTCAGATTGTAACCAATTTTTATAAGAGCGCTCGTGCTCGAACTCATAGACAATACCGTCTATTACGCAAATACCTCGGCGAATACTAGACGGATTCGGCGAGCACCGAGCTCGTTGGGACCATCTAGTCGAGCTGAAAAGAACCATATACGTTCCATAGTTTTTGGTTGTGTTTTCGCGGAGATATTAGCAGAAAACCATCGGGCGCGCAGCAAAATTGCGGACGGCGGTGACATCACGATCTCAGAAGAAAATCGCTCGTATCTCTGGAACGCAAAGACCCAGAGAGCTCAAATTCGGCGGAGGAGGTCCCAGGGGGACCCTTGCCCGAACGCTAGAGTGGTGGGCCTCGGGGATGCCCCCTACCGGATCGCCGTTCGCTGGGACCCCCGATTTCGAACGGCTATAACTCGGGGAGCCGGGCGAGTTGGACCTCGGGGGTGGGCTCGTTCGAAAGGCCCCGTCCAGCACTACGAACGATTAGAGTCTTGGGAACATTGATTAAAGATTGACAGAGATATAAGCCGAAAAACGCGCGCCTTTAACCAGACGTAACTCACTGACCGTCTACAATAGACAATAGATGTATATAAGGAGAGAGAAACTTGGTTTTAAATGAATTACATAATCAGAGAATATCTGTTCACATTTCAAGCTTTCAATAGACATATTTATTTCTTATCTTGACTGAGGCAAGTAGCCTACAGAGTTTTGCGTTATTTTTGTGACGCGCTGTTCATGGAGGCAGAGACGGAAGAAAGTGCATACTGTTTGTTTTCTTTATTTTACAAATGCACGTTTTGTTATTATAGTGAGTGTACATAAACAAAAGTAGACATTTTACAGTTTAAAATGATGTCTTATCTGTTTGACCAAAAATTTTGTATTTTAAAGGGGTCATGCCATTTTCACACAAGTTAATTTGATTCTTTGGGGTCTAAATGAAAAGTTTGTAATATCCTTTAATTAAAAATTCTCAATAGTATTTTAAGAAAACACTCATTTTACCTGGTCAAAAACAGCAGCACGCCGTTTAAGTGCATATGCCTTTAAATGATAATGAGCTTTGCTCACTCCGCTCCTCTGTTCTGCGGGCGCTTTGACACAACGCACGTGGAGTGTTGACTTGCAGACTGATCTCATGAAACTGCGTATGTATGACACGCCAATTCGTATTTCCATTTTTGGCGTGCTATCAACACGCAAAATCGCTTTTCAGCGTGTTTATGAACGCCGTTGACTTAACGTTACATTACTGTATATATAAATATATGACCTACCCCAACCCCGTCCCTAAACCTACCCGTCACTGGTTAATACCATTTATGAGTCTTTCCTACCATCCTAGTAAGAAAAATATCGCTCCCTCAGATGTATATCAAAATTTGGCTTTATTTCGCTCGGATTTTTAACAGCGTGTACATACACGCGGAATCACTCGGACATAACGGCGTAGATATACACGCATACACGCGGATAGCTGAAAATGCGTATAAATAACACGCCACTTGACTTGAAAGTGGCGTGTATGTTTACGCAAAAGTCATGATGTCATGTTGTGACTTGACAACAGTTGGGGGTATATTTTGGAAAAGAATGGCAGCGGGATTTTCTCCGAGGACACATCTGTGCAACCCTATCAGTTTGAACCGGAGTCGGACCCGGAACAAGATGACGGTCGCAAAGAAGTTCGACAATTAAGGCTCGAACAGGACATTTCTGAATTGGTTGGTTAACGTAATGTCATATGTCACTTTGATCTATTTTTGTATGAGCTGGCAGGGTAACGTTATAGTAACTTAGTGAGATGTACGAACGCTATGTGTTTACTGATGTATACGTACTCAGTTTGTGTAGAAACACAATAACCATAACGTGTTGTTCATTATAAATGTGGGAATTATATTGAGAACGTCGTACATAGAAAACATGTCGTAATCTACCCTGAGTGTAAATCTTAGCCGCATTCATCGTGAAGCGTGCAAGCGATTTGCAAAGATTAATATAAAGGTTAAAGTCCCCGTGAACCGGAAGTTGCAAAAGACTTTTCTCCAGTGCTGTGACGTATTTCCGAGAGAAACGGAATACTAAATGAGGCAAAATAGTGAGCGTGGCTTTTTTTACCAACTAGCACCTGATTGGATCTAGAAAAATGCACCTTCTCGCCATCTCTCCTTTCACACGCTGTGTGCCTTTCTACTGTCAGTTGGAGGGGCGTGATTACAGATGTTAAGCAGACACCTTAACCTTCAAGCCTACGTCATCGGGCAAGGTCCTCCAGTGCAGAGGGGAGGGGCATTTTCAGAATTTGATTAAAGATTACGAAGCCAAAATTTTTTTTTGTGTGGATTGACTTGCATGGATGAATTGTTCGCCACAAAACGATCAATTTAGGCAAACAAAGTAAGTATGGTCAATTTTGATTTCATGGGGACTTTAATACAATTTTACACTCACTTCTTCTGGAGGTGCAGCAGGGACATGAATAGTTGGTACCAATTCTTTTTTCAGGAGCAGCTTCTTAGCAAAACCAGCTACTGATCCTCGTTTATAAAGCAGTCTGGTGAGAAATGATTCGCGCAAACATGAACATTGACGTTGATCGTGGGGAATATTCCCATCGAAAACAAAACTCAGCCACTGCGTCTTCAGCGGTTCGGATTTAGGAACATTAAAATGACTGCTGTGTTCCTTATTACACCCAAGAACAGAACACCACAATCGCTTAGAAGCCATTCTGCTCCAGCGTATCAACAATGACGGACTACGATGACAGCTCGCTCACGAGCGGGGGCGGGTCTGTGTTGAAACACTGCTGTCAATCAACAATCGTGGGAGGGGGCGTCCGACCGTGTGACGTCACATGGTCGAATGGCTCGATTTGAGGCAGGGGAAAACATATAAGGAGATTAAAACAAAAACACTGGATAGATTTTTATCATTATATGATGGTTGTGTACAGGCACTGCCAAGACACACATTTCAGTACAATCAACTTGAAAAAGTGCATGTACCATTATATGACCCCTTTAAGGTCTTTCCGCGAATGAGAAAAAAAATCCATGTGAATATGCCAGCGTGTAATCTAAGTTAACATGCTAGAACAATGCGTGACGCCACTTGGCCTGGTGTGTCAAAACACTTATTTATAAACTTCAAAAAACAATCACAAAATGCTCATTCGTGGATTATAGCAACTGGACATAATGTCACAATCCAGTAAAATAACCCATCATTCATATTGCGACAATAGGCAACATTCAAAACGACATACAATATCTGATGCTCTTTTAGAAGAATTACAGGACATCTGAAAGAACTTGTTGTTTTGGAGAACTCCAGTTCTTTTCTCCAGTTCATTTGAAGCGTGTTGCAGAGAAGAGGCAGTCAGTCAGACACAGATGCTCAGAGGAGGAATGTGGCTGAAAAGCCTCTGGTTCCTGGAATGCCCCTGGCTTTATCAGGCCATAATGGAATTACCTCAGATCGGGCCCACAAAGAGGGGTTACTGGAACTGCTGAGGGCCCTTTGTTTTGACAGCACTCACACGATTATGATATTCATGCTTGTGGTGGTTCGACATGTGTATACGTGGTGCTTGTTGTTGTTTTCACATATTCTGCACGTCAGTAGCACATTTCTTTGCCGTGAGCATCTGTTGTCTTTTGTGAATTTGAGAGAAATAGAACAATGAGAGTCTTTACATCGTTGTTGTTTTTCTTTAAAAATAGATTTATAATCTGGTTTAGAAAGTTTAAGGGAAGACACAAAAACACATTGAGAAGCAGAGTTCTAATTTGTCATTCTTTGCCTGTTAATGCCAAAACTATTTGCAACAACAAAGCGTGCAACCTAGGATTCATTAATAGCAAGAGGATGTGAAGAGCTTCAAGATGGAACTGTCATTTGTGTGCAAAAGCTCCCTTACTGGAAATGTCACAGGAACCCATTTAAAGGTGATGATTGTCATTTTTCCATGTTTAAATACTTTTTCTCTCCTTTCCCAGTTGAACACGCAGAGACAACTATAAATAAGCCATTTGTAGGTTGATTTCCCTGAAAAGTGTAAACATTGTGGCTCTGTGGTGATATTAAAACATTGCTCTGTTTGTTTGAGTGGCCCACACAGAAACATCATCTCAACCAATGGCGTGAGTTTGGGGCGGGATCACGGTAAGATTTGGGGGAGGACGAGGGGGGTCCGATTTTGCAAGTCAAAACAAAAGGTTGTGAGGTTATTAGTAATAGTACATATTCTTGTTTTTAATTCATGCACATTCTATTTCATGTATATTTTATGAATCATTTTGTACATATTAATACATTCAAGTAGATATCAGTAGGCTATAACCATGGACTTTAAAAAAAAACAATCTGCAGCACCAGTGTAAAAGTAACTCAATTTCACGGGAAAACTGCGGACTTGGCAGCACTAGATACACATAAACAGTTCACGCAGACCCTGGGAGTCAAACCCATAACCTTTGGTGTTACCAGTGGCATGACGGATAGCTACAGGAACTTAACAGACTCTTTTGGCCTAGGTTGTCACAAATTATACTTCGCTTTACAGTTTTTGAGCAATTTACTGCTGCCTGCCATTCTGAAAAGGTTTTTCTGACCTTTTGATGCTTTCAGGGTAAAATTTGGAAATTTGGCTGTTACAAAAGAGCATAAAGAAAGATGTTCTCTGGAGCGCATCTATCCACTGAAGTATTTGTAATAAGTTTAGAGTTTGCCAAAGTTTGCAGTGCAGGGAAGTCATGAGTCACAATTCTTGGTCAGTTGTCTGGCATGATCCAGAATCGAGGCTTTCCCTTGAAAATCTCTCGTTCTGAAATGATCTCCACACACCTCAGTCAATGTGAGAGCAATGGAGATTTTATTTATATTGATTGCCTCTATTTCAAACTATGAACATCTTTGTTTAAGTCCGAAAAATAACCTAATAAACACTAGCTATCAAGAATGCGTCATAGTAAACACAGGGGGAAGTGGGAAATATTGCCATTGCTCACACATGAGCTCAAGCCCAGATTCCACTGTTAGTCATCAGACAATAAATAAGAGACTCTTTTATACACTGAAGCACTTCTGCTCACAGTGCAACACGCTGAATGTTTTATTTGCCAATATGTCGGCATGTCCTCTTTGATTGTTTTGAAGCGAATGAAAGAAAAGACATTTCGTTATTGATTCAACATTGGGTTGGTCTAGTATCACCGGTTGCATAAAAGCAAACACATAGTTCATCCACTCAACAAGTTGCATATTGCAATGATAGCAACATTTTTAATTTGCTCTTCAGAGTTTTGTTCAACTATGGCTTGTTTATCAGCTCAATGGCTGGTTAGACTCTCAGAAACCCAAAAATGGGTAAATGTATTAAAAGCAATCCAAGTCATACTTCTATTAACATGAATTATGAGAGATATGTGAAGGACTGAGAGAGGTCTTGTAGGTTCCTCTTTGCGATGATGAATTGATGATCGGTATCAGAACAGTCTTGTGTCAGGCACTTTTTGTGGTCGGAGGAAGGAGGTCTTACTAATGCGGTGTATGCGTCATTTCACTGACGGAAAATAATTTATTCAATGAGCTAAACTTGTTTGGACATCTCCCAACATCTCCCCTGTGTGGTAACTTCCACTCACGCACACATGATATAACCTGATATAACCACGTACAGAGAAAACTCACACCCAAGAACTGCCAGCCACCAAATGGCAGCCATAAAATACTGCAGATAAACAGTTCTTTAATAATCTCACTATGTTAAAGTATTGAAAACAGTAGTTCTTCAAAAAATTGGTCTGGTTTAATTTGTGGCCTGAAAGTGTATAAAGTCATAATCATGGGAAATCGAAACGGGTTTTACAGACTCATCCTGTTACGGAGAACCTTTTGAAGTCCTATAAAGACATTTGATTCTCTAGTATTTTGGAAAACCAAACTGGATTTTAAACTGGTTTCTCCTTTAAATGTATTAAAACCGGTAATTGCATAGGCCAAGTATGTAAAAATGATTGAGAACATGGGCTGAATAGAAGTTTTTCCTAAATGTCTCTTGAATTTCATTGGTTTTGTGTTCTTGGCATCCAATAATACACAGTATAAAACACATTGTGGTTAACACAAACCATGTTTATCCTCACAGAAAGTGAATACGCAATTCATTTAGTCGGGGTCATGATTTCCATTATATTGTTTAGAGAGAGTGTTTGTGGTTTTTTAAGATGAGGGAGTGTAAACATGGTCACCTGTCCAGTGAAAAATTTTGCACCAAGAATTTGCACCAAGAATTTGCAGAGTTTGATTGGACGCGCAACCTTTGACACAACCAACAAAAGATATGCAAGAGATAAAAATTTGCTTTCCTTATTGTCCACATGGTTAGTTCTATTTAGTATTTTATTGTCCCTTTTTTACTACTTTATTAATTAACATTTTTAATGTCCAGTGAACTATACCAACTCAAAAACCCTTTACAGGAAATTACCTCAATTGCATGATTTCAACTTGTAGAAAGTGTTCATGTCCTCATAGAACTTGTAATTGCAGCTTGTAAGATGGGAATTGTTTGAGAGCTCCTACTTGTACCACGTGACTGCTGTACCACCTGACCAGGGGTGCGTTTCCCGAAAGCATCGTTAGCCAACTATGGTCGCAAGTTCCGTCGTTACCAATAGAGTTCAATGGAAATTGCGACCAACTTGCGACCATAGTTGGCTAACGATGCTTTCGGGAAACGCACCCCTGATTCATTTAGGCGTTGATAGTGGTGCCATAGAAATCCTAATTACTAGTTCAAGGACGTGAACAGCTCCGAATTTAATGTCACATGTTGTCATCTCGAGAATACAATAATTACGACATGGTGTAAATGCTGCATAAGAACCTACATTTTTAAGAGTGCAGGAACTACAATCTTTTAGATTTTTTAAATACAATCTTAATGACAAGAAATGTGACATATTCAACAAGCTTAATTTCCTTTTAGAAACATTGAGTAATTTATTTCCAAAATTTCAACAGTGCACAGGAAATGCATATCGCTTAGTCACTGAAGCATGCAACTGATTTGTATTAGTCAATGTCAATTCTCAGATTCAGTTACTGTTATCTGCTTTGGAGGCACATTGATGGAAAATGAGGCGGGTGTGTGTTTTCAAATGCTTTCCTGGATTTAGCTGCCAAGTGATTAAAAAACAAAGCATATTTTACCAGCTGAACCAACCCTTCACCCCTTGAGTAAACATGGAGTCTCATTCCGGACAACAGTGAGCCAATCCTGCGGGCAGCCTTGACCCCAGACTCCATTTCAACAGATTGCAGATGAAGCAATCGCCACACATGACTGATGGCCAGTAATACAAATTACCACAGGAACAATGCATGAGGAATCTTAATGGTCATTGAACTGGAGAATGTGTGAATGAACCGTCCAGAAAGGACAAATTCAGAATGTCTTAGAATCTGGTTTGTCCCTCTTTTTCTTTCATGACAACATCTTGAGCTTCATAAATAATCATTGTCTCCAGCATGAGAATGATCCGAACAGTATCTTGTTCTTCAGTGGAACCAAGAACATCTGAGCATCTATACAAAGAGTTTACATTCTCATACATTTACAGTTGCAAGAAAAAGCAACTGGAACTTTTGAAATTACCTGCATTTCTTCACCGATTGTTTAGAAAATGTGTTCTGATCTTCACTTAAAGGGGACCTATTATGCAAAATTCCCTTTTACATGGTGTTTGAACATAAATGTGTGTCAGCAGTGTGTGTACACAGCTATCCTACACTTTAAAAAATTATTCCGTAAAATAATGTACTGGCAGAAAATTACCAGGACATTTTCTGTTAAATTACGGACAGTTCCTTCAACTCTAAAATGTATATATACACTCACCTAAAGGATTAGGAACACCATAATACTGTGTTTGACCCCCTTTCGCCTTCAGAATTGCCTTAATTCTACGTGGCATTGATTCAACAAGGTGCTGAAAGCATTCTTTAGAAATGTTGGCCCATATTGATAGGATAGCATCTTGCAGTTGATGGAGATTTGTGGGATGCACATCCAGGGCACGAAGCTCCCGTTCCACCACATCCCAAAGATCCTCTATTGGGTTGAGATCTGGTGACTGTGGGGGTTATTTTAGTACAGTGAACTCATTGTCATGTTCAAGAAACCAATTTGAAATGATTCGAGCTTTGTGACATGGTGCATTATCCTGCGGGAAGTAGCCATCAGAGGATGGGTACATGGTGGCCATAAAGGGATGGACATGGTCAGAAACAATGCTCAGGTAGGCCGTGGCATTTAAACGATGCCCAATTGGCACTAAGGGGCCTAAAGTGTGCCAAGAAAACATCCCCCACACCATTACACCACCACCACCAGCCTGCACAGTGGTAACAAGGTAACAACCCTTTTCACACCATTCTTTGTAAACCCTAGAAATGGTTGTGCGTGAAAATCCCAGTAACTGAGCAGATTGTGAAATACTCAGACAGGCCCGTCTGGCACCAACAACCATGCCAGGCTCAAAATTGCTTAAAGGGATAGTTCACTTTGAAAATAATTTTTGATATGTTTTAGCTTACCTCAAGGGCATCCAAGATGTAGGTGTCTTTGTTTCCACAGTATTTTCAATTTTGATATTTTTAGGTCAAACCATTCTTGTCTGTCAGTCATATAATGCAGGTCTACGGTCACCACCTCAAAGAGCATACACAGAGAAGTCCAAATTAAACATGTGTAGCCCTGTTGAAATTATATCGATATTATTTTACTTTTCTTCAAAATGAATCTTTATATTGGGATGTTTATATTTTTTATTTATTTTGAATATCTGTACTTCTCACGTGTATTGAAAACAATATTTCATATTGTTAGAAGTGTATAAAGTTTGTCTAAGCTCTGATTGGGTATTTCACATGTCCATTTGGTTTGGAGAGTGATGTGATAGGCAGAAGGGGCGGGAGCAGTGAGTGAGAGGAGAGGTGACGAAGAAGAGCGGGAAGAAGGAGAGAAGGAGAACGAGATTGAGTGTGACGCAGTTACGAGTTGAGAATTCAGTTGCTTTTACTAATAGTAGTGAGTCTATGTAATTTCGTACAGAAGTTAAAGTGCTGATCTCCTACATTAGTGTATTGTACTGAGTGTGTGTCGTGTATACTCGCAAGTCGTGAATGTGACGCACTTGTTTAGTGACTAGTGATTTGAGGTAACCGGAGACTGAGCTCCTCCGGCCACGTTGGATTTCAATACCAGGTAGCGCTTCAGGTACCCTGGATTGCCTGGAAGTTCCCCTGGCCTCGCGGGATTCCCTGATCGGGACCGAACGGCGAGTGATGATCTTTTTGCCCGGTGCGGCACGGTATTTTCTCCTTCCTGACGCTCTCTGCATTGCTCCTTTTCCGTGGGACTGTGATCATGACAATCGTGAGTAGTATATTCCATTATTGTTGGCTCTAGTAAGAGTGAAGCGGCGATTTGTATTTTTTCCGCCCCAACGCACACAAGCGTCGTTCAGGCCTGCATCTCATTTTATTTATTTACTTTATTGGGACTATTTTTGACATTTCTATATTTTTTCAAGAGTCTGGGCCAGTGAAGGTTAATTACTGACTGAAACTAAATGTGAAACTATGTGAAATTGTTGAATATACTCCATCAAGTTAATTGTGAGTAATGTAAAGTTCTTTATTGTGATTCATAACTTGCTTTGGAGGTTCATTTCATAACTTTAGTTGATTGTCAAGTAAAAGAGAAACAAGGGAGTAATTTGAAATTGAGTCTTTATTCATTTTTACTTGATTACATTTACATTCTGTGATTTTACTGATTTCTATTCAGTTTCCCTACCATAAACTATTACTACACCAGTAACGAACCTAGGGCACTCTAGATATTGGTACGTATAGAGTGCTACATATAATTTGGAGGCACCGCTGGGATATTTCCCCCCATTTTTCTACCATATAGTGTGTAATTTGAGAGACCCATATTACTCAGTATGGATATTCCCAAAAATTTAACCATGGGTGAGCTCAACAAATGGTGTGAGGGTTTAGGAGTTAACCCCTCCCATGCTTTTGTGTTAAGTGGGGTGCCCACTGATTTAGATGTATCAGATATCGAAGAATTGGCACAAACTGTAAAAGTTTTTGGGAGAGTTCGAGTAAGGGATGAAAAATACTACTCTCAAACGCAAAGTAAAATTGTGCTGTGTGAGTGCAGGCAGCCAGTAAGCCCAGATCATACCCCACCTGAGATCCAACCTCCTAGTGGAGAAATTCCCTGGAAGATAATTCTACTTACCCCAAGAGAGTCAGATCAGTTTTCTGATAAATTTCGCAAGTTATTACAAGAGGAAGGCAAGACTATGGATGATGTCAGGGCTCTTTTCTCCAACGATCCCCTGCAAGGAAGTTCACCGGATAGTATCATCCGAGCAGTTGGAGATCTCCTTGAGAAAACCATGAGACCAAGCAGTGATACTAATGCTTTCAGACGCTTGAGGACATTTTCTGGGACCATTCCCACACCTCCCGGCGAAGAAAGCCTAGAACATTGGCTGGCTCAGGCACATTTAATGGTTGAAGAGTGTAGCTGTTCCAACCGAGAAAAACGCACAAGAATAGTTGAAAGCTTAAAGGGTCCTGCTTTAGATATAATTCAAGCAGTGAGGCTAAACGATCCAGATGCAACCCCTACTGGTTACTTGAAGGCATTGGAGAATGCTTTTGGTACTCCTGAGTCAGGGAGGACTTGTATTTCGCCTTCAGATCTATGCACCAGCAGTCTGGTGAAAAACTGTCTGATTTCTTGCAAAGGTTGGAAAGATCTCTTAGAAGAGTTTTGCACAGAGGGGGAATATCTCCCCAACGCACAGACCAAGTTAGGCTAGAACAGCTTATTAGAGGTTCCACACAATCTGACATGATATTGGTGCATCTACGACTAAGGGAGAGAAAAGAGAAGCCTCCTACCTTTTTGCAGTTGTTGAATGAAATCAGAGAGGAAGAAGAATATGAAGCCTCGCGTCGAAAACTGAATCCTACTGTAAGACAGGTGCAGGCTAGTAAAGAGATGAAGTCAAGTTCTTCTGAAATTCAAGAGCTGAAAGCCGAACTCAAAGTGTTAAATTCTAAGTTGAAGAAAAGAGATACTGAGCCTGAAACAAAACTGAAAAATTCTCAAAAGCCAGTTGAGATTGAAACGGAGAATGAGGTTCAGATGCTGCAGAAACAAGTGAAAAAACTCCAGGAACAGCTTAGTGTAATGACAGTGTCACCAGGTATGTCTGTCTCTAGAGAGTTCCCAAGAAGGGATGGCAGAAGTAAGCCTAATAGTAACCGGAAACCTCCGTTACCTTCTGAAACTTCAGATTATTTCTGTTACAGATGTGGCGAAGACGGCCATATTGCCACTCATTGCAATTCTCCTGAGAACACTGCAAAAGTCATTCAAAAGCTGATCCGTGCTCTTCGGAGGGGCAGGGGAGGAAAAGAACCAGCGTCTGCAGCGGTAGAGAACTTTTCTGTTCGTCAGGGAAAAGTAGAGTCTCTCAAGCCAAGTCACTTACCTGAGGGGTTAGTGGGCCCATCTCCTCTTGCTAGTGTCACGCTTGAAGGTCAGCCATGCAAAGCACTACTGGACAGTGGTTCTCGTGTCACCATAGTGTTTGAAAGTTGGTACCAGCAGCACCTTTCACATGTTCCTCTTATGCCTCTGACAGACCTTGCAATATGGGGTCTCAGTGATTCCACTTACCCTTACAGTGGGTATATATCTGTTGAATTGGCTTTTCCTGAAGTCATATCACTCTCCAAAGAGAAGATTTCGATCTTGGCACTTGTATGTCCGGACCCCAAAAGTCCAGATCCAGTTTCAGTCATTCTTGGCACAAATACTTCCAAGCTTAACACTCTGTTGGCTCACTGCAAAGAGCTGGTCAATAGCAGCACCGTCAATTCGCTAAGAATACTTCCTTATGAGTTGAATGTTAACAAACCGTCTTTGACATCCAGCAGCAAAGTATCTACTGATGTTGTGGGACTAGTGAAATGGGAGGGTCCCGGACCATTAACTATTCCTCCTCGCAGTACTAGTTATGCTGTGTGCAAGGTCATGCCCCATCAACCTTTAGACAATCACATTCTTCTGGTGGAGATGCCAGAAGATGGTCAACTTCCTGCTGGGGTCCTAATACCCTCTCTTGTGATGACTCCTTCTGTTGTAAATGAAGATCATTTCCTTGTACCCCTTCAAAACGATTCTCAGAAGGGAACCGTGATTCCTATCGGGACTCTAGTGGCTCAAGTATGTGTGGTAGACACTGTCACAGTGCCACAGAAATCAGTTTCCACACAAAAGACCCTAGACCCTAGCTTGTTTGACTTTGGCGACTCTCCAATTCCAGAAGTTTGGAAAAACCGCCTTGTTAACATTCTGTCACAGAAAACTGGAGTCTTTTCAATAGATGAATGGGACGTAGGACTAGCCAGTGGGGTGAAACACCA
Organism: Chrosomus eos; assembly: GCA_036326025.1. NCBI lineage: Eukaryota > Metazoa > Chordata > Actinopteri > Cypriniformes > Leuciscidae > Chrosomus > Chrosomus eos. The sequence goes on along the minus strand of CM070830.1, from coordinate 29,520,572 downwards.
AATACGACTCTGTGATTCAAAGCCATTCCGAGAGAGATCCAGGCGTATAGCCCCGGCTGATATTGAAGATGTTCGCCGGCATATACAGGAACTGTTGGCAGCCGGAATAATCAAAGAATCACGCAGTCCTTACGCTTCCCCCATAGTCATTGCAAGAAAGAAGAATGGCCGAATACGCATGTGCATTGACTATCGCACATTGAACTCGCGCACAGTGCCTGACCAGTACACCATGCCACGTATTGATGATGTGCTTGATTGTTTGACGGGCAGCAAATGGTTTTCTGTTTTGGATCTGCGGAGCGGATATTACCAGATTGCAATGGCGGAAGAGGATAAGGAGAAAACAGCGTTCCTTTGTCCATTAGGGTTCTACCAGTTTGAGAGAATGCCTCAGGGAATAACTGGAGCTCCTGCGACATTCCAACGATTGATGGAAGCAGCAGTTGGAGACATGAATCTGTTACAGGTACTGGTTTATCTGGATGATTTGATAGTGTTCGGGAAAACCCTTGAGGAGCATGAGGAACGCCTGTTGAAGGTACTGAAAAGGCTAGAGGAGTGTGGCCTAAAAATTTCACTCGACAAGTGTCAATTTTGCCAGCCTCAGGTGAAGTACCTGGGCCATATCGTTTCTGCAGCTGGTGTCTCAACAGACCCTGAAAAAGTGAAAGCCGTTCTTGACTGGAAGAAACCTGTAGATTTGAAGTCACTACGATCCTTCCTTGGGTTCTGTGGGTATTACCGGCGTTTTATTGCCAATTACTCATCCATCGTCAGGCCCTTGACGGAGTTAACTAAGGGTTACCCACCGACTCAGAAAAGGAAGAAATCTGGTTGTGTGGAGAAGCAGCAGTACTTCAAGGAGTCAGAACCCTTTGCTGATAGATGGGACAAAGTCTGTGATGATTCCTTTGAGAAAATCCTACATTGCCTCACCCATACCCCTGTGTTAGCTTTCGCTGACCCAAGCAAACCTTACATCCTTCATGTGGACGCAAGCCTGGAGGGGTTGGGTGCAGTGCTTAATCAGGAATACCCTGAAGGTCTCCGTCCCATTGCTTTTGCCAGTCGAAAACTGAGTACGTCCGAACGTAATTATCATATACATCAGCTAGAATTCCTCGCTGTGAAATGGGCCGTCGTGGATAAGTTCCATGATTACCTTTATGGAGCTAAATTTACAGTGAGGACAGATAACAATCCTCTCACATATGTGCTGACAACTGCCAAACTTAATGCCACAGGCCATAGGTGGTTGGCTGCGTTAACTACGTATGACTTTGATGTAGAGTACAAACCAGGACGAAGCAATGTGGATGCTGACCTTTTGTCACGGAATGCTCAGGACTCTCAGGATGAATGGGAGAAGATATCCCTTTCTGGAGTGAAAACTCTTTGTCGGCAGGTTTGTGTTGGTATGAATGACACCTCCAGATTTATAGACCAGCTTGGGGCATCTCCTAAAGCCATCCCAGATGTTTTTGCTTTTCCAACACAAGTTGGTGTTAGTCCACTTGACCAGTTAAGTAGAGGTGACTTGACAAAAGCACAAAGATGTGATCCAGCCATTGGGGTTGTGATGGAACATATGGAGGCTAGGAAGTCCTTGTCTGATCTGAAAACACAAGATCCTGTCCTCATGATATTTCAGCGGGAAAGTCCTAAGATTCAGATGAAGAAAGGACTTCTATACAGAATCATCCAAAGATCTGGAAAAGAGGTGTGTCAGTTAATTCTACCCGAGCAGTACCGGCCTATGGTTCTAAAAGCGATGCATGATGACCTAGGACATTTTGGAGTTGAGAGAACCATGGTTCTCATAAAGGACCGGTTTTATTGGCCCAAGATGGCATTTGAGATTACACAGTACATCAAGAATTGTGGTAGATGTGTCGCTCGTAAGACTGTGCCACAGAGAGCTGCACCCTTACAGCAGATCACGAGCACCGGCCCGCTTGATTTAGTGTGCATATACTTTTTGTCTATAGAGCCGGATTCTAAAGGAATCTCAAATGTGCTAATAGTGACAGATCACTTCACCAGATATGCACAGGCCTTCATAACTAAAGATCAAAAGGCTTTAACAGTGGCAAAGGTCCTGTTCGAAAAGTTCTTTGTGCATTACGGATTTCCTAATCGTATCCATTCTGACCAAGGACGCGATTTTGAGAGTCAGGTCATTAAAGAGTTGTTGGGGATGTTGGGTATCCATAAGTCCAGAACGTCGCCTTACCACCCTCAAGGAGACGCCCAACCAGAAAGATTTAACCGCACGTTACTGTCCATGCTTGGGACCCTCGACCCAGACAAAAAGTCAAAGTGGAGTCAGTATGTATGCCAGCTGGTCCATGCATATAACTGCACCAAAAATGATGCCACTGATTTTTCGCCATACTATTTGATGTTTGGTCGAGAGGCTAGACTGCCCATTGACTTGTGTTTTGGAATATCTCCTGATGGTGAAGAGGGTGTGAAATATCATCAGTACGTGGGTCAAATGAAACGTGAGTTGAGAAGTGCTTATCAGCTGGCCATGGAGGAAGCCTCTAAGAATCATAAAAGAAACAAAAAACATTATGATTCTAGAGTCCGAAATCAGACTCTCGAAGAAGGTGATCGGGTGTTGGTGCGTAATCTAGGGCTCACTGGAAAACACAAGTTGCAGGATAGGTGGAAGCCATTGCCTTACCTGGTGATAGAAAAACTTCCTCACCTACCTGTTTACAGAGTAAAGCCTGAACGGGGATTAGGCGTTGTGAAAACATTACACCGTAATCACTTACTGCCAATTGGTTATATGGTGAGGATGCCTGTGAATGTTCCCAAAGCTCCACAAAGCCGGATGCCGATGACTCGAGCCCGAGGGGTTGAAAGATTAAGAGAATCAAACAATCCAAGTTCAGCACAAAGTGGTGATCATGAAGAACAAGATGAGTGGAATTGGGAGTCTGAAGAGGAAAATCTTTATCCTGTACCACAATTTACCTTTCAAAGGACTGGGTTAGGGGATAGTACAGTTGAGTCTAATAATACCTTACCTGCTCCAAGTGATACCCCGGTTGTTCCTGTTGAAGGATATCCAGTTTCAGATGTATCTGAGGAAGGGAATGAACAAGAGGAGTTAATTCATGGTGGAGGAACAGAGGATCCTCTATCACCTGTCCTGGAACCTGTGGTGGACACAGAACTAGATGCGGGAGACGTCCTTGCTTCTAGTGTCTTGGATAAGGAGGTGGAGTCTGTCTCTGAGCCAAGAGAACGTAGAACAGTGAAGCCTGTCATTCGCCTTAGTTACGATGAACCTGGAAAACCAACAGACATACCAATTACAATAGTACATAGGGGCATGATGATTCAGATCTCTTATCAATAAGAACTTAGTCTCACCAGTGTACATTGATTCCTTTATCTTCATTTCTTACCTGTCAGGGGTAGACAATTGAGTTCCCTTTTAAGTCTCATGGGGACATGAAGACCTTTTAGTAGGGGGAGAGTGTAGCCCTGTTGAAATTATATCGATATTATTTTACTTTTCTTCAAAATGAATCTTTATATTGGGATGTTTATATTTTTTATTTATTTTGAATATCTGTACTTCTCACGTGTATTGAAAACAATATTTCATATTGTTAGAAGTGTATAAAGTTTGTCTAAGCTCTGATTGGGTATTTCACATGTCCATTTGGTTTGGAGAGTGATGTGATAGGCAGAAGGGGCGGGAGCAGTGAGTGAGAGGAGAGGTGACGAAGAAGAGCGGGAAGAAGGAGAGAAGGAGAACGAGATTGAGTGTGACGCAGTTACGAGTTGAGAATTCAGTTGCTTTTACTAATAGTAGTGAGTCTATGTAATTTCGTACAGAAGTTAAAGTGCTGATCTCCTACATTAGTGTATTGTACTGAGTGTGTGTCGTGTATACTCGCAAGTCGTGAATGTGACGCACTTGTTTAGTGACTAGTGATTTGAGGTAACCGGAGACTGAGCTCCTCCGGCCACGTTGGATTTCAATACCAGGTAGCGCTTCAGGTACCCTGGATTGCCTGGAAGTTCCCCTGGCCTCGCGGGATTCCCTGATCGGGACCGAACGGCGAGTGATGATCTTTTTGCCCGGTGCGGCACGGTATTTTCTCCTTCCTGACGCTCTCTGCATTGCTCCTTTTCCGTGGGACTGTGATCATGACAATCGTGAGTAGTATATTCCATTATTGTTGGCTCTAGTAAGAGTGAAGCGGCGATTTGTATTTTTTCCGCCCCAACGCACACAAGCGTCGTTCAGGCCTGCATCTCATTTTATTTATTTACTTTATTGGGACTATTTTTGACATTTCTATATTTTTTCAAGAGTCTGGGCCCAGTGAAGGTTAATTACTGACTGAAACTAAATGTGAAACTATGTGAAATTGTTGAATATACTCCATCAAGTTAATTGTGAGTAATGTAAAGTTCTTTATTGTGATTCATAACTTGCTTTGGAGGTTCATTTCATAACTTTAGTTGATTGTCAAGTAAAAGAGAAACAAGGGAGTAATTTGAAATTGAGTCTTTATTCATTTTTACTTGATTACATTTACATTCTGTGATTTTACTGATTTCTATTCAGTTTCCCTACCATAAACTATTACTACACCAGTAACGAACCTAGGGCACTCTAGATATTGGTACGTATAGAGTGCTACACATGATTTAATGACTTGTAAATGTAAGTACACATTGATGGCCTAAGACATGAAACAAGCGGTTTGTGTGAGAAAACGAACAGTATTTATATAGTTTTTACCTCTTGTAAACACAGCCACACCCAAGTGATCTGAGGTCGCAGGCGCTTCGGTCTTTTCCGGAAAGCACCTGAAGTTCACATTTCTACATTTCTAGGGTTTACAAAGAATGGTGTGAAAAGGGTTGTTACCTTGTTACGACTGTGCAGGCTGTTTTCAATCATTTCAAACATTGTTTTCAACCAAAATCTGAAAACTTTTTATGCATTTTTGGTTTTTATTTAACAGCATTTTGGGGGTCTGAAAATGCAAACCCAATAACGTTTAAAAAAAAAAAGATCCCGGTATCGTCTCCGATATCTATAGTTAGTCGTGTAAACTACAAAAAGACGAATTTAAGAAAACGGTGACTCCATGTGCATGTATATTACATGTTCAGTGTATACGTAGTGTTTCTTTACAAAGTGACATCGCCAACTACTAGCCTTGTAGCAGAATACAGGGTTTTTAAGTAATTTTTGCTAAAAGGGGATCGTTTTGCCAAAGTCATCTGAAAAATGCAAAGGAAAAACATTTCTGTGTTTTTATGCACCATTGCTGTGAAAACGTACCCTAAAACATTTCTCCTTATATAGACCCTTTTATGGCATAAAGTGCCCTTTTCTTCTGAGAGTGCAAGGTAATTGGGAGTCAGGTTGCCTACAATGAATGCATAATATTATATATATATGTATATATATATATAATATATATATATATATATATTGTCCTTAATTCTTTGTTTTAATTTGTTTTAAATTCCGAAATGTGACCCTGGACCACAAAACCAGTCTTATGGGTCATTTTCCTTAAATTGAGATTTATACATCACATGAACGCTGAATAAATAAGCTTTCCATTGATATATGGTTTGTTAGGATATGTCAATATTTGGCCGAGATACAACCTTTTGAAAATCTGCAATCTGATGGGGCAAAAAATCTAAATATTGAGAAAATCGCCTTTTAAAGTTGTCCAAATGAAGTCCAGCTACGCATATTACTAATGAAGGGAAATAAATAAAATTTACACCATTGATTTACCACAACTAAACCTTTATTCACACAAAAAATCTCATTAAAATAGCATTATTTGTAATGCGATCTGGTCAAACCCATCGGCTGTCGCGCTGCACGGTTTCAGTATAAGGTCTAAAAATAGATCGAATGTCAGTTTTTTGTCAAAATTGGGTTTTCATAAAATTATTATTCTATAACATCTTGTCTATCCTCTTTGAATATATCTTGGGAAAATTTACAAGTTTAGTGCAGAAAAATTGCGATTTATAGTGGCAAGCTGAAAAGACTGTCTTACTTTCTCTTTAAGAACACGCACAGAGAGAGAGAAAAAATCGACATTTTAATCAATGAAAGAAATAAAAACAGATTTGGGAAACAGATTATCAAAACCTGTAATAGGCTATGTCAAATTTCACCATGTGGTGGCTTTTCCCAGATCGCATCACATTTCACCAGGAACATATAAAATTGAAGAGATCCACACAACACACATTGACCGAATTCGTCGTCTTCCAGGGCATATTATTTGCCAAGCCGGTCTCTGGACATTCTGTATCATCTTCCCAATCATTTGCGAAAAAATAATTTACTATGTTCGTTACATTATTGCTGTCATTAAAGTTTAAATTGAGCAAACGCGCTATCTCAGAATCAGGGGCGTAGGAACCGGGGGGGACGTGTCCCCCCCAATATTGGAGACAGACGCATTTGTCCCACCCAAAAATGACACCGCGGAAGACAAAAATATTTGCCAACTCTCACGCATTGGCCGTGAGACACACGTATTTGATTGGTTTCACTATCCAAAGGTCGAGAGCGCATTATTGTAGCGCGAAAGTACATTAATATAATGCGCGAGCTGAATCTCTCTCCTCGCGCGCGGAATATGATGTGCCGAGCGCGAATCTCCCACGCGCTCTCAGATACACTTCTCTTGTAGGAATTCTCTCTCTGGGCTCGCTCAGAGAATATGCCTGCACTTAAAACGTGTTCAGTGCAATCGCGAATCTCTCCTCTTCCCCAGTTAACAATTTTAGGTTATAAGAACGTTCAATTCTCCCTTTATATAAACGTTGTATTAACGTTCTTGCTTGGTTATAAGAACGTTATTCAAACGTTCAATTCTCCCATTAGGCTATATAAACGTTCTCTTAATGTTTTTCTAAGATATAATGAAAAACGTTTTATTCACTTATTAAAACCTTTATATATATATATATATATATATATATATATATATATATATATATATATATATATATATATATATATATATATATATATATATATATATATATAGGCTATAACAAGGTATCCACTAAAGTCAACAAGGTAATGTAGTCCAGTAATGTAGTATAACAAGGTAATGTAGTCCACTAAAGTCGAGTTGAATTGAACCCAAATAGTTTATTCCAATAAACCGATTTTGAAGTGACAATATGATGCAGAAAATATGATGCAGAAAAAATTTGATGCAGATATCTAAATCAGAGAATTCATAGGTTCGTCGATTGGCGGGTGGATTATTTATTTTCAACAGTGGATTTGGATGACTCAAAGTGCACCAGATTAATGAATTTAGCTTTAAAATGTACAAAATTTTCTTCCGGGGGTGCATGCCCCCGGACCCCCCTAGAGGTACTGGCCTACATCCACACAAATACTGTAGGAATAACAGTCTATGGTCTGTGAAAAATAATATTCTAATTATCTTATAAATAAATACATGATCAGGATTTCGTGTCTTCCTCCTCGTTTTGAGCCAAGAAAAACCCCTCCGTATTGTCATTGGGGACTGAGCCTCCCTAAAATTAAAATCTTAAAATCACCCCTGGTCCCCCCCAATGTTAAACTCATTCCTACGCCCCTGCTCAGAATCCATGACTTGCACCGTAACCATTGCGGATTGTGTACACTGTGCACGCGAAGAAGTCGCCAGCCAATGAGAGGCGCTGTAGCAGGCCGTTGCTAGGAAGAAAACGTTTTTTTTTTACACGAGAAAGTTTTGTTTTAACGCTCTCTATTGGCTTACTGCTCTAATGACGTTGTGGAGAGTTATGAAACCGAAAGCTGGAAATCTAAGCTTGACAACGATACCAAACTTAGCAGCGAGCGAGTTTTTTTAGGCGTGTTTTCTGACTTTTTTTGCGCGATTTTGCTGCATCCACTCACAAAAATATTTTTTATATATATTTACGGTAGGAAATTTACAAAATATCTTAATGGAACATGATCTTTACTGAATATACTAATGATTTTGGCATAAAAGAAAAATCGATCATTTTGACCCATACAATGTATTGTTGGCTGTTGCTAAAAATATACCCGTGCGACTTATGACTGGTTTTGTGGTCCAGGGTCACAAATGTGGTTTATCTATCGATTTAAATATAAAGATTTTCATTATGGTCATTATTTGCAGACTCGTTAGTCATTATAGGTTTTATGTACAATAGCAGTGTGTCTTAACTTGACTGACTTTACAGACCTTTGTCCCTTAGCCATAGTGTATTTTAACTGGCTTCGCTTTATCTTTTTGAAAAAAGCTTCCTAATGACACAGTTAGTTTTCCCGTTTGCCAGTATTCAGATTTAAATATCTTAAAGATGTGAATGCACTTTGTTTTGACCTGTTTACACATGTATACGTTCAAACATGCCTTTCCCAAATCATTAAGTCACAGTGGGGCTGAAATCCCGTAGATGTTTGATGGGTTAAAGAGTGAGCGCTGATGCTGGAAACGGGTGGCGTGAGAGGGCACATCTGCTCCTGAGAGTGACTCACATCTCTCGCTCATCTGTCTCATGTCCCGTGTGAGCTGGAAATCAAAAGTTTCTAAGTGAGATAAATCCAAATCCATGAGAACTAACTAAAGGAAGACAGTGGGGGTCCATTTGGGGTCTATTGTTTGCCTGTGTGTGCATATATTATAATACTGTAACGCTCAAAGGTTTATCATTAATTCTGTGTGTCTCAGTGGGTGGTCTGCTAAGATTTCCCACATTTACAGTAAGTTTCGAGGTTTATATCTTTCTGGTGGTTTAGATACGATCTCCACAAACCAGCGTCTCTCGATGAAACATCAGTGCAGTCCACACTTCTGGGCCACATGTGTGTGAGAATGAGTCAGAGAAAACCTTCAAGTTTGCCATTGTTAACATCATCGCTAATAAAACTCCACTTTCTCTTTTTTTCAGTATATTTCTCTTCAGTTAATTATTCAACATCTCTCAATTCCTGTCGTCGTTGTGAGTCCTCAGGTCTCCTCTGAACTGGGGTCAAAGAAGCACTTGAGGCCAATCATCAAAGAAATTACCATATTCCATAGTCTGTAATAATCTATATTCTTGAACATGTAGAGTTCTCTTACGAGAGGTTCTCTCGTATTGCGTAAGCTAGCTTACGCTATGGGAAAGATTTCATCTTTCTGAGAAATTGAAGCCAAAAAATTATCCTATAATTTTGTATCCATTGTCAACGCAGTTCAGCTGCAGCAGACCATGAGAGGGCTAGCTAGCCGCTCATTGGTTCGCTCACGGAGAACTGCTTAAGCCTATGAGGGAGCGCGAGTGAACCCGCGACCAATGAGAGCCTGACTCGCTCTCATTACGTCACCGCCCGCCGAAACGGGTGTGGACGAGACTATAAATACCCCGAAATAGGCTGATTACTCTGATTTTTTTATTCTTCAGCGACGCAACCTGCATTTGCTGATCCTGAGAGAAAAGCCGCCGTCGTCGAGAAGGCATCTCTAGCGAGCGTCTGGGAGACTGAGGAAGCCGGCCGTCTTCGCCACCTTCAGCCGTCCTGCGAGCTAGCGCCATCCGACGGAGTGTATCCTTTACTCAGAAATTCTTCCTATTGTATCTAAAAGAGCGACCGTCTTTTTAAAGATGTCTCGGAATTCCTGCGGTTCCTGCCGCACTCCCCTCGAGGCTGGAGACCGCCATGTCATCTGCGCCCTCTGCCTCGGACCGGAGCACGCCGAAGTCGCCCTCGCCGATGGCGGCTGCGACTTCTGCGAATCAATGCCTATGTTGACCCTGCGGGCTCGACTGTTGGCCGCTAAAAATGCTCCCCAGCCGCCTCTGACTTCGCCGCGGAAGAAAAAAACGCCGCTCTCAGAGGCCGCCGGAGCCCCAGCAAGAAGCGTTCATTCCGCCGGAGCCTGTAGCCTCCCGCTCTCCTTCGCCGCCGCTTCCGGACGAACAGTTGCCGCCGAGTGGCCGCTCTGTTGCCTCCGATGACGCCGCGGACATCATGGACACATGCTCGCTTCTCGCTTCCGACAGTGAGGAATGGTCCGGTTCTCAGGCCTCCTCCAACCGTGAATCTTCCAGGACTCGCGCTGGTATTGAGGAAGAACTAATGCGCCTCCTCACACGGGCCGTCGAGCGCCTCGGCCTCGATTGGTCTCCTCCCCCCGAGCAGACCATCAACCGCATGGACGGCAGCTACTTCCGCCAGCGCTCGACTCCCGCTGCCAAACGGGCTGCGCCCTTCCTGCCCGAGCTGCACGCTGAGCTCTCAAAGTCCTGGAATGCCCCGCTCTCTGCCAGATCTAGCTCTGACTCTTCCACCCCGCTCCGCGTTGTGGACGGAGCCGCAGAGAAGGGCTATCTCTCCATTCCACCTGTTGAACACTTGGTCGCCGCACACTTATGCCCGCCCTCTGCTAGATGGCGCTCATCACCTGTGCTTCCCTCTAAAGCCTGCAGAGCGACTTCAAGTTTTCACGGCCGCGCATATTCAGCCGCCGGCCAGGCAGCGTCTGCACTTCACTCTATGTCCGTGCTGCAAATTCTACAAGGTGACTTGCTGCGTGAGTGGGATGAGAGCGGAAAGAATCCCCCTTCCGTTGCGGATTTGAGAAGCGCCACGGACCTTGCCCTTCGCGCCACAAAGTCTGCTGCTCTAGCCCTGGGGAAATGCATGGCCGCCATCTGTGTGTCTGAGAGACACCTATGGCTCACTCTCGCCGACATGGGAGATTCTGAGCGCGCCGCTTTTCTCAACGCCCCACTCTCTCCAGCCGGCCTCTTCGGTTCTGCCGTCACGGGTATCGTCGACCGCTTCTCCGAAGTACAGAAAGCTTTTCATGCCATGAATCTCTTTCTGCCTCGTCGCGCTAGCTCCTCTGCAGGCCGCCCACGTGATCAGCCTCCTGCACGAGCCCCACCCCAGCGCACAGCTCAGCACAACCAGACTGCTGGTTCCCGTTCTGACAGCCGTCACAGACCGCCGCTTCCTCGAGGGCCTCGGCCTAGAATCACGCTGAAACCCGAGCAACCAAAGTCTGCCTAGCACAGCTGAGAAGAAAAAGACGGCGCTCTCCCGCTGCGGCCGGACCGCTGTCAAAGTTTCGCCCTCTGTTAGTCCCCGCCTAGGCGGCTACTACAGCAGTGTTTTCTGCCATAAACAAGCCGGTCTCCCTTCCCGCTTGCATGAGCACAAACGCCGTTTTCACGGCGACCCAGAGAAATCTCAAAAAGAGCATAAAAGCCTCTTGTGTACGAAATGTGCCCGCAACACTGTGTTCACTCATACACAAAAGCACTTCAGTTCCCCTGTCTCACACAGAGTCCACTCTCATAAAGCTGGCCAAGCCCGCTCGAGTCTCAGAGTGCATAAGCGCGCCCACAAGCCCGTGTGCGCGTCTCTCCTCCGTCCACTCTGTTACAGGGCCCATAAACTCCTCTCCGAGTGTAAGTCCCGCTGTTGTAAACACTATCAGCGCGCTCACGCAGCCCGCGAAGTGCAACGACGGGGACCATGTAGCCATTCACCCCCTAGCGTCACGCTTCAAAGCGTGGGAAGCTATTCCGGGAATCTCCCAGTGGGTGTTAAACACAATAAAGCTAGGCTATCGTTTACAGTTTCGCCGCCGCCCTCCTCGCTTCCGAGCGCGGCTAGAGACTACTGTGAACCCAGAAGCAGTGATGCTGCTCCGTTCAGAGATAACAATTCTGTTGTGCAAAAAGGCTATAGAGAGGGTGCCTCTGGCTATGAGCGAGTCGGGGTTTTACGGCCGTTATTTTCTTGTCCCCAAGAAAGACCTCAGATCTCTGAACAAAGTTCTCATGAAGAGACCGTTCAAAATGCTCACTATCAGAAAACTCCTCGTGCATGTGCGCCAGGGGGACTGGTTCATATCACTAGATCTGAAAGATGCATACTTTCAGATCCAGATAAATCCCCTTCACAGGCCATTCTTACGTTTCGCCTTCGAAAGCCAGGTTTATCAATACACCGTCCTACCGTTCGGCCTATCCCTAGCACCCCGTACGTTCACGAAGTGCATGGATACGGCGCTCGCCCCCCTGCGGAGTCAGGGGCTGCGAATACTGAACTACTTGGACGACTGGCTGATTTTGGCACAATCTCAGAGAGAGTTACTGTCTCATCGTACAGTTCTCCTCGACCATCTGAAAGCTTTGGGCCTCTCTGTCAACTGGACAAAGAGCGTACTACAACCCAGTCAGACTATCCAGTCCCTCCAGGATTTCGCGATGTCGCGATCGCAACTATTAACGCAACTTCAACAAATCCCTGTGAATTCAGTGCGCGTTGCAATTTTGACCAATCACCGCAACTTTTCTGCAACTTTGACCAATCGTCGCGGTCTCCTGCTAAGCGTCATCAAACTCACTTCTTTGTTTTGTTCAGAAGACGCAGCAGACGTGTGCTGGGGGGCGCGATCGGACTGTCCGTGTGTGTGTGTGTGTGTGTGTGTGTGTGTGTGTGTGTGTGTGTGTGTGTGTGTGTGTGTGTTGCGCGATCGAACATGAACAAAATGACGTTTATTTTGTTCATGCATGACATTCAAACAGCAAAGTGTTTAGTGTTGTTTCCACGGACTTATCACGTATCTGCTTCTCTTTTGTTTTATATTTAAAGAATTGAGTTTGACCATTTTATTTTCCTTTCTTTTCTTGTGTTTATCACTTGTAATAGGCTACTAACTATCACAGTGCATTAGTTCACCCAGTTCCCGAACTCTCTCAATTCAGATAATTTTACACATAAAAAATAGCTACTCGTTCTATTGTCTGACAAAAAAATTAAGGAAATGAGAACAGCTTTATTGGATATTCGGGTATATAATATTATATTATATTAAAATACAGTATTAAACTTTTGATTTTTCCACCATTTAACTTTTGTGGCTAGAAAACAGTATTTTGCACTTTATTAGTAGGCTATATTGGCATCTTTCAACATAAATGCTACTTAATGTTTGTGAGGTTCTGCACATTTACATTTTTGCAGGTGCAGATCTTGTTTTTTAAAAAAAGCTTAGTTTGTTAGATTTTGCTGTGTCTTTAAATCGTTTGTTTTGCCTTTATAAGGTTACTAAAGGTTAGTTAACTGGTTTTGTGCTCATTAACGTGTGTTACAAAGTGAGCACGTTTGTCTCTGAAGTAAATTCTACAGAGCAGATGGTGAACAGTGTTTTCTGTGGGACATAAGTCTCTTTGGGGTGGACTTTGGGCTTTTTTTTCACTTAGTAAACCTATAACATGCACAAAAAAGATATATAACACAATAAAAGAAAGGGGAAAAGCCAAAAAGCATAATATGAGTACTTTGAGTAAAAATCGATCTACCTTTGCTGTTTTAACCTAAAAACAAATGCAGAAAAACATCGCAACTTTCATCGCAACTTTTTAGAAAAGCGGCCGCAACATCAGGCATTTTAGGCCGCAACAATCACAAAAAAGGCCCGCGAAATCCTGGAGGGACTGACTATCTCCTTCTTGGGTATAGAGCTGGACTCGGTCACGATGACGGCGCGTCTGTCAACGCAGCGCGCGCACCGTGTGCAGCGTCTCGCCGCATCTTTTCAGATGAACAGACTCACGCCTTTGAAAAGATTTCAGAGAGCGTTGGATTGTATGGCCTCAGCCTCCGCGGTACTCCAGCTGGGGTTACTGCGCATGCGCCCGCTTCAGCTTTGGTTGAAGAGCCGTGTGTCTCACCGAGCGTGGACCACGGGTCGCCAGCTGATAAAGGTAACGCAGACCTGTATCACAGCTCTGCAGCCATGGTCTGTGGCAGAATGGTTCCAGCGGGGCGTTTCCATGGGGACAGTTTCACGCCGAAAAGTCATCTCGACAGACGCCTCCAACACGGGTTGGGGAGCGGTCTGCGAGGGCTCACCGGCCTTCGGCCCCTGGTCAGCTCAAGAGAGCCTTCTACACATAAACTGTTTGGAGATGTTGGCGGTCGAGAACGCGCTCATGCGGTTTCTCCCGCGCATTCAGGGCCACCACGTGCTGATCCGTTCGGACAATATAGCCGTGGTCTCTTATCTAAACCATCAGGGCGGAGTCAGATCCAGGAATCTTTTCCAGCTGACAGAACGCATCTTAGTTTGGTCTCAGTGTCACCTGCTCTCGCTCAGAGCGACGCACGTGCCGGGACATCTGAACGACGGTCCAGACAGCCTGTCCAGGAACCCCATTCCCCCCTGGGAGTGGTCCCTGCATCCTCTTACAGTTCAGAAACTGTGGCGTTTATTCGGCAGAGCAGAGGTGGACCTCTTTGCCTCTGCGGAGAACACCCACTGCCCAATATTTTTCTCAAGGAGCGAGGACGCGCTAGCCCAGACCTGGCCCAGCCGCCCGCTTTATGCTTTCCCTCCGGTCTCTCTGCTACCACAGGTGCTTCAGAGAATCAGAGAAACACAGCACTCGGTGCTCCTCATAGCCCCGCGCTGGGAGGGTCAGACTTGGTTTCCGGAGCTCACGCTGCTGTCACAGACAGCGCCGTGGCCCATTCCAGTCAGAGCAGATCTCCTCTCCCAAGCTCGCGGCACGATCTGGCATCCCCACCCAGAGCGCTGGGCGCTACATGCGTGGGTGCTCAACAACTACCCGTTGCTTTGCCAGAGGGAGTGTTTAACACGATAATGCAGGCTAGAGCGGCTTCTATCAGAAGGCTCTATGCGTCAAAATGGTCTGTGTTCCATTCCACAAAAAAAAAAAAAAAAAAAAAAAAATGGTCTGTGTTCTCAAAGTGGTGCACCGAAAAGGGTCTGGATCCACGCTTATGCGAGGTCCCCTCCTTGCTAAATTTTCTCCAAGAGATGCTGGACAAGGGCAGATCCCCGTCCACTCTTAAGGTGTATGTGGCAGCCGTCGCGGCGTTTGCTAAACCCCGGCGCGGCCAGTCACTGGGCAAAGATGTGCTGGTCGTCCGCTTCCTCAGGGGAGCTAGAAGGATGAACCCCCCACGCCCCCCTTCGGTGCCGATTTGGGACCTTTCCATAGTTCTTGATGCTATGAAAGCACCCCCATTCGAACCGTTAAACACCGTGGACCTAAAGTACCTGTCGCTAAAGACCGTTTTTCTACTCGCGCTCGCGTCAGTAAAACGGGTGGGAGACCTACACGCGCTGTCCACCAGCGCGTCCTGTCTCGAGTTTGGACCTAATGACTCCTTAGTCGTTCTCAAACCTAGGCATGGCTATGTCCCCAAAGCGATCGGCACCCCGTTCAGGGCACAAGTTATATCCCTATCGGCTCTGTCTGCATCCGATAGCGAATCTGATTCTAATCTCCTATGTCCGGTCAGGGCCCTGAGATTATACGTTACTCGCACTGCTCCGGTCAGACGATCCGAACAGCTTTTTGTTTCGTTAGGTGGGCGCACCAAGGGTTGGCCGCCTCGAAACAGTCCCTATCCAGATGGATTGTTGATGCCATTGCAGCAGCATATGCATCTAAAGACCTGCCATGCCCTCTGGGCATCAGGGCTCATTCCACTAGAGGCATGGCCTCATCGTGGGCATGGTCCAGCGGAATTTCCTTTTACGACATTTGTGTGGCAGCGGGATGGGCTTCCCCCTCCACCTTTGTCAGATTTTACAATCTGGAAGTCTAGTGTGTTTTTAGCTCTTCTGGTTGAGCTGCACTAGAGGGGGTTAATTACACAGACCGAGTCGCTCTGTCCCTCTCTATCATGTGCTTATGTACTACACAATCACCGGCCCGCTCCGCTGGCCTTTTGTCACAGGTACATTTATTCATTCCCACTTATAGAGTTCCCCGGGGTCCCCCCTGGGACTAATAGTGGATGCTTAGCACGCACTGCGTTGACCAGGTGTTCCTGTAGCGTAAGCTAGCTTACGCAATACGAGAGAACCTCTCGTAAGAGAACGAATCGGTTACCTAACGTAACCTCGGTTCTCTCTAGATGAGGGAACGAGTATTGCTTTCCTGGCCGTGCTTGTGCTACTAGCGTTTTTCGCTTCAGTATATAAAAAAACCAGAGTAATCAGCCTATTTCGGGGTATTTATAGTCTCGTCCACACCCGTTTCGGCGGGCGGTGACGTAATGAGAGCGAGTCAGGCTCTCATTGGTCGCGGGTTCACTCGCGCTCCCTCATAGGCTTAAGCAGTTCTCTTGTGAGCGAACCAATGAGCGGCTAGCTAGCCCTCTCATGGTCTGCTGCAGCTGAACTGCGTTGACAATGGATACAAAATTATAGGATAATTTTTTGGCTTCAATTTCTCAGAAAGATGAAATCTTTCCCGTAGCGTAAGCTAGCTTACGCGATACTCGTTCCCTCATCTAGAGAGAACCGAGGTTACGTTAGGTAACCGATTCGATTTCGTGTACAGAAAAACATCCCTTTGTACAGATTTGAACAGAAGTTAATGCAAAGAAAAAAAATATTTTTTTGTTGCTAAATTAAAAGCATCAGTACTCTAAGACCTTTGGATCTCATAATACTTTATGTGCATATAATCACAGTTAGAAGCAATAGAAATCATTGGATCAAGATGCTTTGGAAAAAGCTTATTTATATGGCTGTTTGTGTGTTTTTGTGACATCATCTCTATTAGTTCTAACAACCTAAAGAGGAATTTAGAGTTTCGCTCTCAAATATCTGATCATAAACGTTGCAACATACATCTTAACATGCTGCAACGCAGTAATTTTCCAGCAACTACTTTTCTTGGGAAATATTGTGCCATGTGTGCTTTTGAAAGGAAATGTTAAGTAAACAAAGCAATTTGCCCGCACATTTTTTTACTGTGCTAAGAAATCTCAGCCTACATGAAATAGAACTCATTTGTCTCTGTTGCCCCAGCCCTGCCGTTGCCATAGAAACAGCCGTGTTGTTTTGGAGCGTTTGCATATGTTCCTGGATAAATGGACTCAGTGCTGTAAGATCAATGTTTTTTAAAAGAATGGAGCAGCTGTTATTGGCTGCCCTCACAGCGTCACAGAGAAAACGCAGCGCTTCAGACCTTCTGGCCTGCTACAGTCATCACTGTTTCTTGTGGAATTTGGCCTTTATTTTTATGCAGAGAGCACTACTATATGCTTATTTTGCATGGTTTAGTCTCTCTCAACTTATGTGTGAGGATAGACAACTGGCTTTCTGGGATGGTGCATGCAGATGTTTGACCTCTCATTAAAAGGTGTGACTGTGGTCTGTGGCGATTCTAGGGGGTGGCCTGGGGTGGCCAGGGCCACCCCTGAAAGCTCATTGGCCACCCCTGTGGCCACCCCAGATCTGATAGGTAGTTTGAAAAGTTCGTCAACACAAGAAACAAGAGAAATGCTGTCAATCAATGATGACAGCTGATCAACTGATTTAGGGCCAGTTTTACATTTTTAACGAACACCGTAATGGTCGTACTGAGGCTGAGAGCTGATTTCTGCTCAGCGGACGTGTGGCCATGCAGGTCAGGTGACCCACGAGATGAGCGCGCTGGCTGCTGCTGCTCCGTGAAACAGGAGGACGGTCACAGTTGCAACAGCAACAATACAACAACGATAAAAACACTGGAATCTGTAGATTGAGAGGTATGGTAATTTAATGTTTAGTTATATCGTAGTTCCCTCTGAATGTGTAGGAAAACTGAAAAAGTCGAACTACACGGTACTAGCTAGCTTAGCAGCCTGCAAACCAAGTTAAGAGTGCAGACAGTTGAAGAGGGCGCGCGCAGCTCTTAAAGGGGCCACACCTTATTTCCACTCGTTACACCGCCATGAAATACGAAACACTATTTTCTGGACTGAAGACTGAGGGTGTTTTTTTTTTTGCAGATGTGTGTGTGTTCAATAGAGCTAATGTTATATTTTTGGCCAACCAGTGAGTGAAATATAGTGTGAAAGTCTAGATTTAAGTTATAACACAATAACAAGCTGTGACTTATTTATTTGCTCTGTGCTTTAAGGGCTGTTTAAAAAGGATTTTTGTTTGTATCAATTAGCTCATCTTCACACACAGTCCACATATTTTTTAGACGTATAAATAGGCAGAGCAAATTGCATTCAAAAAATGGCAAGTTAATTTATGAAGAAGCATCTTGACCATTTATGATTCTAAGTCTTAACTGTTTGATTTAAATAATGTATGCTGAATCAAAGCCAACGTTTCAATTTATACCTTCATCAGGGCCTTGGACATGGATACTGTCTGGGTTAAAAAACACTTTTTGCACATTTTCATACATCACAAGACATCCAAATGACATTATTCAGTCATCAGGCCATCATCTGTGTTACCTGTATTGTTACCCATGTTTGCTTTACTAATTTAAGTCCCCTTTTGTGGTTAAATAAAAACACACCTGGCAAAGAACAAACTAAGAAATTCAACTTAAAAATCTCTAACAAATTATATCTAAGCTAAATAATAACAAACTAAGCATGTAAAGAACAACAAATATTTATGTTTTTTCCTTACAAGCTTAGTTTTTCTTTTGCTTTTACAGATACACTTTTTAATAAGGTCCTATCATTAAGCATTTTGGTTTATCCTGATGGATTTCTGTGTTTTTATGTAACCACAAGATGGTGCCTTAATTAGTAAAGCAAACACAGGTAACAATAGAGGTGACACAGATGATGAGCTGATGACTGATACATGTTATTCTATAGGATGAGTTAAGAGCAGTTTATGCTATATCCTGACCATAGTTACTGATTAAAAATAGACATGTAAAAATAACCAGAGATACTTGAGGTCTGTGGTGGTTAGGATTGTTTTTAACAGGATAGACACTTTTATTTGACAGTTATGAGACAGGAAATCATGGGAGAGAGAGAGGATGTGACATGCAGCAAAGGACCAGGATTCGAACCATGGTCGGCTGCGTACGTATACGCATTAAACTTCGCTATACCATGGCCACCCCAAACTAGCTTTGTGTCCCATCTTGGCCACCCCCCAAAAAATGTCCTGGATACGCCACTGACTGTGGTGTTGCGTTGGTGACTATTTTTGACTGTTACAGCTACACCCTTTACTAACAGGTGCACAAAGTCAAGCATGCAGTGTCTTTAGACAAACATTTACAGTATAGAATGAGGCCTTTTTCTGTTCCAGCATGACACTGCTCGTTTATTGATTTGTATTTTTAAATAAATTTTAATAAATAATTTGTAACAAATAATGATTTTATTATTATTATTAAATAAACAAGAATACATTTTAATAAATACATTTTAATTGACTATCGATATTAAACTGTTGTTATTATAATAATAATAATAATATATTATTAATAACATAATTAATAATAATAATGATTGTCATAAATAATTATAATTTGTAATAAATAATCAGATTTTATTATTATATTAACATAAATTAGAGTACATTTTAATACATATTTTAATAAATAAAATTTAATAATAATCATTATTTTAATTAATAAATTGATTGTATCAATATCATCATCATCATCATTATTATAATTATTATTATTGGTTATTTTATTTATTTATTATATGCTTAATTGATAGTTATTGTAGCAAGATTATATTTTAATAAATGTTTTCAATAAATACATTTATTTGACTATTTATTATTATTGGTGATTTATTTATATATTTTAAAATTCAAAAGATTAATACATTTGATTAATAATTTGTAATAAACAATTAGATTTTACTATTTTTATTATTATTATAAAATAAAAATACATTTTGGTAAATATGTTTTAATAAATACATTTTAATTGACTATATCAAAAGTAAACATTATTATTATTGTAATTGTTGTTAATAATAAAAATAAATATATTGATTGTATTAATATCATCATCATCATTATTCTAATTATTATTATGATTATTGGTGATTTATTTATTATAATTTAATTGGTGATTATAATAATAAGAATATATTTTAATAATTGTTTTTGTAATAAATATAGTTTAATTGACTATAATAATTTATTATTATTAAAATCACACAGCAGGGCAGTCACTTTGGACTTGTGCAACCACTCTAAAAATGCTGGGTTGTTTTTTCAACCCAAACAATGGGTTAAGACTGTTGGGTAAGGATGCTGGGTTGATGTAACACAATTTGGGTTGAAAATTGTTCTTAATCTGTAACCCAGCGGTGCTGGGTTGGGAACACGTACGTGAAAGAGAGCACGCACGTCACGCAACAACACGGACGACACCAGTCAGAGAAGCCGCCGTTTTCTTAGCGCCTTCAGGTGGAAGCAAATAAAAGACGTATAGTTTATGGTAAATAAATATACAAATTTCAAGTAGTTATCAATTGATTTTTATCCAAGAGTATTTTGAGATTCCGTGGAAGGTGGAAAAGTCAGAAAAGATCGTATATGGAAATATTCTCAGTTTTTGCCTTAAGTCTTAACTGCCGCTTTTATTGGTTTTCATATGTCTTATTTCCAAAAATTCTGTTAATAGAGTCACAATTCATTATCCCTTACATTCAATATTTCTCTACAGCACTGTAAAACAAATTAACCCATAATTGGGTTAAAATGACAACCCAGCATGCCCTTTTTGACCCAGCGCTGAGTTGCCAAAATAACCCAAATTGGGTTGTTTTTAACCCAGCATTTTTAGAGTGCTGTCTACCAAGCTGAAAGTCTATTGCCATTCAGAGTAGAAAAAGGAATGTGTAAGTCAGTGTCCTATGGGTCTCCCTGGGGCCTGCATTTCACCATAGTTCTGGTAATTTAGACCAGTCAGATTTTTTTCATTGCCAGAAATACACGCATGCTTGCAAAAACACATACAATTGCAGGATTTGTGGGATTCTGTTTGTCCTAACGTGACACATCACCATGAGGTTCACACAGTGCTTTCCATGCTGTGGAAAACTCAGGCTCAGTTTACCAGACCAAGTCATTCACGATGAATCAAATCCCAGCTGATCTCATCCTGACCTCCCACCCCACTGGGAAAGATCAAAAACAGTTGTTAGTTTGTCAAATCAGCTCTAAAACATCTGGGAAAATTACCAGAGAAAGGATACCAGGTAAAGTTAGAGATCAGTGCTTCCAGGAACACACGGCACAAGTTTTATTTTGGTCTTGGTTATTGTGAATTGTGAAGTTAGAATAAAGAAGGGGAAGGATGTGAAGCAAAAAAGAGATATAGATGACAGCCAAGTGGGCAAGAGTCAAGACGTGGATGATGGTAAACATTTAAAGAGAGAGAGGCAAAAAAAAGAAGTGTTCAACTTATTTTAGTGCTTTTTAATTCTAAGGACTTTTTAAAATCCCTTTCTGCCATTGGTCAGGCAAACAGATAGTCCAGCCACGATCTCATGCCATTGGTTGTGCAAATGTTGCTGTCTTAAAGGGACTATATGCAACTTTTTCCCCAAAATAAACGTAACAATAGCCTTTTTATTTTACCATTTATGACTCAAACATCTCCTGTTGAGCATACTGACACCTTGTCCGCTCACAGAGGGTGCACCTATAAGCCTGTATCCTATTTTTCCTATTTTCTGTCGGGTCGGATTTTTCCCGCGCTGTCTGCGGATGTGACGTCAAGCGCGTTCATGTTAAACGTTTCAGATCACTCTGCCACCACCGCTAGTCAGCAAGTAGCCTACACTCGCAAACTTATCTCTAACAATATATGTTTTTGACTCTTCTTACCTCTGTAAACATAATGTTGACCTCCTTGCAGGCAGCAGATGACTTGTGAAGTGTGCACAACACATACGTGCGCTGCGAGCAGTGTTGCCAGGTCCGTATGCCTGCACTGTTTCCGCGGGTTGTTTGTGTAGTGCACGGTTGATGCGATTGTTTTACTCACTGGAACATGATTGTTATCGGGGAAACACCGGGAACGCTATTTGACTATTTTTGGCCGTGATTGGGTTAGTTTTGATGAGCAATTGGGCTGGTTTTGTTGTGCAGACCTGGCAACCCTGGCTGCGAGAGCGAGCAGAAAGGAAGAGCAGTTCTGTTTTTTGGCCACAGGTGTCAGTCGCGAGTTTAAATTTCAGAAAAACGCATATAGGCCCTTTAAGGCCCTAATTCATGGTGAAGTTATTTTTTTTTATAAAAAATAATTTTGAAATATGTGACCAGAGGTATATTGTTAGTGAACAATGAACATCTCTACTCCGCCCACACTGCTGAGATCACCGTTTAGATGCATATGTAAATATGTGCTGCACACTTTCCTTTCAAAACAAAATAAACACACAACAAAAATGGCAAAGGTGTCAGTGTCTCTTTCAGTTAGTTACGACTTCAGTTTCCACTATAAAGTGACTCTCCGGTGTGTTCGAGTCTGATCTTGACGGACTTAAAAGTGGAAATTAACCGGAGAAGATTTCCATCAAAGAAGGCGGAGCCCCACAGCCACACCCAAAATGTAATCGCCATTGACCAACGGCAGTTGAAGGTGTTTACCAGCCGGACTGCACTTTTCTGGAAAGTTTCCTTTGGCAAGCTGTTTCGAACCCCCGAAATGAACTCCATAACAAACTTCGTTTTGGCCTGATTTTGTTTTTAATGACGTTATTTTCTTCGATTTTGTGTGAAGTATATCGGGGCCTTTAGGCTGCTCTGGATGCTCTAACAAATCAAGCAAAGTTTTCAATGCACATCAGAGCAAAATTGTTTGCATTTTACAGGGAAATATATGTACATTGATTTAAAAGCGGCCAAGCCACTTACTTAGAGGTGTTTCTGCATATTGAGTTGGGATAAAAAAAAAAGACATAAAAAAATTTACACACAAAAAAATGTAAATAAAGGAAATAAAAACTGCTGCAAAATTCATATCGGTCTAGTCCCCCCTGATGCTGCTGGTGATGATTTACTGTGTTTCTTTGTTGATAAGTAATGAAATGAATAAGCCTGCGGTCTTCATCAATGCTTATTTGCAGACTGCGTTGAATTACCATGAGGAAACTCTTGCAACTCTTTATTTGTGGGAGAAACTGTGACAGTTTCTGCTTTCTAAACTTCTCTCTTAGTTCTTTTTGGTATGTTTTCTTGATCTTAAGATTGAGAATAATAGGGTCTTGCAGTCTTTCTATTTTTGTGGCTTTGGTATTTTGGAATATTTTCAGGAAGGAAGATACATTGTATAATGGCTGTTCCGTTTGCGTCAGTGTTGTAGACGGTGCACTATAGCAATCGCTTTTCCAGTGGCGTCTCACAAGAGGAACAGAAATTGGGAAACTGCAGAGAAGACACACTTTCTTGGTCTAGTTGGTGATGTTGATTTCTCTTTGACATGTCTTTGTGAAATGTTACTTCATGACTCTATTTACAATTCAATGGTGCTCAACGAATCTGTCACACCCAGGTTTGTTTCTGGTAAGTAAGCCATTCATGTTTGTGTGAATGACATGCTTGCATGCCCTATAATTAGATGCATCAAAGACATTCCATGACGGCTCATTAATGCATTTCAGAAGACTATAATGCATTTTTTTTTAAAAAGGTCAGACAAGTGCAAGAAGGTCATTGGCACTTAAAGTCGGCATGAAACAAAAGTTGCGATAGTCTTTTCTTTCCTGTTATGTATATCTGAGTAAAATGTCAACTCGAACACACAAAAAAAAAAAATTGTGTGGAATTGATTTTGTCCATTTGGGAATTTAATTGGATCGTTATGGTTTGCTATTGCTATATGATCTCATGTGATTGACAGGTTGTCCCGTCCTCGCACCAGGAAACACGTCATCAGAGAAGAGATGTTGCTGCAAGAGGGAGGGGAAGTTATTTTGATTAAAGATTATGAGGGAACAAAAAAATAATACTGATGTGAAAAAATAATTGACCCCTATTGTTTGATCTGTCAGGCTAAATGCAAGTTGCACATGCAATGACAGACACACAACATTCTATTCAGTAAATCTGACTCAATCAAATTCATTTAAAGGCACAGTATGTAAGTTTCGCAGCTAGAGGTCATCATTTAAAGGATAATTAAAAGGATAATTCCGGTATTTAACACTTTGAGTCTATTTTCTAGTTTGTTTTGGATGAACTAGAGTGGTGGACTTAGAAATTTTGACAATAGGTCCTGTCTCGACTTTTTGACTATTTTAGGATCGCCTCTGAGCGCTTCAGAGTGGCTGTCAACTTACCGAGTGGTTAGTGGTGTTCTTTGATGATTAAAAACAAATATATCAGCGCAATGTATGCTTTCAATCCGTGTTATTTACTATAGTGGAACTATATTTTCAGATACCTCACAACCGCGTATAAACTTCCGCTCAATATTTGAGTCTGAAGCGTTAGCACACTCCCGACCACTTGATGGCGACAACCACTTTGCCGCAGTTGCTCTGCTCACGCTAGCTTACTGAGAGACGGAGAACCGAGCGAAAAGACTACAACCAAATGTAAACAGACCCCCTTTCGGTATCCGGTAAGCGCAGTAATATCAACGAGCACTGAGTCCTTCAACAGACATCAATGGAATTTAAAAAAATGGCAAATAAAACACGACAGAATCTGTATTTCGCTACGCTACTTGTTTTGGAACATCAACGAAACACCACTAACCACTCGGTAAGTGTCACAGTTTTGAAAACTAACGTTATGGGTTGTTTTAAGGACATGTTTGAGTATGCTCATAGACAGCCACTCTGAAGCGCTCAGAGGCGATTCTAAAATAGTCAAAAAGTCGAGACAGGACCCAAGTCCACCACTCTAGTTCATCCAAAACAAACTAGAAAATAGTCAAAAGTGCTAAATAATAGTCAAATAGTCAAAAAGTGCTAAATAACTCAAAGTGCTAAATACCGGAACTATACTTTAAAACAATTAAATAAGAGGTAGCTTTATGATGCCGTCAATTAGTGTTGAATCATGGGAGTTGTCGTCTTCACCTCCACTGCCGATGGAAAGCAGTTCAACAGAAATCATGTTTATGGGTGAGCTAATGTATTATGGTTTTATTAAAGGGTCATGAAACCCCCCTCTTTCAGCTCAAGTCTAGCTCACAATCTTTTTGAAAAATGCAACTTAAATGGGCGTGGATGCTGTGAGAAGGGAGGGAGTGGGTGTGGTTTGGCCATCACATCGCCAGTGGCCCATGCATATCGACTGTCACTAAAAAGCAGTGGTAAAACGTGAGGAAATGCTAGATTTTTTTTATAGCTGGCAAAGTTAAAGTCTAATGAAATACACTGACACTTTATTATTGTCCTTTCAAAAGTAACTGAATGCCCTGCTAAATATATTAGCCTACAGTAATCGTAATTCTATTTAAAACATATTAATGTAGGCTACATGTATAATTATAATGTCATTATAAAATATATAGTTGTTTATATAGACACTAAATGCATATATTTGAAAATAATTAATTTTCCACTTAAAAAAAAAACGTTCCGTGCATAGCCTAGATCTACGCGCCCGCTGAACTCCCATGATAAAGATGGCTCTGTGGAGGAGGTGGAGGACTTCTCATTTTAGACACACACACACACACACACACACATACCTCTGAAGGGATAGAAAAGTCCTCGGGACTTGGTAACGTTACCGCATCACTCGCAAGACGCAACCTGCATTGGTCGTCAACAAGGCGAAGTCCACCATTCTCTCTCGAGAAAAATGTTTGCGGCACACTATAGTTTAGATGTGTCCGTGGTTGATCAAACCAGCCGCCCGGAGCCAGAGTCCAGCCCTGGCAGCATCGCGGGAAACATATTCAACCCACTTGGACTTTTGCACCACGAAAACAAACACTTGCGTCCCATGATTGTCTCTCTCATCTATAGGCTACTACGCGATATCACAGTTTGACATGTCTGTCATTGGAAAGATCCACGTGGTGTCATGAATAATTAAGAGACAGTGTCTTCTCATAGGATATGAACTCAGTCTCATTAATAATTATGAGACACCGATGAGTCATCAAGCACTCACAGAGCACGGCCACGTCACAGCCTGTGACGTGGACACGATGAAGATTTTAAACCCGGAAGACGAAAAAAGCGGAAAAAAACTAAAATTTAACCATTTTAACCCTATTATTAAATCTAACAGATGCTAACATTGTCTTCAATGGTGTTCAACACACATACCTCTGTTAAAATCTCAGAAAATTTGGTTTGGGGTTTCATGACCCTTTAAAGGTCCCCTGACATGAAATTTTCACTTTCTGAGGTTTTTTAACATTAATATTAGTTACCCTAGCCTGTATTTGGTCCCCTCGTGTCTAGAATTTTCAATCGGTGTAAACCGAGCTTTGGCTATCTTTCTCTTCTCTGCAGCTCAGATGCGCTGATCTTGAATCTCCTCCTTATGGCGTCATAAGGAGGAAAGGTTACCTCCCCTTTCTCTGCTTTGCCCGTCCAGAGAATTTGGCTCGCCCATGAGAAAATGAGCTAGGAAGTACGAATGCGCGAGCACAATTTGCACAACAAAAAACGAGCGAAGCACAACAGTTGATCAGTGTTCGGATGTACAAATGAACACAAAAGTATTTTTTTGTTCCTTCATCCGAGCCTCTGAAGAAACAATGGGTTAATTTTATTTTCTCTGGAAATGCGCCGACACAAATTCCCAAAGTTTTGGATGGTCCAAACATTTCACAGACGACTGTTTCCTCAACTTGGGCCAATACAAAGCTGGCCTCGATGAACGTCTGAAAATAAATCGATCGAGCTACCAAGCAAAAATTCAAGTTCAATTTCAGACAGGTAATCTTTCTATCCAAATCGTTCAATACTGTTAATGCATCAGTAAGTCAAGCCAGTGACTAAAATATCAACTTCACATTGTTTCTTTTAGTAGGATGAAAATAATCTTATTTAAATTGTGAACAAATTACATACAGAAAGCGATCAAAGAACAATCTTTCCACACAGCGCAAGTTTATCTGGACAACTCGTTATGAAATCAATGACGTTACACTGCACAACGAAGCTCATGTACATAGTGTTTGCATTGGTGAAAGCATTAGAGAGAGTGCAGAAACTGAGTTGCAATGATAAGATCTTCAGTCTCGCGATCAACAGACTGTCATCTGCTTGCTCAATGCTCATCACGGCAACATTTTATGTGTTAAATACTTTAAAAACTTCTCACGATTCGTTAATCTCGATATTTATTAGTAAAAACGTATAATAGCTGTAGTAAAAGTATTACTATTTCACATGTAATACGTAGCTATTTCATATGCACGCATGTCAGCCAATCACAGCAGTGGCCGGTTACACTGAATCCCACAGCAGCCAATCACAGCAGTGGCCGGTTACACTGAATCCCACAGCAGCCAATCACAGCAGAGGCCGGTTACACTGAATCCCACAGCAGCCAATCACAGCAGTGGCCGGTTACACTGAATCCCACAGCAGCCAATCACAGCAGAGGCCGGTTACACTGAATCCCACAGCAGCCAATCACAGCAGTGGCCGGTTACACTGAATCCCACAGCAGACACGCCCCTTCAAACAGAGTGTTCAAAGCAGAGGCTAAAATCAGGCTAGGAAAAATGCCTTTTATTTCTAAATTATGACTATTTTTGATCTAAAAAACATACTTACATTATAAGGGCAACCCAGGAAACATTATAAAATAATAAAATAACCCCATGTCAGGGGACCTTTAAGGTTACTGTGGTATGAAGCAGGGCTAGGCCGAGAGCCCATTTTACGCTGCTGTTTCTTTATGCTTATATGCCGCCGTCGGCTGCTGCCGCTCCTTTCGCTATGTTGTTTATGCATATTTTAAGATTAAAGTTATGATTAAAGTTACGTTTAAAGTTCGCCTCCCTCTTCCCTGAACTTTGTTACAGTAATTTTTGATTGATTGATTAAATTCACATTTATTTTATTTCATTCTAATGAAAAAGCCACAAATACTGAATTACTACTTATACAGGTTGCTTTTATTTGACGAATTCAAATTGTTGGGGTAACGTAGCGCTGTTTTACTTGGTTAAAACAATCATTCTAAAAAAACATTTGAGTGTGTTGAATGCTATATTATAACATAGCTCTGTGCGTTCGCTCGCTGTCTGGAATGAGACACTTGTTGCACACTGGAGTAAGCTAAATCATATTAAAGTAACATAACTTTTCCTCTTCGGTCGCCCTACTGGTTGGAAACGAAATTGTCCATTGCCGCTGTCGTAAATAATTTAGCCTACCGTCGCACGCACGCTCGCTGTTTATCCAGCACCGGCTTTAGAATGAACGATGTCCACAGACAAGGTAGAGTATGTTACATGATTTCATGAAAGGATGATGTATTGCGACATCAGAAACGAAGAAAAACGAAATAATGACTATTGTAGCGCTTGACGTAAAGCAGTCGAATTTTGTAGTTCTTTTTGTGGTCGGGTTCCTACCCGAAACCCGAAGTTACATAGTGCCAGTAAAAGTGATACAGACCACGTCAGGCTATGGCAGAAGTGCCTTTCACCCTGTTACGACTTGATGAACCACTGATAAGATTTTGGAAACATTATTTTAAGGTAAACAATGTTACATAGTGTTGCTTTAATAAAAGCTGGATGAGTTGTGTTGCTAAATGGTATGCAATTCATTTTAAAACGTATGGTGGAGAAAATGCTGTATTACTTTTACTACAAATAAAGCTCCTTCTGATTATGCTATGTTAGCCATTTGACAAAATATTGTTGTCTGATTTACTTTTTGGGTGCTCGAGATACAAACAATAAGACTAACCGTGTTGAGCTATATAACAATGATTAGTTTTCTGTCGATAAAGGTATCTGAACAGTTGCTCACCTGTCTAATAAAACACATAATATTAAAGCGTTTTCATGGAAATCTTGGGTCACTTGGATATGACGTCATTGACAGGTGATGCAATGACACGAGCCGTTACACTGGTGCTGATTTCTCTGAATTTAAATAGTGTTGGAAACATTTAGGATAATGTAAGGTACATAAGTCAACAAAATATATAACATTGGTCTAATGGTTTTTGGAGACATACTACACTGTAAAAAAATATTTTAGCAATTTAGTTATTTCAACTTATTTTTTTAACTAGATTGTCCAGACAACAAGAAATTTTAAGTTTTCTTGTCCTCAACTTATCGAAATAAGTTAGTTAAACTAAAAAAAAACCCATGCAAAAAGATAACTCAAAATAATGAGTTAACTTTTTTTACAGTGTACATATTATGCTTTTAATCAGTTAAATCCCACATTTAGGATTTGAGTTCTGTTTTTGTGTTTATTTGAAACAAAGTTGAATTACTGGAGCATGTTTTACAAGAAAATACTATTTCAGGTTTTTTTATATCAACATTTAATCCAGCGTGTTACTTGCCTTTTTCTTTATGATTCATATTTGTGAAATTTCTACCTTTTTTCAGTGTGGATTAATAATGGTGCCCCTTCACATGTACATTGTGTTTCACAGTGATCAAGTTTATAGTATTTTGGCCAACTCCAGGCTGAAGGCTTCCATAGAAAAGTCTGGTTGATGTTCTATGGATGTGAAAGACTCACACGTGACTTTTCCATCAAACCACTCTGTTATTTTTTCAGAGAAATCAATTGAAACTGCAAACAGAGCAGTAACTCATAAATAATGAAATGTGCTTTCCTGTGGAATGGTGAAATTATTTAAATGGACAAAATGCTTTTCAGCCATCAAAATAGAGAATGTGTGTGTATACAATAATGCAGAATGTGACAAAATAAAAATGATGCTGCCTTCGTGCGAGGTTATAAATGTTCTATAATGAAGATCATAATATCAAATTCTAAATGTTCTCAGTACCACAGAGATTAATTTATGTTTTTAATTTTCACTATTAAGAGTAAAAGGGGATGAGTATTTTCCTGCAGTGTGGAATCGCTTGCGCGTGTGAGAGGTGAGCTTTATGTTTTCACCATTAGTAATCTGGCAATGAAACTACATGTATTGATTTAATTCGATCGAGCCAAGCACCATCTATACAAAGACTCTCCCACCATAGGTCAGAGGATCTGTTGTTATGACCGTTGAAACAGAACTGTTATATTATTTGAAAATGTCAACATGCCCATTCTGTTAGTATGTGTTTGATGTATTTTTCTAATATACTTACATGAGGGATCCACACATCTGCATCTGTATTGGCCTGTCAATGTCTGTATTTGCTGTCTCAGATACGAGTGTTATTAAATGTGTTTTATAGTGTCAGACAATCATTTAAAATGATTTAAATCATTGAATAATTATCAAAACCTGGTGATGTGGTCTGTTTTTGTGTGTGCTAATCATCCTCATAGATAAAAAAACAAAAGTACTTTACATTATAGTTTCAATTGCAGAAAACTGGAAGTACAAGATGACAGGAAGTATTGTCCTAGACAATAATAAGTGACGTTAACAAGTGCTTAGTCATATTTACACGAATAATGAGTCAATCTTTTGAAACACCCTTAAAATCACAAAACACATCAAGGCTGAATAATTTGAGACACGCTGGAGCTATGTGTTCTCTTAGCTATTCTATTATGCTTTATAAAATATAACAGTAGTTTGATCACATGCAGATTCAACCAGACATAATGCAATGTGTGTGAGGTTAATCTCCCTTCCCAATTTTGCGTAAAGGAATAGTTCAGCCAAAAATTCAGGTCCATCCAATCCTGGTTGATATGATTTTCTTTCTTGGAACACAAGTAGAATATTTGCATAATAATTTTCCAGCAAAGTTAATAGTGATTGTAAAACCTGTTGCATGAACCTATCTGAACAAACTCTGGCCTGGTTTCACAGACAGGGCTTAGATTAAGCCAGGATTTAGCCTTAGTTCAATTAGGACATTTAGACATGCCTTAGTTTCATGTTTGCATGACATGCGGGTTTAATAAATCCTTATCTTGAGCAAAATAATTAAACTGACATTTAGTACAATTTATATCTTTCACCTCGAATCTATACAAATAACATTTTTGTCTTTTAGTTTGTGCTTATGTGCTCTATACGCAAGAACGAGTCTATGATTGAATCTAAAAAAAAGCAAAAAATGAGAATTAGTCCTCGGATGTCATTATTACTCCACCACCTGCGTGACATCACTAACCAACGTGGTTGAACGACACATTTGCGACAATACGGTTTTGGCAAACCGACTGAAACAGGGTGACCTGTCCTTTAAATATGAAGAACAGGTAGGTCAGTGGCCAGTGCAGCTTCACAAAAACACATGATTGTTTATGTATAGAGTTGTGTATAGTCAAATTATTTTTGAATGATGAGAATGTTCCTGCAAAATAACATAGCTGAAATAACAGCTATTGGAGCTCTCAAACACATTGTGATTTTCAGGAAACACATGAGGATTCAAACAGGGTTGTAACCGTTTTTCTTTAAACCTCTAGAAAGTGGGCTGTGGTCGCTGTTATAGGAATGTGTTTGGTAAAGAGAGAAGAGAAAACCATATCAGATATCAGTTCAAATGAAATGAACTACGCCGCTCTTGGAAAGGCACTGCATGTGTTCCAGTAAGCTGACAGTCCATCACCGCAGGTCAGAAGGTGAGACGGAAGTGAAAACACAGCAGGGCAAAGATCCAAGATATCTGACTGGCCCCGAACGAAGCTTTATTTCTTGTACATTTCTACTTACATTTCTCTCCCTGCTCACACGTTTCCCAAGCTTTCTCAGCGCACGGGTGAGATTTCTTCCAGTCAAAATACGCCTACATGTAACCTGTTCTCCGCGCCAAAACATAGTTCTTCAGGCAATTGTGTGTGGGTCTGATGAGTGGTTTATTTATGTTTGAGGAATGTGTAGCAAACCTTCAGGTGTTACCTTCTCTCAGCAGACAGGAAACCTCTCTCATCTCTCTGGTTTCCTGTGCTTAGATCTTTCGAACGCTCTGCAGATCTCTCGCTCTCTCTCCTCTCTCTCTCTCTCTCTCTCTCTCTCTCTCTCTTCTCTCTCTCTCTCTCTCTCTCTCCTCTCTCTCTCTCTCTCTCTCTGCTTTCCTCTTTTTGTCCAAACTTTTTTTTATTGTTTAGGTCTACAATTCAAAACTCGCATTGTCAGTAACACGGTTTAGCTGTTCACCTCATCACCACTGAGCTCTTTTCGATGATTGTCACATCCTTTCAGCTCCATCATCGACTTAAGTCAGACATTTAAAGTTAGTAAATCGTCTTCAGGGAAAGAATACGAAAAATACTTCCCAAACCAAGGCTGCTGAAAAGTGGACGGTCGCTATTGTGCTATAGCAGTCAGCTGTAATCTGAGTGCAATATAGAAATCAAGGACGTCTGATGTAGAGTGAATGTGAGAAAGTCTCTGTTTTATTGTTTAGGGCGATATGTGCTTCCTGTCTTGAGATCAACTGGCATGAAGTCATTGTATTTTTATGAACCTACACACAGGGTCATACAGTACAAGTCGCTTAACTTCTGGAGAATGGGATGTGATGAATAATAAATCCTGAAACATGTTTGTAGATTTCTAACACACCTTCACATGTTTGTGCATGTCTTGCTGACTTATTCAGCTTTTATTTCTTACCAAAGCCTCAAACTTTTGAAATCCATCAAAGGAGAACTCATTGTTCCAGGTTGCACTGGTTTCAGGTTTACTCTTCCTTGCCAAGACTCTTCTAAAGTTTCAGTATACGAGTCCAAATGTCTGAGACCACTTTGAAAATCTGGGTTTCACAACCTAATGTGAACTGGAAGTAAACCGTTAGAAATGAAGAAACTAAACTGAAGAACAAATAATTTTAGATTTCGTAGTGTAGTTCTTTACTGAATTTGCCAATTCAATTTTTTAATATGAAGCTGAGAGCCGATGCTTAGTCAGTCATATATTTCTTTACTTTATTATTTCATTATTTATTCAATTATTTATTCATTTTTTATTAATTGTCAGCCATACATATTTATTTAAAGCTTGTTTAAATTAAACAATTTATTTTTATTAATTTAATAATATTTATATAAATCTTATTATATAAATATATTTTACTACCTTTTTTAAATTCTTATATACATTTTTATAACATATATGTATACATCTAGTCATAAATATTACTGAATTGAACATTTATTTAGTATTTTATTAATTTAAAAATGATGCCAGAGTAGTGTGCATGCTGAGACAGATGAATCTTGAATCAATAATAATCTACACTGATGGTCAATCAAACATGCATTGCATGACAATAAGACAATGCTAGTGCATTTCGAATGTGCATGTTTATAATATATAATCCAGCATGCAAAAGTGACCCAAACAAAGCAAGAATTGATGGGATGGAGAAGGAAAGGGTGCAGAAAGAAAGCGAGCAGCTAGGAGGGGGGAAATGAGTTCTTACAGTAAAGGAACGTGTGAGTTTGTGCATGAGCTCCCGCTCTGCACCTCCCCTTCCTGTCTAAATGTGTCCTCTCTCTCTCTCTCACTCACATTGCAAGAGCAGTAAAGAGTCAACTCAATTAAAGAGCCTCTTTCCTGGAAACTGGGCTCTGATGGCACAGGGAGGTATGAAGGGAATGGGAACCATGTGTGTTAGATGGGGAGGGGGATTGTTGGACTTTGTTTCTTTGCAAGTGTGTGTTCAAGGAAAGGCGAAGGCGGCACAAAGAGCAGGAGAAGAATGGATGGAAATGAGGACAGGGAAGGAGCGGGAACGATAAACAAAAACACAGCCTCACAGCCCCAGTGTCAGTTTAAAATCAGGACTGAGGGAATCTCTGCCCTTTCTCTTGCTCGCTGCACGGCAGCCCCTCCTCTTCCTCTCTCTCAGACGTACTCAAGTCATTCCTCAAACCATTAGCTGTTTGACCACAAAGTCCCAGTTGTAAATCTGTCCCACGAGGCCTCTTTCATCCCAGCTTGCATTCTCTGACCCCTCTCCTGCAGGGAACGCAGGTCCAACCAACAGCCCACACGCTCCTCTACAGAGCTCACAGGTCCAACCAGCAGGCCTTGTTCACGTTAAAGAGACATAGGGCCAGCTTGCAGCTCAAAAAAACAACAGTCAGGATTTACTGAAGACACACAGTGAAAACTTAGCGCTGGGAATGGTTATTTTTGTGGCTGACCCATTTGCATTTGTAAAAGTTTCCCTTTTATGGGAGGAGAGTAAATGAATCATGCAAAGTGATTTACTAAGGTTTGCGCTAGTCAAATTATACAGAGTACCGATACCTGTATATTTATTTCATTTGTGATTTTTTTTTAAAAATATATTGTTAGAGAAGCCAAAAGAATATGAATCAAATTAGCTGGCTTTGTTAGTTTAGCAAATACAATTTTCCTTTATTTTCACGCCTAATTATAAATGTTTTGTAGGAGCTTCTGTTACTTTTCACTCTTCATCTGTTGTTCCATCATATTTATCTTTCATTTAATAGCACATATAATATTTAGAGCTGTTCCAGCAGGGATCAACGCTAAGGATTTTTTTTTTACTGGCCCGGTTAGATACCAGTGAAACATCCCAATTTTCAGGGACAAAAATTAAATTAATTAATTAAATGTCAAATGATACTATCTCCTCACTGTATACATTTTGTACACGTGTGTGTGTGTGTGTGTGTGTGTGTGTGTGTGTGTGTGTGTGTGTGTGTGTGTGTGTGTGTGTGTGTGTGTGTGTGTGTGTGTGTGTGTGTGTGTGTGTGTGTGTGTGTGTGTGTGTGTGTGTGTGTGTGTGTGTGTGTGTGTGTGTGTATTAGAGACTTCATAACAGATCTCAATACCCTATATTAACCTTTTTCTGCAATTTTTGCCTCTTATGTTAATTTATCTTATTTTGAAGGATGTTATGTTAAGATTTTTACTGGTAAATTGCAGGGCACAATCAGCTATTGGTAACCAGGCTCATGTAAAAATCATGATATTTTTATAGGCCTAAATACAAAACCTGAGATGGCACACATATTTTGACATGTATGAGAGAATTTAAATGTACATGCAAAGGTTATCTGTATTCCATGGTGTTGATGTCATTAAGTTAAGCGTGTGCAAATATTAGGGCAAGACTTGACATAATATGCTTAAACGAAAATAGTAGGACAGAGTAAAAAGTATTGCAAGATATAGAGAAGACTATTTTTTTAAAGTAGCTGTGACCAGCAGCAGTGTTTTGATGACAGCCAGAGCGTGTTAGTTTGCCATTTTCAATAAGACAATTTCGGTGACATGTTGTTAACATAATGTTTTCGTTCTGTGTGATTATAGGCAGACTTGATTACAGACTTCACAAAGATGTTATGCTTAAGAGCATTTCACAACAAGGAACGTATCTATCCTCACACATACGTAGGTCTGTATGCAGGCACGCACACATTTGCAGAGTCTTCCCTGGGCCCCTGCAGCGGGCCAGGATGTATAAAAAATGGCCTCACATTCCTTTCCTGTTAAGTCAACCACAATATGGGACTGACACACGAGAGGACTGGACTGTTTCCCAGCACACACAACCCCTCTGGAGTCCCATTACTTTCGGTCATTACTCAGACGCACACACAAACATGCACATATTATGTCGGCGGTGGCTGGTTCTCTGTGCGGCTCATAACTTATCTGTTAATCGTAGTCATCAGCATCTTCAACAGTATCAACATAGCTGGGCTTACCGTAAGTTTGCAAAATTCAGGGAAGTCGAAACATAAGCATATCTAGGCAAGCGGAGGGCTGAGGGCTCAGTGGTATATTGCTTCCTAAGGGTTACAGTAAGCAAATCAGTAGTAAGAAAGGTTACAGAGATGATTTACTGTAAAGCCCCAACTGAAGCTGGTATTGACGGCAGTAAAACATAAACATCTAGAATTGCATTTCTTACGTGCAGACGTGTGTATATATTCACAAAGGCTGAAGAGAGTTCATGTTTATGCTTAATGTTTATGCTTAATGAGCTTTATATGTAAAAAAAAATTCAATTGAACTTGTAAAATATTGTAATAAGTATGTTTTGTTTTGGGAAGAGGGTGGTCAGGAACTTTCTGAGCCGGGGGCTTTGTATTTTTGACGGGCGTTGGCTCTGACCAAATGAGGCTTGGACGCACTGACTGCAGCTTTGTTTTGAAAACACTAAAGAGGGAGGAAAAGGAGGAGGAAGGCCTGAGTGTGAAGAAAAGGCGGAGACTTCCCAAATACCGTAAAAAGAACATAGCGG
Source organism: Chrosomus eos (assembly GCA_036326025.1). Classification (NCBI taxonomy): domain Eukaryota; kingdom Metazoa; phylum Chordata; class Actinopteri; order Cypriniformes; family Leuciscidae; genus Chrosomus; species Chrosomus eos. The sequence continues at coordinate 29,484,467 of CM070830.1, read as the reverse complement.
GAGATACCACTTGGAGTGGAGTTATGAGAAGAGACTGTTCAGTGGTTCTTTATGCATGTGTGTGTATTATAACTATTAACATATTTCTCGGAATCTAAACAAGCCGTGGAGTAAATCTCTCCCGTGGATATACCGTACTCTGGCAAAAACACACACATCCATTGCTTGGCTGTCAGGTATGAATGGGAATGGAATTTACCCATGATACTAAAACACATAAAGAAATGCACACATTTATCAACATAAAACTCTAGTGAAATAAATATTAAGGGATAGTTCACCCAAAAATGTAAATTCTGTCAGTAATTACTCACCCTCATGTTGTTCCAACCCCGTAAGACTTTCGTTCATCTTCGGAACACAAATTAAGATATTTTTGATTAAATCTGAGAGCTGGATCCCATAGACAAGACAAGAATCCACTGATATAACCACGCCTTCCATAGGCTTCTATGAAATTGAAACTTGCCGGCCCAGAAAAGTTATTAAAGACATCACTAAAATAGTTCAAGTGACTACAGTGGCTCAATCTTAAGTTTATCAAGCGACGAGAATACTTTTTGTGCACAAAAAAAACAAAAATATTGACTTTATTCAACTATTAATTTCCTTCTCTGTGGGCCTCGAGTGAGTTCACAGTGTAACAGTGCAGCTCTTCTGTGCTGTACGTCACACGCATCACACACATGACCAGTGTCGGCCAATGGTGAGCCTACGTGTGACGTACAACACTGAAGCGCTGCGCTGTTACACTACGTGAACTCACTCGACGTTGTCAAAACGATCCCAGTTCACACAGATCCTCGAAAACAACTAAAAACCCTGTATTCTGCTGCCAGGCCAGTAGTTGGCGATGTCACTTTGTATAGAAACACTACATGCCTAATACACACATAACATCACTGTTTTCACAAATTCACGTTTTTGTTGTTTATATGGAGACGATTAAGGTATGCAAAAACATGCACTTTGAAATCTGTTTTCAAAAGTTTGCTATTTCAGGCAGCCAAAACACTGTTGTCGTGTAAATGAATGGCCAAAACACATAAAAGGTTTTCCACTTTTAGTTGAAAACAGTGCTGTGCAAGTAAAAAATGCATTTATAAATATGCGGCTAAGAACTGACACGTTATTTGAATTTATGTATAATATGCAAATCAAAAAATAAGGAAGCTAAAGATACTGATCAATGAAAACTTAAACCAGGATCTGCTTTAAAGGGATGGTATATCCCATAGATATACTATAGGATCCCATAGTATATTTTTTTCCTACTATGGAAGTCAATGGGACCAGAAACTGTCTGGTTACTGATATTCTTCTAAATATCAGAAAATCGGCTGAATGGATTCAAAAACGGTAAAACTGTAAAAGGCTGTAAAATGAGCCTATTTCCAAAAAAAGTGGAGTATCCCTTTAATGCCTGCATATAAGGTCTGAATTTATTTTTATAGTTTAATTAGCTTTTGTTTTTAATAGTTTATCAAAATATTAGACAAGAATCCACTGATATAACCACACCTTTTAATATCATCACTACCGATTCTAAAACAAAGTGTATTATGTAATAAACAAATAGGTTATCTTTCAATTGCACAAGTGCTTTTGATTAATGATTAAAAGTCTGCACTGTAAGTCAGGAATCTTATCGTGTCAAGCTCTATTGGGTTTGCTCAGGAAGTTCATCAAGGCCTATTGATTTTTTTTTTTCACTTAATGGCATTTAATGGTTTGTGAGTTACAACTTTTACTATGTGTTAATTACCCTCTAATATGCGGACAAAGAGCTGATAAAAGCCCTTAGTTAAATGGAGAGAAGAAAAAATTAATTAAGAGAGGGGTTAATCAATGAAATAAGTGGAAGTGTACAGATCTTAGAAACACACAAAAAATGCATTGTAATTTGTAACTTTGAATGGAGTTGCTATATTAATTTAAATGACTGGTTGTAGAACTAAAAAAGCAGAGCATGAAATAAAAACAATGTTAAATATGAGCTTGTGTCCATTTTACTTACTGAAGTGATTTTTCCTGTAAGGAATGAAGAGTGATTAGGATTAATCCGTAGAGAAAGAGAGAGACAGATGTTTTAACTTTGATCAAAAGAGAAAGCGCTCTGTGACATCCTGTACCCATACCTCAAGGTAAGCCTCAGACCTGTTTTTCTGAAAACAAGAGCAGTTGTGGTATCTTCATTTGTGTGTATGTGTGTGTATATATATATGTATGGCTGGAGGAAAATGTTTTCTACAGCAAATGCCACATTAAAAAAATCATGCATAAATAACATGCAGCCTGAGGCCACAGGCAACAACCATTGCATTTTAAACAAGAATGCGAGTCACGCAGGAGGATCCCTTTTGTAAAAATAGTGCTCTTTAATATAAATTATGGAAATATCTTATAAATATAAATATGTGCAAAGGTTCTTGCTGCATTTTCTATGTTAATGCCTTTGTTTTCTGATCTTCAAGCTTGCACTGCGGTCATCAGACCAGACCTTAAGATGAGACATCTTTATAAAAGACAGAGTAAAAAACATGCTGTCCTGTTGGTGGCCACACATGTAAACACCTTGATTTGACAAAATATGAACAAACAACAACAAAAAAAGTGAAAGAAAAACAATCTACAAGTGGAACCATAAGCCCTTCCCTAGACTCATAATACATTCAGTGAATAGCAGACGTCAAGTCCTGCTAATGAAACAAACACTGTATCGTTGTTATTGAATGAGGATTTTGAAGCGCACAAAGTACAAATGCTTCTCTGAGTGATCAGAGTAGCACGGTCCTTCATGTCAAACACCACAGTTAATAAAGGTTTCTCATACTGTGCTTGTATTTGCTTCACAGTATATGAATGTCAATTTGCTCCTATTGAATCATCAACAATGTTCAGTCTGCCTTTTCCTAGCACAAATGAAACTACGCTTTGCTTTGGCTCCTGTCATGAACAAAGTAACAACAGTCCACTGAGGGGCCGTCTTCTCCAGAGAAGGCTTAGGCCCGAAACCGTCTGCAGTAACGGGCCTCTCGTCGGGTGATACGTTCGCGCCAGTCCTTTTTCTTGACCCCGCAAACGGTCACCAGAGCAGACAAGGCAGTGTCGGTCGTGAGCGGTAAGTAGCCACCCCGTTTGCGCCCCCACGCCCACTTATGAGGCAATTACACTTGGCAAGAAGCAGTGGAAATGTGTACGTCATTGCAAACACCGAGCTCTCGCTCCTTGCTTCCAGGAGAAAGTCAAAAAATGTCGTGCTAAAGAAAACGGACGTGAGAGAGTGTCTCCCGATCGATGATGAGGAGCTGGACTGTAGCCATAGCAGCACACTTAACTCCTCTACTGATCAACTATCACTTGTGTTTATCTTCAGCCGTCCCCATTTGAGACTGGCCGCTGGAACGTGGAAGTCCGTTCGTGTCAACAGCTGCTGAGATGTCAGATCCACTTGAGTGGAAGTACACATCTCGTACTGTCCTTCAAAAGTTCACAATCCAGAGGTCGAAGGCACAGCTGGCCTGCAATGCTGACAGACGCCGAGGTCTGGAGTGATAATCTCCACTTGTGCGCCTTAATCTTCTGCCCTTCACATATAAAACCTATCTAGATAGGAGCATCATAGTCCTGGAGGAACTCTTGGAGTGGGTGAGGCAGCTGGTCCCGTTTGGTGGACACGTCTATATGACCGTTTAAAGTCTTTCGACATAGGTGCTGCAGACTGGACATGCTAGACGCCAGCGGACGCAGTAGCTCCAGAGGGATCTTCTCGCCACCGGAGTAAATGAAGTATGCACTTCCGTCGGCAGCGCTTCCGCTGCCTCCAACAGCTTGGACCTTCGACGAGGTCCCCATCCCTGCCGAGGGCATGTAATGATGGATGAGTTTGAGGACGCAGTCGAAGCGTGGCACCGCCTGCTCGCTCTGGGGGTCGGTCTGCAGGAAGAAGGAGCAGGAATCACACTGGATGCGCAGGTTTTTGGTGCCCGTTGTCGTTTTGACGCTGAGCGTGAAGAAATGGTGGTGGTCCGAGCTGTCGCGCACCAAGAAGGTCCCCGAGGGCTCGGCACTCAGCAGAGCGCTGGCCTCTTTCCCGCTCACGGTGCTCCAGTAGAAGCCGCTTTCTTGCAGTTTGCGCACAGCCGCGAGCACCATCTGATACTGCGCCCGAGAACTGAAGGTCTTGTACCGGTGGGGGGGCAGGGGCACGCCGCCTTCAAAGGGGCTGCTGCTCATGGCGTTGTCAAACCTACTGTGCGTTACCATGGCGCTCTGCCCGCCCCCTGTACCACCCGGCAACCACTGGTGCTCGGGGTCCAGGGCCGAAGGGCCGTCCCAGCCAGGGTGCTCATGCACCGGAGAGCACCAACACAACTCCCAAAGCTCTGGCACCTCTTCCACATCCAGAAGAAATGTTGTCTCGGTGGGTACGGAAGGCAGCTGTAGGGAAAAGCCAAATGGAAAATGTCAGAATCAACCAAACAGTGAGAACAACGGATCCAGTGCCGGCAGACTTACATCTGCTGTGACATCAGCTTTATTAGGGCCATTCATGGTTCTAATAACTGGATTGGATGTTTCTCACATGTGTTCCTTATCATTAAAGCCCAACCCTCCCGCTCCAAAGAAACATCACATTTACACATTAAGCATTTCAATGATGTAATCATCCTTGGGGATAAATTATGGCTGTTTAAACATTTATTTTTTTCACTTTTTTTTTTTAAGTTACTAGTACATTTAGTATAATACTGGTAGTGACTAGTATTTTGGCAATTTCCTTTGTCAAAGTCCTCAATACTCTTGATAACAACTTGTTATTTTTGTTACTAAACTAGTAAACTATATATCTATTGTAGATCAACTATTCACATTTGACTAGTATGTATGCCAATGTTGCTGGTACCTATTTGAATTGTACTACTATCCACTATCCCTACTAGTAACACATTGATATTTTTGTTACTGAATTATATGGGAATCTTATAACAATTATTCACATCTGAATAGTATGGAAATGTTGCTGGTACTTAGTCTTTTTTCCCCCCTAATACTATTGGTACCCATACTGGTTACACATTATCCAAGTTATTGAATATAGAGATCTCGGTTTTAAATATTAACCATTCACTTTCCACTAGTATTATCCTAAAACCTATTTTACTTTTACTAGTACTTTAAAAATTAATCAATAGTGACCGGTTTGACTAGTCACTAATGAAAATGAGTAGGTACTTGTTGGAACATAACAGAGATCATTTTGAAGCGCAAATGTTAAAACAGCTTGCAATGGATAAATTAACGAGTTTGCTAATCGAGCTTATTTTTAGTCCAAGCTCGACCGTGTAAATCCGATATTGACTTCGATCGCTCTCTCGGACTATTGGAAAACAGGTTATGAATGAGGTCCTCCAGTTCGTTGTGAATAACCCAATTCCTCATTCATGACACACGGTCTCTGTCTCGTGTTACACTGTAAATGCCCCTTCACTCTCTTATCCTAACTGGAATACAAATCCACCGATTTATTCGGTTACATTTGAGGTCGTTTAGTCCGACTAGCCCACATATAGGCTATAACTCAAGCAGAATACAAAGGATATGTGTTAGCTCTCATTACAAAGATCAACAACAGTTGTTTTTTTCCCACAGGGATACAATGTAGCACCGCATTTTTAGAGTTGCCCATAATAAGCCGATATAATATATCCATGCATTTATAATAGATTAAGAATTTTAGTACATTACAATAAAACGTTGTTTTACCTTCAAAGTGTTATCCGAATCAATCTTGGAGTTTTCTTAAAACATAGCTCCTTTTGTGATTTTCATATAACCGCTTATGCAAAATAGACCTTCTTTTAAAAGGATAAAGATCAGTTTCATGTCAGTTTTTTAACAGTTGATCAGAGATCAGCTGTGTACAAGTCTATGAGAGGTAGTGGAGCTGTCCTGTTTGTGCCATCGAGTTCTACCGACTGATATTTCTAAAGAGCTCCACCCCCTCTTCCAGTAAAGCAAGCAACCACACACACACACACACACACACACACACACACACACGCACGCACGTGGCGGATTGCCAATAAATAATCAGCGTGACCCTTTTTTACGGGATTTCTCCACCCTCCCTTCCCTGTACACACAAGGTGAAGAGTTGCATTGCCCTTGCAGATATAAATGCGGTCGGTGTGTTATTATGACTGATATCTGACCACACACGTGTTGCATATTAAATTATTGGTCGATTTTATTTATTAATTTATTTTTAGTTTTGTTGAATCCCTTATTATAATGTAATTTATGGTCAGATGCATGGTGGAACATTCACGAAAATATTTTTAAAAGAATAATTTTGCATATCATCAGGATTTATGTTGACACATAGGGAATGAAATTGAATACAGGGCTATAAGGAAACGTTAAGTATACAATTTTCTATAGTAAAGTATAGTCGTTTAGTATACAGTATAGCATATATTATAGTAAAGTATAGTGTAGTAAAGTATCATGTGAAGGCCAAGTATGGTGATACTCAGAATTTGCCCTCTGTGCATTTAACCCATCCAAGTTAGTGCACAAACATTAGCAGTGTAGTGAGTGAGCGCCCGGGGACTACTAGTGTAGTGTAGCTATAGTAGGCTATAGTATAGACAGAGTAGTATAGTATTCAAAAGATAGCAGGCTGCTTGATAGACTCACACTGCCTCTTTAGCCAACTGGATTTGTTCCATACGCCATCTATAGGATGGCAGCAGTAGACCTCCCTCCAAAAGACATCAATGAATATTAGGGATATTTTTTGCATTAGTAAAGTCATTGATCAGAAGCTTCGGATATTTATGAACCACGTGAATCAAGAACTTATTGTACACAATGCCGTGAAATATACAATTAAAATCACATTAGCTTTTTAGATTAGATGAAAATGTATTGTTTTTATGTCAATAAAGAAAAAAAATTATCGTCTTTTACAGAGCCAATTTTACAGTTAGCATCAAAACATAACTCCATATTATTTATTTAAATATGATTTAATATTTAAATTACTTTATTATAGTAATTAGGCTACTTATGTTATTTCATATATTTGGCTAATATTAAGATTTGATTTAAACAATAATGGTGCAAAGTGACAATATTATGTGGCAGGGTCAGAATTAACCAGAGCTTGGGAGCAAAACATAAAATGTATGCTAAAAATGAATCTCATTTGATATATTTCATAATATTTTATTCTTTGTCTTAGCTCATCTGACAGTGTAGCTGTCAAATAACGCCATTCATTGTCGCACTAGAAGTTGAAATTAGACGGAAGATAATATAATGTTTTAATGAGGATTTTTTTTAGGATGCAATAAAGGCACTCTGCAAAAGCAATTAAAATGCATTCTAGCAGAATTTGTATGGTTTTGTATTTAACTTTAATATAGAATAAAATACCTTCACATTGTACAAATGGACCTGGAAATAAGTTTCAGGGGGGAAAAAACTGACCAAATCAGGGATAAAAAATAAACTGACACTAGACGGTATCCTAGCTACAGTTTGAATATAAGGTGCAGCGTGAGAACTGTGGTATTTTTTTTATCACAGATAAAAACGTATAGAAAGACGAGAGACCAGCAATCATAACTCATCAAGGCTGAAAGTCCGCTCGTTTTAATGAACGAACTTGTCTTGTTTACACTGCCTCGTGTTCAAGTTTGTTTCGATAAAGTTTCGACATTCAAAGTCCTGTGAAAACATGGCGGCGCCCATGACATGGAAAAGACTTGTGTTCTCTGCGTATACTCCTGCATTCTCCTGGGTTTTCACGAGGATAACAGACCGATTTTTCAGGACACATGATCGGAGGAGAGGGTAAATGATAGCGATCGCATTATGCATTACATAAAGACAGACGATAGAAATCGCGTAATGTTAACTCGCGTGTTTGGCTAATGGTAGCTTGTGGTTGTATAAGGGAGAGATTTGACTTACATTCATGTGTTGAGCTACAGTTATCAAGATGATTTTGAGAATATAAGCTGTAAACATTAGACTAGAACAATAAAGATGGTTGCTGGTTTTGCTCTGCTACTGTTCATTAGCTTATTTCCAGTAACCATCATTATGTCCAGTGACATGTCATATGGTTTTAAAGCTATAGTTCACCCTTAAAATCCAACTGAAGTGCATGGTTACTCCTTAACATATTTTGATTCATAATCATTTATTGAGCTGCCAAACTGCACACTGGTTAGTGTGATGATAGTTACCACCTTACCAAATTGTCAGCTGTTATTACAGTGATGTTATCTGTTTCAGGCATGTCTGATCTGACAACTGTCAAATATTTTATTTTTCCACGATATTCTATGAATGTAAATATGGACACTTGTTCATGTTCTTTTTCTGACAGAAGCATGTAGTCCAAGGTGACCTTTTGTTGTTCAGATATTCTTGTTAAACTGCTGTTGTGTGATGTGCATTGCAATGAAAGAGGTTCATTCTAGAAAACATAAAAGCACTGGTTAACAAAGCAGTCATTTACTGTTTGCATTCTTCTGTAAAGGTCACTTTAATCAAATAATTTCTCAGCCTGATAGTATTAGAGGCCTTTTCATGAATATATTCACTTGTTAGGGCAGATCTATGAGGGGTTTTAAACGTGGGTCTTGTTTTTGAAGCAGGGTTGATGCATATGAGAAGCACAGATAGTTAATTTGTGTGGATTCATAATCTGACACACACTGTTGACCTTCACATTGTTTTACACTCAGTCTCCACAGGGTCACGGGCCACGGCGCTCTCAAAGGCGCCTCTTTTCTTTTTGTTTTTTTCAGGAGTTATGTGAGATCTACTGTAATGTGCGGTGAGACTCTGGGTTCTGTGAGGAAAAGCACCGTCTGGGTCGTAGAGAACTCGACGTGACCTTGGTGTTTGGCAGTAGATCTGAGTAAATGGTTGCAGTTTGAGACTTCATGCTGTGTCATACAGACCATATTACTGCCTTTGTGTCTTCTGAACACTGTTGCACTTGGAGCTGGATTTAGGGCTCTGTCCTCCTGACTGAGTAGTTTGAAATCAAGTTTTGAGAAAGGAGAGCTGTTGGTTTAATTAATGTTTTTGAAATAACAAAAGATATTGCATAAAATGGTCCATATTGCACAGTCATAAGCCTAGCTGTAACTGCATATGCTAATGAAATATTGAAACTTCTTTTTGTTATTTATTTAGCAGTTTTATTCACTGTTTTGCCAGATGCGATGCGATTTACTCATAGTACTTTAAGTACTAACAAATAATGTACTAAAAATAACTTTTTTTGGCAAAAATATATGTCAAACGTGTAATTTAGAATGTTTTATGCAATTTAAAATAATGCTGTTCTTTTGAACTTTCTATTCTATTCTATTCTATTATTAAATATTATTATATACATATTATATAAATATTAAGCAGCATAACTGTTTTCAACTTTCAACAATAAGACGTTTCTTGAGCACCAAATCAGCATATTAGAATGATTTCTCAAGGATCATGTGACACTGAAGACTGGAGTAATGATGCTGAAAATTCAGCTTTGCCTTTGCAGGAAAAAATTACATTTTAAAAGGTATTTTGAATTGTAATAATATTAGACAATATTGCCATTTTTACAGTAGTTTTGATCAAATAAATGCAGCCTTTGTGAGCATAAGAGACTTCTTTCAAAAACATTAAAAAACTAAGCATGGAGTTTAGTATCACTGTTCAGCCACCAGATTATACAATATTTACTAATAGTTTAAACTGAAACACACGTGCATTGTGTACAGTTGAAGAGTTCTGCCAGCCTCGCTCTTGGATTCTGATTAAAGGGTTTCTCCGCCTCTTATTTCTGTCATACTTCCTGTCATCCTTTAGGTCCGCTGTGCTGCTCTTGGCCCCTCTCTGGCAGAGGCGGACTCAGCCCCCCTGGCCTCCTCCAGACCTCCAGGCTTCACTGGTGTCGAGGGCCTCCACTCTCGCTTCCACTGGATGGCTGATCATGTACCTGCTTTCAGGGTCCCTGGGGGCCACATACGCATCCTTCACTCACCTGATGAGTTTTATCAAGCTATGAAGGTGTGTGTGTGTGTGTGTGTGTGTGTTGGGGGGGGGGGGGGGGTGTGTGGGGTGTGTGTGTGTGTGGGTGTGGGTGTGTGAAAGCCAAGCAATTGCACCTTTAAAGAAACCATATAGTCAGTAAATAGGACTATAAGGTTGTGAAAATAAATCCTTTGTTCAATACTGAACTGACCTTAGATAAACAATTACACTAAAAGAGCTGCTTTTCAGAGAATTGAATTCTGTTTGCATCACTGAATCATTATTTTCCTGTTATCACTGTAAAGCTTTTTTTTTACACTTTATTGTATAAAGTGCTATATAAATAAAGGTGCCTTGCTTTAATGTCTTATGACCAACCGATATTATCTCACTCCAATTAGTGCCTTTCTGTTTATAGTCATATTTATTTTATAACATTGTAAAATATAGTGTAGATGATACTTACGAGAAGATGATGTTTTATATAACAAAAAAGGTGCCAAATATATATTCTCATAATGTGTCATTCTCTTAATTTTTATTTTTTTATTTTGAACATTAAAAGTAATAAAAGGATGAAAGATTGTGTATAGTTTAAATTCTAATATTGTAACTTATTTGTGAAATTCTTTATGTTAAAGAAATTTGATCTTGCCATAAAATCGCCTATAATAATCATATGGCTCTAAAAATAAATGTAATTTTTCAGGAATTTTGGTAAAATCCTGGTTTTTCCATTTCAGAAGATTGTCTAGGGAATAGTTTTTTGTCCAAGTTTGCTTTGTTATAATATTATTAACCTTATTTTTTTAATGCTGAAGTAAGTTTCATTCAGATTCAGTTACCGCTACAGGTAGCCTAAATAACAGGAAGAATAACAAAATGATGTAAATTATATAAAATTGTGCTATAAACTAGTGTTTTTGATTATGATACTAAATTAAAATAATGTGATAAATAACAGTTTGCAAAATTAAGCAGCATAACGGACAGTTTTTGTACAGCCAAAATAACTAGAATTGGTTGAGAGCGGAAGCCATGACACGATCAAGTTACAATGGCCAGGCCTGCTCTTATGTTAAAAATAAGGTGAAGAGCTTTAACTCAATGTCTCATTAAGTTTGTTCTGTTTGCCTAGGCTCGTATCAAGACAGCCAAGAGTCGTGTGGTGATGGCATCACTGTACCTGGGTACAGGACCACTAGAGCAAGACCTGGTGTGTAACCTGTCTGCACACATTTACTGTCACTGAGAAAGAAAAGCCTGTCTTTGTGCATTTTTTTTCATTGAGAATATTACATAAGAGGAAGTAATGTTTGGCATTTATCATCCTCTGTTTTAACCCTGTAAATTCAAGAATAACTCATTTGTTAAGCAAAAAGATCAGGTATGAACAGTAGCTCATGTCACAACCAAATCTGCAAACATTTCCTGAAAATCTGAAAACTCTGAAGAGAATTTGATCTGGTGTGAAATCTTAGTATAAAAATGTAATGTAAGGTAACATTTCCTTGTTCGAATCAACATGCAAAACTAGCCAAGCCTTAATGTTCCTGCAGCAGAAAAAGAATCAAACATGAAAATATTGCTCAACCCTAGTATATGGTTAAAAACTCAAACATGGATTAAATAATTAGAGGCTTCTTTCAGTGACTGTCTAATTTTTTTTGAAGGTTGGTTGCATGGAAGAGGCATTAGAGCGCTCACAGGAAGATCATGCACCTGATCTCAAAGTGTCTTTTCTGCTGGATTATACCAGAGGCTCAAGAGGTCTGTTTCTGTCTCTTTCACACACTAGCTCCTTTCACACAGCAATCCCGTAAAATTACCACAACGTCTTTCCAGTAAATACACAAATGTGCAGTTCACACAAGCAACGGCGCTCGTCTTTTTACCGGAAAGGTAGCATTCACACATCAGTAGCAAAATACCAATAAACTCTGTGATGTCAATCATCGGAAATGACCTTTAAATGCTGAGCCGTTTTATTCATCTAGCTAGATGAGGAGAAGCACTTTAGTTTCATTTTTTTTTTTTTACATCTGAGTGACAGGCGCAAGGGGATGATCACACAGAACGTGGTTTAGCTCTTAAAAACATGAGACCCATATTACTATAGTATTGCAGTTACTATAGTACGCTATAACTGCAGTGCTGATGAATGGAAAATAAGGCAGGGTCTCGAGCGCGAGAAGCGTTGCAATGCTCAGACATCTGCATGCTAAGAACAGTAGAACTTTATGTAAACCGCTCCAACGCAGCTTTATGATTGGCCCAAAACAAACGTTGTAAAAAAGGCCACTATTAGTGTTATATTCAAGTGTCTTCGTTCCTTTGTTATATGACAAAATTGACGCATTCGTCACAGCATCCGTCCAGCGGACCAATCAGCACCGCGGAAAAGACGTGCAAGTCAGTGCTCCCGCCCACTGAATTGAGTCTGACGATCGGGAAATCGGACGGATGCAAGCTATACTTTAGTGTAGTGTTTACCTTTGCTAAAGTTGTGTGCGTGCCTGTAAAGTGAGTAGAAGCCTGTTTATACATTGTTCTCCACTTAGTTTATGAGCGTTTGAATAGGCCCGCATGTGTAAAAGTTAATGTATGCGAGTGACAATACGAAATAGCTTGTAAAGATGTTCCTGTGTATATTTACATACTAGTTTCCTCACGTATTGCATTGTTATATTTAGAAGACATAATCGATGTGCCTTTTAGTCATTATATGGTTTATTTAATATATATATTGCTCACTTCTAGAGTTAAAGCACGCTTTGGGCGCATGCGCACTAATGTGCTAGATAGAGCGGCTCCATTTCTTTCCTCAGCGCAAAGGTTTCGAATTTCAACCGCTCAGTATTAATCATTTTTAACAGTGCACTTCTCCATATAATGGCACATTTGTTCCTATTATACTGTACTAATCATAGTAATTTAATATTCATTGTGGAGATTACTGTTACTATGTTTATTGTGACTACTATTATTTGTTATTGTTAATTGTACTTACCTTTTTCTTATATCTTTATTTATAGAAAACCACACACACATGCAAAGTTGAAGCTATTCAGTGTACTAAGTTGTGGTGACAATAAATGGGTTATTCCCGAATACTTGATCATCTCCGATACGTCTCTCACCGGACGCGCTGTAGTGGGTCTGTTATCAACCGGCAAAATCAGCTTCTAGCCAACATTTTTACATGGTCCTTCGAGCCGGAGCCCCAGATTTACTACGGAAAGATGTCGCAGCATGAAGAGGATGAGCCAGTCGTGCGTGTCAGGAGGAAGATAGCCCTTCCCGCACGATATGAAGAGTATGACCTCAGTGGCTTCACTCTCCCAAGACTGTTTCCAGAACCCATGTCACCACACTCTCAGTTTCATCCTACAGTGCCTTCCAGCCCAGAACCAGAGGGTGCAACTGGTATCACTCCAACATCGCTACTGTGCAAAGAGCCTGATCGCCCTCAACAGTGGTCTGATAATGAACCATGGGGAACCCGCATCCTCCAGCGTGAAAACCGGGATCTACACCTTGCCCATGACAATCTGCTACAGACCCTGCAGACAATGCAGCAAGAGAGAGACACGTTTCAACAGGCTACAGATCAGTATTCACAAGAACTTTCTCAGCTGAAACTACAAATGCAGCAGCTAAAGATCCAACTGGAGCAGCAACAGCCTGCAGCACAGTCATCTCCTCCTGCCACACCTACGCGACCTGTACCTGCGCCACGCAGTTTGCTGAGAACACAACAGAGTGATAAGAGCTTCACACCAGTGTCAGCCCCACGATTCAGGTCTATTGAATCAGATCAGCCCAAGCACAGTTCTGAGGCTTTTCTAGCTCCAAAAGCTTTCCCCAGAGCAGAGCTGCACTCTCCCCACCACACGCCACACTCCGATCAGGACAGGTGGGATGCTGCAAGGGAGGAAAGAGCCTACTCCAAAACTGAGATGCCTTATAGACAGAGTCGTTATGCATCATACAAGCCAGAGAACGCAGCCCCTCAACCTTTTGAATCAGCCCAACGCCCTCACCTGCCATTTGGAGCCTCCAGCCCAGTTCCACCGGAGCTAGAGCAGATGTACAGAGGTCCGTCCCCCACAATTCCAGACTTTGTACATCCAAATCCTAGAGAATTCTCGCGGCTCAAGATAGCCCTGGAAAACATTCTCCAGCTACAGCCACGGAGAGATTCAAATTCCAAATACTCACTGACCACCTCAAACTTGAAGAAGCACTGCTTATCGCTGATTCGTACAGTCATTCACAACAACCTTTCACAAAGACCATGGCAGCACTGGATCAGCAATACGGTCAGCCTCATCAGCTCGCATTGCAACGTATAGCAGAGCTCATGGATGGTCCAAATATAGCCAGTGGGGACATTAAAGCTTTTCGACTCTTCGCCCTCAGGGTTCGTTCACTCGTTGGCATGCTAGAGCAACTAGGAAGGAAGGGCACCTTTGAGTTGCAGTGTGGCTCTCATGTTTCCAGGCTCCTAGGGAAGCTGCCGCACGACCTAAGGTCAAGTTTTCGACGCTTTTGCACATCCTCATCAGGTGCCAATACCCACCCTTCTTGATCTGTCAGAGTGGCTAGAGTATGAGATTCAAGTGCAGGAGGACACATCGAGGTTTGTAGGAGCTAGTCGTCGTGGATATCCAGCACGAACACGAGAAGTGATCAGAGACTCAAAACCATTCGCTAAAAGCGCCACCATTCTGTTTGGCACAGAGAAAGCACATCCACAGACAAAGATGACACTTACCGCCAACAAACCTGCTTCAACCCCTTACTGCCCTTACTGCGACCACCATAAACACTCCCTCAACAATTGCAACAACTTTAAGCAGCTTACCGTTGACCAGAAACAAAACTGGATAAGAGACTGCAACAGATGCTGGCGCTGTGGGAGGAATCATCAAGTTTCAGAGTGCAATCTGAAAATGCGCTGCAAACAGTGTAATGGACGGCATCTACTGGTCCTTCATGCCATCAGTCCCAAGAGTGCAGACATCCCAAAGACTACCCCGAATGAAGGTTCGTCTGCAAATGCCTGCCTCCTCAACACTACGAACGAGATACTTTTCATTCGTAAGCCCCCTGCCAGCCGAAAGGTTCTTCTGAAGATCGTCAAGGTCATTATCCGAAATGGGGCACACAAGATGAAAGCCCATGCTATCCTGGATGATGGATCGGAGAGGACCATCCTTCTGCACAATGCTGCCAAACAGCTGGGCTTAAAAGGTCAGCCAGAAGATCTTCCACTTCGCACAATTAGACAGGAATTACAAATGCTCTCTGGTGCAGCAGTGTCATTTCATCTCTCTCCCCTGTCTCAGCCCAGCAAACTGTATCACATAAAGGGTGCATTCACAGCTCAACAGTTGAGTCTTGCTGAACATACACACCCGGTTAAGACCTTGAGGGAGAAATACCAACATCTCAGAGGGCTTCCTTTGAGCCATTTAGAGGCAGTTCGCCCTGTCCTGCTCATCGGATCAGACTACCCCCACCTCATTACGGCAGTGGAGCCCATCCGCCTAGGCCCCCCAGGGGGACCAGCAGCCATCAAGACTCGTCTCGGCTGGACTTTGCAGGGCCCTGTGCAACATCTGCCACATGAGGTCATTGAACATCAGTGTCTTTTCACCTCAATTGCACCTCCAGAAACTGATCTTCTCAAACAAGTGGAGAGACTCTGGCAGATAGATGTGCTTCCCTGGCAAAGTGAAAAGATGAGCACAAGATCCAAACAAGACCAGGAAGCAGTGGAAATTCTGGAGAGCAAGACAATGAGAGTAGAGGTGGATGGTGTTAAGCGCTATGCAACACCACTGTTGCATGTTAAGAACATGCCAGACCTCAAGGCCCCCAAAAATGCTGTTCTCCCTCAGCTGCGAGCCACAGAGAGAAGGCTGGCCAAAGACCCAATGCAAGCAGCTGCCTACACTGAAGAGATTCAGAAACTAGAGCGGGCAGGTTATGCAGTCAGGGTGGAACCAAGTGCTGAAACATGCTCAACTAACACCTGGTACATTCCCCATCACCTGGTCCAACACAACGGGAAGAACAGGGTTGTGTTTAATTGCTCGTTTCAATATCAGGGTCAAAACCTTAACAAGCTCTTGCTCCCTGGACCTGTGTTAGGCCCATCTCTTCTCGCAGTGTTGCTCAGATTCAGAGAACATTCCATTGCTATCAGCAGTGACATCAAGGGGATGTTCCACCAGATCAGATTGCTTCCAGAAGACAAGCCACTCCTCCGATTCCTCTGGAGGCATCTAAAGACAGAGGATCCACCCAGTGTTTATGAATGGCAGGTTCTTCCCTTCGGCACGACATGCAGCCCTTGCTGTGCAATCTTTGCATTACAAAAACATGTCCTCGACCATAGCCAACCTGGGGAAGACGTCCACCATTCTGTCCTGAAATCTTTCTACGTTGACAATTGTCTGCAAAGCTTCCCCTCAGTGGAAGAAGCAAGGAGTCTTGTCGACAAACTCAGGAGCCTATTAGCAGAGGGGGGTTTTGACTTGAGGCAGTGGTCCAGCAACCAGCTCTCTATCGTAAGCCATTTACCTCCTGAGGCCAGATCAGATGGCACTGAGCTTTGGATTTCACAAGGGCAGAGCAACACTCAAGAATCTACACTGGGGCTTCTCTGGAATCACCAAACGGACACGCTTTCCTACAAGTACCGTCCCATAGCAACCACTGAGACTACCATGCGTACCATTTACAAAGTTGTGGCAAGTCAGTACGACCCTCTGGGCTATCTTATTCCCTACACTACCAGAGCCAAGCTCATAGTGCAGCACCTTTGGGATAAGAAAAGAGACTGGGATGACCCACATTTACCTGTAGATCTTCTACAGACCTGGAGAGAGTGGGTGGAGGAGTTGCCTGCTTTGCAACACATTGTCCTTCCAAGGTGTTACACCAGCCCAATCAGAGACACAGACATGAGTCAGCGAGAAATACATGTTTTCTGCGATGCCTCTGAACGTGCTTATGGTTCAGTTGCCTACCTCCGCACAGAGGATCAACATGGGCAGGTAGAGGTTGCCTTCCTCACAGCCAGATCACGAGTGGCACCCAAAAAACAGCAATCGATCCCTCGGCTGGAACTCTGTGCTGCGCTGACTGGGGCACAGCTCGCGAAAGTAGTCAGAACAGAACTGAACCTTCCCATAAAGCAAATCACTCTTTGGGCTGACTCCACCACAGTCCTCACTTGGCTGCAGTCAGACTCTTGCCGATATAAAGTGTTTGTCGGAACCAGAGTCGCTGAGATCCAGGACATTACAGACAGTCACACATGGCGTTATGTACCATCAGCTCATAACCCAGCAGACGATATAACACGAGGGAAAAGCTTAAATAAGCTGGGACCAGACAGCTTTTGGTACCAAGGGCCATCCTTTCTCAAAGATCCTCCAAATCTGTGGCCGGAAATCCCACATCCTGTGGCTGCAGATGAAGACGAGCTTCGTAAAACAGTTCCCTGCTTCCTTACCTGCTTCACAGCCAGCTTGTCATTCCCTGACATCAGCCTGTTTAAGACTTTCGAAGAGCTAGTTGAATCCAGGGCCTGTTATGGGGTGGCAGGCAATAGTCGGACAGCGGATGACTACAAAATGGCCGAAATCAGTGTCCTACAGCAAGCTCAGAAGGAGTGCTTCACCTCTGAACTGGAGCAGTTAAAGGCAGGAAAAGCACTTTCCAGAAGCAGTCGGTTAAAGACACTTGCCCCTGAACTTGACCCTGAGACTCAGCTGATCAGAGTAGGAGGTCGCCTACGTTGGAGTCCTTATCTAGATCCAGATACAGTGCACCCCATTGTCCTAGACCCGAGACACCCAGTCTCGAAACTGCTCATACAGAGTTACGACAATAAACTCCACCATCCAGGCCCTGAAAGAGTCTTTGCCGAGCTTCGGCGTAAATATTGGATTCTTCGAGGCAGAGAGGCCATCAAACGGTGTCAGAGTGCTTGTATGGACTGCCAGAAGTGGAGAAAAAACCCTGAGGTACCAAGAATGGCAGACCTACCTCCAGCCAGATTGCGTTTATTCAAGCCCGCCTTCTACTCAACAGGAATGGATTGCTTCGGTCCATATACTGTTAAAGTAGGTCGCAGAAACGAGAAGAAATGGGGCATCCTGTTCAAATGTCTCACTAACCCGGGCAGTCTACATTGACGTCCTTCATAGTCTCGACTCTGATTCATTCCTCATGGCTCTCAGACGATTCATCGCAAGACGAGGCAAGCCATTCGAGCTTATATCGGATCAAGGGACCAACTTCAAAGGAGGGGAGAGAGAACTGAGAGAAGCATACGCAGCTATTGTCCCAGAACTGCAAGAGCAGCTGGCAAGCCAGCAAATACAATTCCACTTCAATCCCCCTAATTCTCCACACTTTGGTGGCAGCTGGGAAAGAGAGATTCGATCCCTAAAACAGGCCTTGATGACAACACTTGGCGCCCAGTCTGTCACATTCGAAGTGCTGTACACTATATTGGTGGAGATCGAGGGGATCTTAAATTCCAAGCCAATGGGCTACACTTCATCCAATATTTCCGATCTTGACCCCATCACACCAAATTCCCTTCTGATGGGGCGGCCAGATTCATCACTTCCTCCTGTGATTTACCCGGAATCTGAACTGATCAGTCGACGCAGATGGCGGCATAGTCAAGTCCTCGCCGACCAATTCTGGAAGCGCTTCATCAGGTTCTACCTACCAAGCCTTCAGACCCGCCAGAAGTGGCAGGATGAGAAATCTGACATCCCGGTTGGCACCATTGTCCTAATCGTTGATCCCCAATTGCCAAGAGCCCTCTGGCCAGTGGGCCAGGTGTCAAGGGTATTCCCTGGAGTGGACAGCAGAGTAAGAACAGCTCAAATTAAAGTAGGAGAGAGGTCATACACACGCCCAGTTGCACGCCTCATCCAATTGCCTGCCATACCAGATTAGAGCTAATTTGAGTGGTATAGGTTATAGGCCTTTTGTTATTGTACATATTTCCTTACGGACATCTGGGGGCGGCTGTAAAAAAGGCCACTATTAGTGTTATATTCAAGTGTCTTCGTTCCTTTGTTATATGACAAAATTGACGCATTCGTCACAGCATCCGTCCAGCGGACCAATCAGCACCGCGGAAAAAGACGTGCAAGTCAGTGCTCCCGCCCACTGAATTGAGTCTGACGATCGGGAAATCGGACGGATGCAAGCTATACTTTAGTGTAGTGTTTACCTTTGCTAAAGTTGTGTGCGTGCCTGTAAAGTGAGTAGAAGCCTGTTTATACATTGTTCTCCACTTAGTTTATGAGCGTTTGAATAGGCCCGCATGTGTAAAAGTTAATGTATGCGAGTGACAATACGAAATAGCTTGTAAAGATGTTCCTGTGTATATTTACATACTAGTTTCCTCACGTATTGCATTGTTATATTTAGAAGACATAATCGATGTGCCTTTTAGTCATTATATGGTTTATTTAATATATATATTGCTCACTTCTAGAGTTAAAGCACGCTTTGGGCGCATGCGCACTAATGTGCTAGATAGAGCGGCTCCATTTCTTTCCTCAGCGCAAAGGTTTCGAATTTCAACCGCTCAGTATTAATCATTTTTAACAGTGCACTTCTCCATATAATGGCACATTTGTTCCTATTATACTGTACTAATCATAGTAATTTAATATTCATTGTGGAGATTACTGTTACTATGTTTATTGTGACTACTATTATTTGTTATTGTTAATTGTACTTACCTTTTTCTTATATCTTTATTTATAGAAAACCACACACACATGCAAAGTTGAAGCTATTCAGTGTACTAAGTTGTGGTGACAATAAATGGGTTATTCCCGAATACTTGATCATCTCCGATACGTCTCTCACCGGACGCGCTGTAGTGGGTCTGTTATCAACCGGCAAAATCAGCTTCTAGCCAACATTTTTACAAACGTATTATGTCAGCGCGTTCTGAGCTCGGACATGCTCGTACCGGTAATCTTCATTCTTTGTTCACACCATCATGCTGGTAATTTACTGGTAATGTTACAATTTCTCATGCTGGTAAATTGCCATAACCGATTTACAGGTAATTTTGAAAAGGTCCTGTTCACACATGATCTCTTAACGGTAATTTACCATTAAAGACTGTATGTGTGAAAGGGGCTACTGACACACACACACACACACACACACTCAGGCTTTGTTCGGACAGACAGCAACTGGCATATCCAACCTAAATCCTTGGAGTTGTTATAGTCTGAACAGCAAAAACATGCGAGAGCCTGATCCAATACGATCTAAATCACATTATGTGGTATTCAATTCACTCATTTAAAATCACGTTATAATGAATTGTGAAAGATTGAGTGATTTCAGGCACATCATATGTATGATGGTGTAAAATACAGTAATGTATCTGATATGTTTAATATGTTAAGAAGTCATTACTATATGTATATTGACAACACTGAACACGTGGATGTGATTTCATCACGTGTAAATGACAACCAGTCCCTAAGATCTGATTTCAAAGTCAGATAAGAAACAACGCTTCACACTCACACACTCATTTGTGAACTTCCCTCTATATTGTTCTTTTATTTCCTTTTAAAGGTCATAGCTTGATCATTTTGATCACATTCCTATGAAACTATCAGGAAATAATGCATACAGAAAACCCCCTGCTGATGTTCGTTTCCCTCTGTGAACACTGACTGACATGCGTGCGGCACCATGTCTATTCTAATATAACAGCGTGGGAGTAATTTTGGAAGATTTCCAGCTTTAGTAATTGTAGGTTGCATGTTCAGACCTCCACCCTGTTTTTCTTTTTTTTTTACTTTACAAAATACTTAAAAGGAACGGTTAGTCATTCCATTGACTGCTTTCAATGTGCTGTTGAACTGACCCAATGATTTTGTAAGAATTCATAACCTAATATATCATGTTAACTGAGGCATCATATTGCAGCATTCACCTTCATTATATGGTTTAGATTCTACTTAATCTCATGAAAATGACTCTTATTATGAGAATATACACGACATTCACTCTCTGAGAGACCTAAGGTGGTTCTTCTTTTTTTATGTTAGTTGGCGATTTCTGGCGTGAACGACAGCAACCGTTGGCAATGCGTATGATATACCGCTATGCTTCTATGCAAATGAGCTGTGAAGCAATGTGACGACTACCAATAGGAGTGCTCCAAGTGGTTAAGGATTTTTTTTTACGAATATTGAAAAAAGTTGTGCTGCTTAATATTTTTTGTGCAATCATAATCAAAAGATCCTTTGATTAGAAAGTTCAAAAAAAATATTTTGTAACTATTTTCCATCTATTGTCTTTGGCATCACAGTTTGGTGTAGGTGCTAGTGAAGGACTGACTTGTGTAACAGGTTATCTTTTTTGGGTGAGTTTATCATCACGTTTTAGTTGTTTCCTTGCTTTCAGTTAGTTTCCATGGTTTTTCATTGATTGTTTGAGTCGTTCCAAGTGTCATTCGCTTCGTTAATTAGTTTCCCTGTGTATTAAAGCCCTTTGTTTTGTTCAGTTAATTTAAGGGACTATATGCAACTTTTTCCCCAAAATAAACATAACAATAGCCTTTTTATTTTACCATTTATGACTCAAACATCTCCTGTTGAGCATACTGACACCTTGTCCGCTCACAGTGGGTGCACCTATAAGCCTGTATCCTATTTTTCCTATTTTCTGTCGGGTCGGATTTTTCCCGCGCTGTCTGCGGATGTGACGTCAAGCGCGTTCATGTTAAACGTTTCAGATCACTCTGCCACCACCGCTAGTCAGCAAGTAGCCTACACTCGCAAACTTATCTCAAACAATATATGTATTTGACTCTTCTTACCTCTGTAAACATAATGTTGACCTCCTTGCAGGCAGCAGATGACTTGTGAAGTGTGCACAACACATACGTGCGCTGCGAGCAGTGTTGCCAGGTCCGTATGCCTGCACTGTTTCCGCGGGTTGTTTGTGTAGTGCACGGGTTGACGCGATTGTTTTACTCACTGGAACATGATTGTTATCGGGGAAACACCCGGGAACGCTATTTGACTATTTTTGGCCGTGATTGGGTTAGTTTTGATGAGCAATTGGGCTGGTTTTGTTGTGCAGACCTGGCAACCCTGGCTGCGAGAGCGAGCAGAAAGGAAGAGCAGTTCTGTTTTTTGGCCACAGGTGTCAGTCGCGAGTTTAAATTTCAGAAACACGCATATAGGCCCTTTAAAGGGATACTCCACTTTTTTTGGAAATAGGCTCATTTTACAACTCCCCCAGAGTTAAACAGTTGAGTTTTACCGTTTTCGAATCCATTCAGCCGATTTTCTGATATTTAGAAGAATATCAGTAAGCAGACAGTTTCTGGTCTCATTGACTCCCATAGTATATTTTTTTCCTAATATGGAAGTCAATGAGACCAGAAACTGTCTGGGTACTGATATTCTTCTAAATATCAGAAAATCGGCTGAATGGATTCGAAAACGGTAAAACTCAACTGTTTAACTCTGGGGGAGTTGTAAAATGAGCCTATTTCCAAAAAAAGTGGAGTATCCCTTTAATACTCGGTTCCTGAGTGTTTTTGTTTCGTATATTAAATTTGAATGAATTGTTACTGCCTGTGACTAGATCATCCTGCCTCTCACCTCTTCACTGCAACCGACAGTGACAACTTGCTAAGCATGTCTTGATCACTTTTAACTTTTATTTGTCCCCAAAGGCCAATTTTTTTCCAGCATTACTACAACACTTACAATAGAAATGTAAAAAGACATAATACTAACTAGATTATAGAATTAATAGAAAAAATTAGAGATGCACCAGTTTATCAATTTATTAGCTGCGTGAAGGCACAGAGTTGTATAATGTCTGTTTCATAATCCAACTCTTTTCTCTTGGTAAAATAATTAAATACTTGCTAAATAAAATTAAATCGGTACAAAATACAGCAGGGCTCGACAATACAGACTGCCGGGGCCTGTGTGAATAACGCTCGGGACAATTGACAGAACTGTGACTGTCCCGATCGGGCCAGTGCTGCATCTTCACGAATATTTATCCACGAAAACTACTGTTAGACCTACATGAAAAGCACTGTTTATTTCATATGCATCTTTGTTCTGTTGTATTTGTTTATGTATTTAAGTTGGCCCGTTGAATGGTAAATGGATCCAGTCAATGTTCAGTAGAAATTTTTTGATGCAGCAATAAACTAACTAGTATACCTTAATGCAAGCATTTTTAAACTTTGCTAATTTAAAACATGATCAAAACCGTAATCTATTTTAATGACAAAAAGTTAAAATCATAAAGCAGGTGACAAATGTCAGTATCTGTAGTTTTCAGTGTATGTCCCTTTAGTGTAGATTACTTCAGTGTATGCACCAAATCATTATAATTTCCCTGTTTATTGTTTTTGCATCTACAGGTAAGCACAATTCCCGCACAATGTTACTGCCGCTGCTCCAGCGTTTCCCCGATCAGATGAGAGTGTCCCTGTACCACACACCAGACCTGCGGGGACTGTTGCGTCTTCTGGTGCCCGAACGCTTCAATGAAACCATCGGGGTGCAGCACATCAAGGCATACCTTTTTGACAACAGTCTCATCATCAGTGGGTATGCTTAAATCACTGCAAAAGTGGATACTACACATGTACACATAATCTGTTATGTACACATCATCTAACTAAAATATGCTTGCAATGTAAATACCGACATTTCTCTCTGACAAAATATTCCCACGGCTTATGGTTCCGGGTTTGTTTGTAGACTGTATGGAGCTCAGTGGAGGAGGGAATGTGTGTTGCCCACTCTTGAGTGTGATATCATCTCATACAGGGCCAATCTGAGCGACTCCTACTTCACCAATCGTCAGGATCGTTATGTACTTCTGGAGGACTGCGGGGAGGTGGCGGATTTTTTTGCTGAACTTGTTGGAGCCGTGGGAGATGTTTCACTGCAGCTCCAGTCTGACAACAGTGTGCACATGATGGAGGGAATGGTGCATCCTTACAAAGGCAAGTGCTTTTCAAAGGGAGGGGACTGTTTAAAACATTTATTTCCTTAAATGTAAAATGTCATGCTCTAAGACAATGACAGGGGAGTTCACTGGGAGTTCCTTAGCATTCATTTTAATGCTCCAGAGGAATTATGCAAATGAGTTAAAGCTCAAACATTCACAAAATGCAGAACTTTCTTAGCTTGAAGGCCAATTCTGAGCGATAGATTGTGGCAGCTATCTGGCCTACTTTAGTGAAACTGTATAACATTGCTCTAAAAGTGCACGTGATTAAACCACTAAAGAGATATGCCTGGTTATGATTAATTACTGCTGACAATATCCAAAATATGCAAATTTAAAGCCTTAGACCAGTTAACTGGAGAAATATTCAAATTATATGTAGGCCTATTATAAAATATGTATCATATGAATATTTTTTACATTTATCCAAAAAATCATTTATATGCAGATGTATTGCCATGGCCCTGTTAGAGGATTAATATTTGAAAATACAAAAAAACTTCTTTTTTTTCTACTTCTTCAAATTAGGCAGACAGAAAAATGAATTTTATGTAAGAGTGAATTTTCTTTAGTGATTTTGGCAGTATGAATATTCTTTCATTTATCACAAAAAAACTGGTTAAGTTAATTTTGTTTCCTGTCTACCTAATTTTCTTTTAAATGCTTCTTGTTTGCGTATACATGTACTGAAAAGACTGTGTGGTATGAATATCTATTATTTATTAAAAACATCCTTGTTTAGTTGCTGCTAGTCTGTCTAAATGCAAGTGATCAAGCAACTCCGTCAACATTTTTATGGCTATGAAAGCATTCCTGATAAGAGAAATGACTGACACTCGTGGCTGACATGCATCATGAATCAGAGGTTATGATGGGAAATCGCTTAATTTCCTTGTTACACCGGCATTGTGGTAACACGTTGAGTAACAGGAAGCTCAAGGCCTGCTTGCTAGCCTCAGGTCTCTGTGATGCTCTTCAGCCATGACTCGGTGTGTCTTACGCTCCCCAGGCTCAGTGAGGAGCACGAAACGAGTGAATGAGTGATTATGCCCATTCAGCTTCAGTCCATATCCGTAACCCAGCGCCGTTCGATGACATAATTGTGGTGGAGCGGGGCCACAGTTTGTCACAGATCCCAGAAATAGTGCAATGATGTCACCTTGCTGGTGGTAAATGATCTGTGCTGGGAGGGTAGGAAAGGAGAGATGCAGGAGGATGATAGGTTCGGGAAGGAGCTATTTGGACCTCGCTACAGTCTGTCAAGACAATGAGGTCAACGGGAAACGATGGACTGATAGCCATGAGCGAGAATAGTGAAGTATGACGGTAAAATGAGGACAATATCAGAGTGAGAATAAGGGTGATCCGATTGATCGGGCGCCGATCGTTATCGGCCGATAATAGCTTTATATAGTTTGATCGTGTTCTCTACAAAGGCCGATCAGATGACACAAAACCCGCATTTTTCTATGCGCAGCTAAGATTGCTTCACTACATTAACCGGTCTGGCAGTTCTACCAGGTGTCTGAAAAGGACAATAGATTTGCAATATCTTTGCTGAGAGGGGAGACATTGCAAAGACAGCAAGAAACTAGCGCTTAAGTGCATTTCTTTCCTTCACAGCAGTGAACTTTCGTTCCTCCCCAAAAGCCCTAACTTAATGTCCAAATCAGCTAGATCAGTGATTGACATAAAATACAGTCTACCGATGCTAAACTGCAGGACGTGCTCGATTAATAAAAAGAGTTATTAAAATTGCATTAAGCCGCGAAAGTGATACGGTTCCCCAAGCGGCTTTCTGTGTGCGTGCTCCGAGATGGAGTGGAACACGCACAGGCAAAGTGAACTTCAACACACAGAAATATGTTAAAATACACAGCTTGGTGATATTCACTTAAACACTGTTGGTTATGTCTTTAGACGGGTTAACATGAACAGTTGGGAAATTCACACATATATCATATATTGTACCATGCATTCAATAAACCCTAAAAGGGACAGCAGCCTAATATTCTTACTGCCGTCTGTGTCATTAATGTTTATTAAACAAGAGAAGACAGAGAAAATCACTCACTTCACTTGTAGTTTAGTAGGATTGCTATATAAATCTTTATTTAATTTATACAGTGAAAACAATGCAGTGTTGAAAGTAACAAGTGATTACTTTCAGTTGATAAAGACTGTTTTGTTAATAGTTCTGTTATATTTGTTAAGCTCGAAGCTGTTCCAATCACCTCTAAGAGAGAGAATGGAATATGTTGCACATGTTGCTTGCCAATAAATAAAGATTTGAAAACTCATGATACTCTCATCATGATTATTTTTTATAAGCCTACTTAAAATACATTGTTGTTAAGAATAGTTGGCCTATATTTATTTCGGTGATTGATATCGGTGATCTTATTGGCCAATACTGCTTGCAGTGATCGGTAATCATTGATCAGCCCAAAAATCCTTATCGGAGCAGATCTGATCATCTTCTTATTAAAGAAGACCGTAAAGCACATACGTTCCAGTCAGGGTGACACTTCTTTATGCAGCTTGTGGTGACGTGTCACTCAGCTCAAGCCTGACAACTGTGTGCACACGATTGAGTAAATGGTGCTTACCTACAAAGGAAAGTGCTTTTTAAGGGAGGGACCTGTTTAAAACAGAAGCTACTTACATTGTCATATTTTAAGAGGGGATTTCACTTAGATTTCCTTATAATGTTCATGTGCATACCGGTATGTTGTTTTAGCTTCTGAAATGATGGATTATGCAAATTAGGTAAAAGCCTAAACGCATTCACAAAATGCCAAACCAACTTCCTTAGCTTGCAGACGGAGTGATAGATTGTGGAAGATGGATGTAACTACTATAATCTGGCCTAATTTAGTGACCCAAGTTCTGTATGCAGCTCATCGTTGACTGTAAATGTAGGAAGAGAGTGCAAAAGCCTCGTCTTCTAGTAAGAGTAAATGCCCATGATATACGTCAAGTGAAATCGAAGAACCAAAATGTGATGTAATTTCGTCAATTTTGTTTGAAGATGGCTTTGAGTTTAGAATAGTTCTGGAAATGTTTGCTCCGGCTGGTAAACGCCCCCGTGCTACCATTGGTCCGTAGTGATTACATAATAGGTAGGTGTGCTCTGAGGCTCCGCCTTCTTTAATGTGGAAATTATCTCTGGTTCATTTCTTCTGTTCAGACCATCAAGCTCAGATGCTGCTTTATAGTGGAAATTAAAGTTGTAGTTCTAATTGAAAGTGACACTGACATTATTTCATGTTTAATAATTTCAAGCTGCTTGCTTTAAAGCAATATATTGTATGAGTTGATATAAATAAACGTGACATGACTTGCTGGAGTCCAGAATTTCAGAACTTGCGCAAACAAACCCACATAAATATGATCAGATGCTTTCTTAAAGGGCACCTATGCTATGGCATTAATAATGTTCCTAATATTGTTTTGGGAGTCCCCAACAACAGTTTTAATGCATGCAATGACAAAAAACACTTTTGTTGTCTTATAATATGCATTTATTTTTACCTGATTTGCTCACCCACTCCCAATTGATTCGTTCAACGACTCATTTTTCCAAACCCCTCCTTTGCGTGACCCAGTCAGTTGTGTTTGTAAAGCAATCTTCATTAAAATGACGCGAACACAGCACAAGGTTCGGGCTATATACTTGTGTGGTATGGTTGTAAATATAAACTCTAGCCACTGATTCTTCACATGCTCGTACCTGGGCAGTGAAAAAAAGGTCGCTTTTGATTCGCACTTCAGAACACAGCGTCTTGTCAAGTTTCGCTGGTGTCTGCGTGGCGCAATGAGTGGGCGTGGCCAATTTGATAATTTTTCGTCTTGAGGTCACAACGAAAAGGAAAATGACTCATTGGTAAAACTATTCATTAAATTGACTCAGTCAACTCATACTTTTGAGAGACAATAACTTTTTTTTACGGTGAACTTTCAGATATAAAACTTTGCAGGATGTTTTTGTTCACTTAGATCTATGGTACACACTACATGAAAGGTAATTTTCAAAAATCCATAATAGCTGCCCTTTAACTGCCGTTTTCTCACCCCTGTAATTTTTTGTAAAAATGTTGTTATTGATAGAAAGACAGCACATTTTTACATGTGTTTATCTAAACACCACTCTCAGCAGCTTTGGCAGCATCAGGATGTTCGCTAACACTATACAGCTGAAAATGTATTTCAAACCTTAAGTGAAGAATGAAAAATAACTTCTCTGTCTGGTATATGGGGGCCTTTACTGGAGTGCCGGTCCATTGAGAAGCTTATCCGCTGAGTCGGCAGTCGAGTCCTGCCCCTGTATCTCCAGTAACTGGATCCCACAGTCTGTCGGTAAGAGCCGCTGAACTTCATGGCCCTGTTAACTAGATGTGTTTGGACCTCTGAGGCTTGGGGTGGCTGGCTTTGAGTCTATGGGGAAAGCCCCTGTATCCTGCTTCAAAGAGCCTTTATTTGTTCTCAGCCAGCCACACACATTTCTTATTCCCTGCATTTAACAAACAGAATTTTCCGAAACGGCCTTACTGCACATTCTCCCTGTTAACCAAATAAGCACAGACACCGTCTTCTGCCATACATTACCAACATTCAGCGTTGTGCACTGAAGCTAATTCATTATTTACAGATTATCTCTCTTGCTATGACTCACCATGGCACATTATGTCTAGCAGAGGCGCCAGGGTTTGACAGAGCGCCTTTCCAGACGGTCAGCAGTTATTGACCCGCGTCTCTGAGGTTTTGATCATGCATTTGCAGGATCTCGCATGAACAAATACCTGAAATAATGGATTGGATTGGAGAATTACTTGTTGTTTCGCATGCATACCTGTTCAAATGAGTGTGACAGTAAATTCCATGTTAAGATCAGTTTCCTAGAATTATTCTGCTTATGTGTGCTTTTTATGTATTTTGACTTGATTGACATTTTAGGCTCCTTTCCAAAACCTTCTGCAAAGTTAATGTGCTATACTTACTGAAATAGAAACTCATAAGAGACTAATTTTGAATGCTCTTCTCACGCAAAGCATCTGAGATACTCATAATTGCTTCTACAACAGCTTGTTGCTAAGTTTGCACAGTGATATTTACACCACCTTTCAAAACTTTTGGGTCTATGACTTTTTTTTTATGAAAGAAATCCTTTTATTCATTAAAGATTATTAGTGACAGTATATACATTTATAATGTTACAAAACATTTTTGATTTTTATATATTAATCAGTTTTCTCAAAAATATTAAGCCGCACACTTATTCAATGTTGATAATAAGAAATGTTACATTGAAAACTGTAATTATGCTGAAAATCCATCATAGGAATAAGTACATTTTAAAACACATTAAAATAGAAACCAGTTATTTTAAACTGTAATCATATTTTATAATATCACTGTTTTTACTGTATTGTTGGTCAAATAAATGCAGCCTAGGTGACCATGAGAGACTTTCTTCAAAAACATTTTTTAAATCTTAGACACTCTAATTTTGAAAAGTAGTGAAATAAGCAAGACATACATGGTACACACAATTGTCAGATTAAAATATTCAAATGTATCTTTGTCAATCTATTTTTCTCAGTGTTTGTCAGTAGTGAAGGAAATATGGTTATAACACTTTTTATACATGCCGTTTTGGATTTTTTTCACTGATCTCACCACAGTGCATTATGGGATTGAAGTAATGTAACATTATAATTCTGTGCTTAAAATGCTGCTTATATAGGCATCTGACTAGGTTTTGGAATGCAGCCTAAATATATCCAATATTTATAAGCATTTCAACCGATTTGAGTGTTCTCAGAAGTCTGTCTTGTGGTTTTACAGGTAACCGAGCAGATTTTTCTGCATCAGCACAGAAACGGATCATGGAGGTGGTGAATACGGCCCGTGTCCGACAGAGCATGCTGGAGACTGAATGCCCAGAGGTTCCTGATTCAGATGGGATGGTGCCAAATGATACCTGGATCTTTCCACTCATGCAAATGAAGCCTCTGGGCATTTACTTGGATGAACAAATAACCAAACAACTGCTCATAGAGGCTGGTGGAGACTCAGTCATCTACCTGACGTCGGGTTACTTCAACCTGACGCGCACCTACATGCAGCTGGTGCTGGGTGCAGCTGCAGACTACCGAATCCTCATGGCCTCCCCCGAGGTTAATGGCTTTTTTGGAGCCAAAGGAGTAGCAGGAGCAATTCCTGAGGCCTACGTTCATCTCGCCCGACAGTTCTACAATAAGGTGTGCATTTCTTTAGTTAGTCATAGGGCTGGGCAGTATGACGTGTATTTACCTGTGTCTGTAGAGATAAATGCTTCAGTGTAGACAGCTCTGTCTTTTGTATAAGGTGCAATTTAGTTTTGTCTAGTCATGCTCCCACGTCCAGTGTGGACACGATGTAAGCATGTTTTTTTTTTTTTACAATCTTATGATTTGTGGCCAAAAAAGTATTTAATTCTGGATTATTAAATTAAAATAACAAAAGTTTTTTGTGACGCTCAAAAGTTTAAAGGAACACAATGTCATTTTTGGTGCTCTTGTGGTAATAAAGAAACCTGCATGCTTTTTGTGGAAGAACATTGTAGCCGGAGCTACTTCTCTCTGTATGTATATGACGAGTCATGCAGATACTGCGCTACTCAATAGTTCGAATATAAACACTTATTATAGGTGTACCGTAGTGATTTCAGTATAAGACAAAAACTCAGTTTGGAAGATGGATTCATGATGTACTCATATACATTTTGAACCAAAAAGTTAGTGTACCTTTTATTTTTTTTTTAATGTTTTTAAAGCTGTATTTATTTGATCAAAACCGTAATATTATTGCAATTTAAAATAACTTTTCTGTTTTAAAGAAGTCATTTATTCCTTTGATGGCAAAGCTGAATTTTCAGCATCACCTTCAGTGTCACATGATCCTTCAGAAATCATTATAATATGATGCTGATTTGGTGCTGAAGATTTTTTTTTTCATTATTATTAGCAATGTTGAAAACAGTTGTGCTGCTTAAAGGCACAATATGGAACTTTTCGGCTTTCAAAATAGCAAAAATAACTGTATCTATGTTATATATTTCTTTTAGTTGTGTACTAACATTATCCCAAAAGTTCCCACCAACTTTCAAATCCGGAGAAATTTATATTTTAATTTGAAGACACGGGCCGTGTCTTTATTTCCGTTTCGTCGCCCGTCTATGACGTCATATAACCTTTGACTCTAGTTTCTCTAACTTCGTGCGGATCCCGGCGAAAAACCGCCAAACGCAAATGTAAACACCGGACGCACGTCACTAAAATAAAAGAAGACGATAAAGAATCAATAGTTGGATATCAATAATGGACCATGATTATGCTTTGCCTGCACGTTCTGCTGCTGGAGGCAGAGCCGTGAAGCGGAAACGCACGGGTGACAGAAATGACTCGAGAAGGGTTTGGGACAGGAGAAGAGACATGACTCACGTTAACATTGCAGTTGCATTTCCACGAGCTTCGTGACAAACTGGAACTACAGAGAGATGCCGATCTCGCTTGCATTCTAATAAACAAGTAAGCACCCATTCAGCTAACTATATCTATCCGTAACTTATATGTTGTGAAACGATAATGGCATGTGTAAAACGCAGACGGACTAGCTCTCATGTACAGTATAATGTAAATTCACATTTGTTGTAGATATAGCTGCAGAAAGTAGCTTCATATGCAGTTCACCATCTTTTTCAATATCATAGTATAAACGTAATTATAATTATTAACGAAAGGTGACCGTGTTTTTTAACATCTATTAATACTAGCTAGATGGAATATTGATTCAATAGCCCTGATAATTCATATATCTCTCCGTTCGAAGAGACGTGATTTTAAAAACACTAAGTTAGAATGAGTGAGGAATGTGGGGAGCGACAGAGCGCGCGTGTTCATTACAATGACATTACAAGTTAATAGCCGTAACTAAACGTAACAAGAATAGAGATATAATATAAATAACAACACATTACCTCGTCAGTGAACATGTTATCTGCCGGAGATGCTAGATGGCTGGGGAATGACAGATCGCGCGTGTCCCAATGAACATCGTATAGCTGGGTTCGTGCGCGCACTCCCTCTCTCTCTCTCGACAACGACAACAACTCCCATGAGCACACGCTCTTTCACGACGTCATCAGAATACGTCTTTTGCTATTATTTTGATTGAGTGACCCCTGGTGGCCAAAAGTTACATACTGTACGTTTAATATTTTTCTAAAACATTTTTTCATGATACTTTGCATTTATTTTCTCAGCATAAAATTCTAAATGTCTTTACTGTCACTTTTGATCAAGTTAATGCATACAAACTGATATAAAGTTATTCATATGGTTATGATTTTTTCTTTTTTGCAGTATATTATTGTTGCTTATTCTATAGATGTGCTGCAGCTACAAATTGCACTTAATTTTCAGGGTTTGAGTGGTGCTTTTCTGCTAATTTTCATTGTTGGTTTTAAAAGTGAAACATTCAGCATCCTGTCCATTTCAGGTGTGTCAGCTGGGTCAGCAGAGCCGTGTCCACTTGCATGAATACCATCGCCCCGATTGGACATTTCATGCTAAAGGTAGGTGTTTATTTTCTGAACTTTTTTTTTTCTCACAACTAAAGTGGATCAGCCCAGTTCCCAAAACTTGGGTGTAACAGGAAAGCTCATAATTGAATGTGCAGAGCAGGTTTCCCAGCACATCTGATTGAATAGCCTTAGAGTTCTTCCTGGACAGCTTCAGGACACAGAGGCTGCCAGACACATGTGATGTTTTCTCTGTATGCTTTGGCCACGGTATTTTTTTTTTTTTTTTTGGCTGTTGAACGTCAAGCTGTTTCAGCTTTACTGTTTCAGCATGTTTTAAAGACAAATCTAATCGAGCCAAAAGCAACTTAATCGCCACAATGTTATTTTTCAACCTGCTGTTGTGTTGTAACTTGGAGTGGTTATTGGTTTGGTTTAAAAATGCACATAATGTGATTATTCATATGGCATTAACTGAGTCTCCTCATACACTTTAATAAAGGCCCCTGACCTGAAGGGACAGAATAAAATGGTGCTGTCTGGGGAAAAATATGCGTGACAAACCTGAGCAGCGTCAGTGGAATTCAATTTCATGCTCCTGTTGAGAAGTCTGGCTTATTAGATAAAGCCTTGTCATGCCGTCATTTCTTGTAAACAGTGGAGCTGAAGTGGGAACAGAAGGGTGCAGAGGTCCCTCCAGCTGAGCTACAAAGAGAATCAATGAACATTAGCTGCCATTCTGACGCTGGCCGCGCACCTCAGGAAAGAGACAGTGAGGTGGACTCTGTTAGGCCATTCACCAACAGATTCATAACTGCGTGTCATGCCGTAACTACACAAATCTGTCTCCAAAAAGCCTGTTTTTCCATTGGCACTTATTTTTACACTTATTTAAAAGTGGTAGCAACTAGCAAGTAGGATGTTTACTTCTAGTGGGTCATGTGGCAAAAACCCTCATTGAGATGAATTCAAGTTCAACACTCAGGAACTTTCTTTTAAGAACTTCGCATGCGAAAAGGACGGTTATAAATGCATATAACATAATCAGGCATGACATTTATCAACACCATACATTTGTCAAGTAAATAAATAAATGTATTTTTTAAAAGTTATGTTAGAATCAAATGTAGTGTTCTTAAAGTGCTAGTGCATTTGAAATGCTAATGGATAGTATTGGAAAAATGGGTTCTACTTATTTCAAAGGCTGGGATAATCCCAAGTAAAGTGTTCAAAACTTGATCGGACCCATTTCACTACCATTCAGAAGTTTGGAGTTAGTGTCAGTTATATATTATATATATATGTGTGTGTTCAAAAACATTAAAACGCATCTTTGATTGGCATTTGATCAAATTTGGTCATTTTTTTAAATGAAATTAATCATAGATTTTAAAATGTAATTTATTCCTGTAAAGACAAAGCTGAATTTTTAGCATCATTACTCCATGCTTAGTGTCACATGATCCCTCAGTTTATTATATGATAATTGATTATTATCAATGTTGCAAACAGTTGTGCTGCTTAATTCTTTTGATAAATATAAAGTTAAAAAGAACAGCAATTTTGTAACAGTCTCAAAGTGTGATAATGTTTGATCCATTTAATGCATCATTGCTGAATAAAAGTAGTTTATAATTGAAATACCCAATGTCATGTGACGAATAATTGTTTTGCATTGTGTTTGCTTGTATTAGTTTAAAATTAAATTGAATTAGGGCTAGGACATAGTTAGTATAGCTGCTTATAAAGGCTAATTGTTGTTGCATGTGTCCATAAGGAAGTCCTCAGGAATAAATTGTGTAGTATTCCCAGCAGTTGTGTTACCTGATATTCAACTTCCATCAACACAAACTTTACCTCAGGTCAGGGTGGTTGTCGTTCATTGGCAGGTGTTGAAGTGGCAAGCAAAGCCTGCTGCCTATTAATAGAACACACGTTTGTGTACTGTACATAGCTTAACAACTTTGTTTTTTTACTTTTAGATAAGTTGTGCATTGTTGGCTGTGGAAATGAAATATGATTTTTAAGCTCATGTGAAAGGAAAAAACAAAAAAAACACTGTAAGCTGCTTTGAAGCATCTGACAAATAAAAATATTGTAATTGTCCTCACTTTCAAAATTCTGCAGAGTAGAGTGAGTCATTGTAAATAATTGTTCAGTTAAATGAAGCATTATATAAAGCACTTATCATCATTATTGGTCTGGTCAATTACATTTCTGGTCATTTTTTCACTCTTCACAGGTCTGTGGTACTATGTGGGAGGAAGAGACCACCCCTGCCTCACTCTTATTGGCTCCCCAAATTTCGGCTATCGCTCTGTGCACAGGGATCTGGAGGCTCAGATTGCCATAGTAACAGAGAATGAGGACCTCCAGATGCAACTGCAACAGGTTGGGCTTCCTCTACGGTACCGTTTATTAGGATACTGGGGTCATATAACCCATAAATCTTGTGTCGGGATGTTTTACAGCTGTTGTTAGTACCTATGATTTTTTTTTTTTTTTTGCAAGGGTTTACTGGAAACATCATCGTAAAATCATATCGATCTTATAGATATCATTTAATGTAGACCAATTTATGTTGCTCTATCAGTCTTTGATAAGCACCATATGATGAAATCATTCAGTATTGGCTGATTTAAATACTGTAATTTTCTGTAACACTGCATTTCTGTCTGGATGCAGAAAAAAAAAGATGCAGTCATATTATCTTTCCAATCTCAAACTGAATTGCATACAAATTAACCATTAATCTATATTGGTCTACAGAGGCTATAATAACAACTGCTTCATTGGGAGTGCCATCAGTTTTTATAGACTGTAAACTAAGTTTCCTGTAATCTTCACTTATCAGGTTGTAAGTGATCAGTTAAAATCAGTTAGTCAATCAATAGTTGTCTTTACGAGAAAAACACTGAGATGACATAACACTTGAGATAGTGAGATGATTTACGTGAAATCTTGTTTTCTGTCTTGTCCAGGAGCAGGAGGACTTGTACCAGAGCTCGACACAAGTGTCAAACTCCACATTTAATCAGCCGGACCGCCATGTGAAGTTGTGGGTGAAACTTGTGACTCCCCTCATCAAGAACTTCTTCTGAGTTCAACAGGCCTGAGGTGATCGATATCTCACTGTCTATGACAGGTTTGTTGCTATCGTACATTTTCATCCTTTGCTGTAGAAGATCAGGCATATTAAAGTGTTAGTTTTAGTTTCAGACATGAGTAATTCCTTCTGGAAAATCCATCTTAAGATGGTAGCTGCGGTTTGGTACACGGAAGCCGGTTATTAGCCAGGCCAAGCTGGTTATTATCTGGTCCAATCAGGTTATTTGTTGAACCAGGCTGGTTATTAGCTGGTCTTGCAGTGACCATGTTCCAAAAGCCATCTTGACCACTTTAAAGTCAGAATGAACCCTAGTTACCATCTTAACACGTGTTCATTGTCTCATTGTGAACGATTTCTTGGGGGCTGTTATTCCAAAAAAAAAAATATCGTAATGTTTAATCAAAATATCATAACTGGACCTTCCAGTGACATCTCTCTTGTGCCGTATTCAGGACTCTAATAATTTAATCTGATTAATCCTAGTCCCATTCAGTATTTTTGAGTGCAACGCCCAAATCTCAATATATAATCAACATAGAACCAAGTCCACTTTTTATTTTTCATAAGTCTGTTACTTTCAGATGCACATCACAACATGGAAGAAAAGGTCAATCGCCTTTTTTGTTTCATCTCAAACGTAATGGAATTGCTTGAACCAAACACCTAATAAAAAATTGTTTTTAAAGCATATTTATTAGTAAGTGAAAATAAAAACAATTGTTTATTGCTCATGTTATCTTTCTGCATTAATGTTAACAGGTGCAACTTTTGATTTTAAAAATATATGTTAAAATGAACATTTAACTGAGATTAATGTTGTAGAAGAATTGTTTATTTTTAGGTCATATTAACTAATCTAATGAGTTAACTATGTTAACAGTCGTTTGCACCTCTCGCTCGCTCTCTCGTCTCACCTTCTATCCTGTTTTGGTGCGTAAATCTATTTAATTACTTCAAGAATACAGTTGTGATCTGCACTCAAAATTCGAAATCCTTTTAGTCACTTTATTTCACATTTTTCACATGGGAATAATACAACAGATGTTTGGGCTCGCAGGCCTTCTTCAGTGTTGAATGCTCTGATCCCTCCTCCCACTATTTAAACAATTATATTGATGTCATCAAAATTCGTCAGTTAAAGACCTAATGATTGAAGTCATCAGAAATACATATATCACCACTTCTACGTGATCCCAAGACTTCATTATCAAACAATTAGAATGTGGGATAGAGGAATTAATATGATCATGTAGAGGAGATTTTAATCAATAAAGCGAGAAGCATTTTGCATTTATAAATTGAAATCACTGGCTCTTAACAGCATGAATGAAGAATTCAATTTTCCTATATTGAGATGAGTCGTTGATATATGAGATCTCTAGATTGCTACATATTTTTTACAAATGTCACATAATAAGTTAAATATTGTAAGTGTAAAGAAGTTTTTCTATGAGAATCATTAGGTCTTTCACTGCTATGTATTTGATGTGGTGACCCGGATTGATGTATGTTTTGTCTAATTGGTTAATTTTTTTGATTATTGTACTTATGTGTAAATTGCCTTGTGCTTCATGAAAATAATTGGTGTGTGCGTTTAACAGGATCATATTATATGAGGATAATTGCTGTTGAACATTTAATTGAGTGATTTTTAACATTGACCAATTTTGATGACATCAATATAATTGTTTAAATATGGAGGGATCAGAGCGTTCAACACTGAAGTCCTGCAAGCCCAAACATATGTTGTATTATTCCCATGTGAAATAAAGTGACTAAAAGGATTTTGAAATTTGAGTGCGAAACAGCTGTATTCGATAACTAATGTTAACAAATAAAACCATTGTAGGGTTTTACAGTTTTAGAAAACTCAAATTCTGTTTCATTCTGATCTTAAAATCATGTCCAACCCTGTTTTTTTATTTATTATCCTGTTTTATTTCCAAATACGTGATAATACTAAAGTACTATGGGTTGCAAATGGTAATTCAAGTTGACTTCTCAAGCCAGATGTTCCAGCAGGGATGAGTTGGTGGTATCGGGTAATTGTGTGGATTTCATTATGTTCGAGCATAAACGAGCCTTTCGCATGAAATTCTATGAAGGTAGTTGCCTTAAGCAAACGAAAACAGAATTCAGCATTTTATTCCGCTTCCAAACAAATGACTTGGCTCTCTTGCGCTCAGTATAGTCAGACTTTCCCCGAAGATGGATATACAAAACCTCGGCCTGCCAGACAGTGGGTTCTTAAGAATGTACATTGTCACTCCAGTGGTTCCTTCAACCCAAATCCTCGTCACACAGCCCAGCGTGGAGCTAGCATGGCCAGACCACAGCATGAATCTGGTCATTCCAGTGCTGTCAGGCACAGACTTCAGCTGCACTGGCATTGACCTCCGCGAGCCCTCCGTCGCCAACATCTGGAGGCCGTTACGGCTGTTTTTCCTGCGTGCGGTACCATTCCTGCTCTCTCCTCCGTTTGATTGCAAACATGCTCTATCTCACTTGCTAAATGTCAGGATTTAAGATAGCCTCATTTTGTTAATACCAGAGTCAATCCAAGTTGAAAGTCTCTAGATGCAGAAAGCACAGCAGATGTGTTCCTTATGTGGTTAATTAAAAATTATGCTATTGATCTTTTTTGGGCCTTAAAGGCGATTTTCAATGGATTATGAAGTCAGGTTCACACAGGTGTCCATGCATGTAGTTCATGAACCAAAAAGTGTCCACATACATTTTGTCGATGCTATATCAATCATTTATCATTAAAACTTGAACACTGTGCTTTTCTTTGAATGGATATCTGTTTTGTTGGTACACTCTAAAAAATGAAGGGTTAAAAAAATAACCCAACCTTAACCACGCCGCTGGGTCACTATGGGACACTTCCATATCAAAGAATGTATGCTGAACAGTGAAATTATTCATGTTAAAAATATCGGTAAACATTAACTTACCATAAAACACTGCCCGCTCCGAGTGACGTCCTCCTCGAGTCAGAAGTGAATCCAGAAAGTTCCGCAAAGAACAAACCAGTTGCTGGGTCAAAATAACCCAACCAGCTGTTTATTTGTGTATTACCCCCTTACAAATCATTTGACCCAGCATGAGCAACCCAATAATGTGTTTACAGTGCCCTAAACAACCCAGCATTTTGACCCAGCACATTCAACCCAACAATTTGTTTACAGAAACAACCCAACATTTTTTTGAGTGTATTATGTTGTTTAATGCTATTTTGTAAGGTCTGTTTAATGCATTCTGGTCATGTTGAATTCTGGAGATTTTATTCCGAAATCACTTCAGAAAAGTGCATGTCACTTTCCAGGAACAATTCCTCTACAATCTGTTTTGAATTTCTCATGTTCAGTGATTTAGTCACACTTGTGGAGAAATTAACTTTCGAAAATTCCAGTCACTAAAAATACAATGAACTTCAATCTTCAATTTAAAAAAATAAAGTTATTAGACTTTACATTAGACTTGATGTAATATGGTTTGCAGTCCAATAAGCAGGTTTGTCTGTGGTTAATCATTCTCACTCTGCCCTCTAGTGATTATTCAAGTACATTACGCTTAAAACTGAGAATTTTCTTTTTAAATAGTGTTTTTGAAGGGAAACATCACTATTACTACTTATACTGAGTAGTACTAACCTGTGCTACTGACATGAATGATACCTCAAATTGTGCAGCTTATTGAAATTATTTACATAATGTAAAAATCTTATTTTTACATGTAGGTTTTCATGCGCACTACTGTTTGAGGTCTGTAAGATTAAAAAAAAAAAAAATTCAAGAAATATACATGCAAGAATCCTGAAAAAATATATATGAAGTAATAGTATTTTTATTTTTTTCCAGATGGAGTTGGGAATACATAATGTGTGATCTGTACGCGAGGCGTTTTGCTGATGGTTTTGAAGATGACTGTCATTGTGGGCCTCAGCCAGCATCCCAGGCAGCTCCAATGATGACCACTCAACTAATCAGCTCTGTGCTATTATATTTAATAACATTCATTCTGAGCTAACAACCTCATTGTTTGGAGAAAATGCATGTAAAACCAGAACAAAGAATTTACTGCGGGTATGATGGATATGTATCTGTAAGCAACATGGCAGATATGAACGTTTGGCCATCAGTTTGATGTGCATTTAACATTTATGTACATATTTTAGTTAATTTAAAAAAAATTCTATAAACCATTTGTATTATTTTGTCACTTGCTCTTTAACAAAAAAACTTTCCATTTCTAATTTCTTTCCGTTGTACTTTATTTTTTACTACATTATTTTGGTTAAAAATGTCAGAAGCAGTTCATTAATCTTGATTTGATTAATGAGGTCAATAAGTTGATCTCGGGAATGCAAAGTGATGCAGTTTGAGTCGTGCACATTTCAGCAACCCTTAGTTACCTCAGCTGAAAATATCCATATTTCTCAATCTCTCTCTTTTTTTTTTTTTTTAAACATTCACTGTCTGAAACCAGTGCAAACCATCTAGGCTGAGTGCCTTCAATTTAAAAATTATTTAAATTAAAAATTATTTAATCTAGTCTTTTTCCAAACCTGCATGCATTCTTGGGACTCAAAAGGACAACATTCACTATTGATGTATTGAGAGAGATTTTAGTATTCCACTCTAGAAAGGCATTCAGTTTGAAAATGATGAGGTGTGAGTATCTGAATGTTAATTTTTAGGTGAACTATCCGTTTAATACTCCAATTCTCACTAGTTATACACTCTCACTAGATATGACTTCCATTAATAGTTAGTACATAAGAGGTCTTAGGAGAGCTTCAAATCCTGACCAGGCTTTAACGTTTACACAAACCTTTACACATTAAGCATGGGATGGATTTGAGTACCTTTGTATTAATTTGTAGCATTTCATGACTGAGTATTGCTTGTTTAAACGGAATATTGCAGTATTATTTTAACAGCGAAGTCAGTTTGCGAAGTTGTTTTGATTTTGGTTCCAGTGTGCATGGAGGAAGAGCGTTTGCTTGTTAGGTTATTTAACATGGACACCAGATGATTTTTTTTGTCTTCTTTTATATATATATCTACTTCACTGGATATAAATTGCTAGTGTTTGGGAGGAACTAACACAGATGGAAACAGTACTGTTTAAAAGCACGTTTCTCTTCCAGACAGATGCTACCTGAGTAAGATGAGGCCTTAAAACCACATCATCCAACGCACAAGAACTTACAAAATGGACAAAAACATTCTGTACCATATGAAGGCAGTGTTTTTTGTCACTGTATAAATTGTTTTTAAGAATAAAAGGCTTCTACAGTCATGGCTGAGTGAGTTATTTATTGTGAAATACAGATGTGTGGCCTTTTGGTGTCATTTTTCCTGGTTGTTCAAATGAAGTCGTTTGTTTTTAGTAAATGCCCTTATCCTACCGACAATTTTATTATTTGTTCCCAAGTTTCTTTAACAAGGCTTTACGCTTTAACCTAGCCTAGAAATCTAACCAACTCGGCCACAGTAACAGCTCGTATTAGCCAGCTAAACTTTTACTACCCTGTTAGAAAAAATATATCGTTGCATAGTTTCATGTGGTTCTTCCCTCGCTGTATTATGGGTTTGCTATGTGGGGAGAAATCTGCTGGTTACGTTCGTGAGACAATCAGCTGATTACTATTATTATATTAAGTATATCCTCACCTGCCTATGGCTTTGTAAACTTGATCCATGATGTGGTTTATAATGGACTCGCAACCGAACCGCTAGATGTCGCTAAAAATCACACACTTCACTTTAATCAGGTAGCAGATAAAAAAAAATAAAAACTGCACAGACAGTCAAGTTTTATTGAAAGCCCATTATGCCTGCGGTGAAGTACACAAATTAAAGGCATCGAGAAATAAAAATAATTTATCAAATAAAATTTAAAAAAAAGTTATTTGTAAAGCTCAAACTTTTTTTTATTGTAAGCACAAGGTTACATAGCAATGGTGAAATGAACTTGACAGGTTTAAACCTTTTCGTCACCCTGTTTACTTTAGCACAAAGTATATTTTGACATTAAAAAATAAAACAACCTATATGTTTAAATATTTACAGCATTGATAAATTAGCATTTAAGAGCTTTCTCTCAATTATCAGTGCATATAAAGCAAAAAAAAAAAAATTTTTTTTTTGGGGGGCCTTCATGAGTTAATTTAACCAATACATTTAATGTGGTAAAATACAAAACATAGTAAAAAATAAACTCTCAAGTCAGTAGTTTAATTTTTGACATTGTTCCATAAACATGAACCAAACTTGCTGAAATGTTTTTGGATTTCACAGTCGTTCAAGCCAACCTATGAGATCAGTGAACAATGTAAATGTCCTGATATTTTAAATAAACTGTTTAAGCTAAATAAACAGCATGGAATAAAAATATATTTTGAATTATGAATCAGAAGGATTCAACTTCAGGTTTTAGGACAGTATTATGGAATAGGACTGAAAGACAAACTTTGGCAAAATGTGAAAAAATGATAAATATGACAGCAGATCAGAAATTATTAGAAAAACAGTAAGATAGTCTCAAACAAAACAAGGCCCAAACCCTCCAAGATATTTACAGTACATAGCAGTGTAAAAATAGGTGCACAATTAGCATTTTATATGTATCAAAGCACAGAAAGGAACGGTCATGTCTTCAGCAAGCTTAAAAAAGGTCAATAAGACGCCACATTCAGTCA
Organism: Chrosomus eos; assembly: GCA_036326025.1. NCBI lineage: Eukaryota > Metazoa > Chordata > Actinopteri > Cypriniformes > Leuciscidae > Chrosomus > Chrosomus eos. Next base: position 29,441,960 of record CM070830.1, on the reverse strand, counting down.
GACCTGCTGATTTGAGATGATAATGTACGTGAGTGTTTCGTTCATGAGATTTAAACGTATAAATGTCAGACAACCTCCCAGAAAGCCAACTGCACTGACAACCTTCAAAACTCAAGGTCATTCCTGAGATAAAAATCGCTCCAATCCAGCGTCATGGCTTCCGTTTATCATTCGCGAGGTCCATGTCTAAACATCCTCTTTGCAGCCTTGAAGCGGAGATCCATCCATGCAGCCTTGAGCAGTTCTACTGTCTCTTCAAAGATGATGCTTTCTTCTTCCGGGCAGCAAGCATCTCATAGAAAGGATCCCTGCTTATGGCAGATCTGGAGAGAATGAGAAAGGGAGAAAATGAACATTTTATGTTACATGCAGTGCAAGCAGGCTATTTTTGAGGTTATCTAGCAAATTTACACCATTACAAACTATTTTTGCTATTGTATCACATGCACAAAATTATAAGAATTAAATGCTATTTTAGTATTATTTATACACTATTATAGTATTTATTAATATTTTGAATTAGCTTTTTTATTATTTTAAGTTTTGTACTTTTGTGATTTTTCATTGTTTTAAATACATCTTTTTAGCTTTTTTTATTTCTTTTTAGCTTTTTTATTTCTTTTTTTGTTTCTATTTAGCTGTATTTTTAGTTCACTTTTAGTAATGTTAGTACTTTAACAAACTTGTTTTATTTCAATTAGTTAAAAAAATGTATTCCGGTTTTTCTTCTAATATTTATCTTATTTTATTTCAGCTTTACTTAAAAAGTCTAAATTTCAAATAACGAAAATGATTTTAAGTTTAAATACACAGCTTAAGACTGTGTATCGTTTGTATTTGATGTTCATTATTGATGCATTAAAATCAATCAATAGATTCAGCTGAAGTAAAGTAAATAAATGGACAGCTATGCGTTTTATATAGTAAAAAAAAAACAAAAGACAATATGCACTCAAAGATAAAAACATGCCACTAAATATCGTTTTAGTGTTCAGGAATGTTAACGTTTCTGGAACTTTATTTCACGCCTTCGAATTTAAGTTGCAACTAGGTTTAGGACCAATCTGTCAAAATGATAACCCTGTGCATATTAAAAATTGTGTCAGAGCAAGATGAGAGGAGGACTTACTTGATGCTTTTGATCCACTCTTCTTTCTCCTCTGTTGTTGGCGCTGAGATGCGGTAGAATGTGTGGTTTCCTTCCACAACCCGTCCATCTGCTTCAGTCTTGCATGCTTTGATGACCTGATCCTTGTTGTCTGGGATGAAGAGTTCAAAGCAGTTCTGTGTGTAGAGAGCTACTTTAGAAGAGGCTTTTATATTTTACAGGAGCAAACTGAGGTTACGAGAACAGTGGCGCCAGTGTATGTGTATGAGAGTGATTTTAGCAACCTGTATGTAACCTTTCTGCTAATTACAACCACCCATACATATACACACACACACACATACATACATACATACATGCATACAATAATATACATATTGTATGTTTGTGTGTGTGTGTGTGTGTGTGTGTGTGTGTGTGTGTGTGTGTGTGTGGTGTGTGTGTGTGTGTGTGTATATATATATGTATGGGTGGTTGTAATTATATACATATATAAAACACATAATATATATACACACACACACACATATATATATATATATATAGTATAAAAATGTCATTATCAAAACAAAATAAAACAAATAAATAAATAAAGCACATGCTAAACAAAGTGATGATATTATATAGTTAATATTGAGTATAATTAAATGTTAATAATTAACAACAACACAATTTAAAATGATGGAACAAACTGAATAAAATAATAAATTAATTGATAAATAAATAACAGAAATAACAATAAAACTTAAAAGTTATTATTAAATAAAAATATATATAAAAAAATAATAGCACAGCATGCTAATTAAACCACTGTTGCAAAAAATATATACCAATAATGAATGAATACAGTTAATAATAAAAACTTAAAAGCAAGAACAAAAAAAAATTAAAGCTGCAAGCAGCATTGAAAGGGCCCTCGCACCCGTGCCATCGCCACCCGGTGGCTTTAGGAAGACAGACCACGGTGGGCAATGTGCATTTAAGTAGATAAATATAGTGGGAGTATGTCAAAGTCAGTTACAAAAATGTCCTTTATTATGGGTATAATAGCATGCTGTTAAACATGTCACTTCCTGTTGCCAGCAGGTGACGCTATGACTGTAACTGAATATGAGCATGCACATGTGTTCAGGACAGAACTCCTATCAAACATGTGAAGTTTGGGGGAGATTGGACATTGCCTTCTTAAGTAACAACAACTTCCTGTTTCATAGCATTAGCATGCTTTAGCACTTAGCTAAGAATTGCTAGCATGTTTAACATGTTTATAACATGTTTTTTACTCAATGGCATATTTACTATGTTGCCAGTACTGCACCACACTGTTAAACATGTCACTTCCTGTTGCCAGTAGGTGGCGCTATTACTATAACTGAATATTGCCATGTAGATGTGTTCAGGGCAGGACTCTTATCAAATGTGTGAAGTTTGGGGCAGATTGGACATTGCCTTCTTAAGTAACAACAACTTCCTGTTTCATTTCATTAGCATGCTTTAGCACTTAGCTAAGAATTGCTAGCATGTTTAACATGTTTATAACATGTTTATAACTCAATGGCATATTTACTATGTTGCCAGTACTGCATCACACTGTTAAACATGTCACTTCCTGTTGCCAGTAGGTGGCGCTATTACTATAGCTGAAAATTGTAATGTAGATGTGTTCAGGGCAGGACTCTTATCAAATGTGTGAAGTTTGGGGCAGATTGGACATTGCCTTCTTAAGTAACAACAACTTCCTGTTTCATTTCATTAGCATGCTTTAGCACCTAGCTAAGAATTGCTAGCATGTTTTAACATGTTTATAACATGTTTATAACTCAATGGCATATTTACTATGTTGCCAGTACTGCATCACACTGTTAAACATGTCACTTCCTGTTGCCAGTAGGTGGCGCTATTACTATAGCTGAAAATTGTAATGTAGATGTGTTCAGGGCAGGACTCTTATCAAATGTGTGAAGTTTGGGGCAGATTGGACATTGTCTTCTTAAGTAACAACAACTTCCTGTTTCATTTCATTAGCATGCTTTAGCACTTAGCTAAGAATTGCTAGCATGTTTTAACATGTTTATAACATGTTTATAACTCAATGGCATATTTACTATGTTGCCAGTACTGCATCACACTGTTAAACATGTCACTTCCTGTTGCCAGTAGGTGGCGCTATTACTATAGCTGAAAATTGTAATGTAGATGTGTTCAGGGCAGGACTCTTATCAAATGTGTGAAGTTTGGGGCAGTTTGGACATTGTCTTCTTAAGTAACAACAACTTCCTGTTTCATTTCATTAGCATGCTTTAGCACTTAGCTAAGAATTACTAGCATGTTTTAACATGTTTATAATTCAATGGCATATTTACTATGTTGCCAGTACTGCATCACACTGTTAAACATGTCACTTCCTGTTGCCAGTAGGTGGCGCTATTACTATAACTGAATATTCTCATTTAGATGTGTTCAGGGCAGGACTCTTATCAAATGTGTGAAGTTTCGGGGTTTCGGGGTTCGAAGTTACAGCAAATTACTATTTAATTGCAGTAATAGCATGCTTTAGCACTTAGCTAAGTGTTTGCTAGCATGTTTTTAGCATGTTTCAAGTATGTTGATAGCATGTTTAGCACTTGCTGGCACTTTTTTATATGTTATTAGGAGTCCACAAAAGTGTTAAACATGTCACTTCCTGTTGCCAGCAGGTGGCGCTATGACTGTAACTGAATATGAGCATGGACATGTGTTCAGGACAGAACTCTTATCAAACATGTGAAGTTTGGGGCAGATTGGACATTCCATACCTGAGTTACAGCAAATTCCTATTGAATTGCAGTAATAGCATGCTTTAGCACTTAGCTAAGTGCTTGCTAGCATGTTTTAGCATGTTTCAAGTATGTTGTTAGCATGTTTAACACTTGCTGGCACTTTTTTATATGTTATCAGGAGTCCACAACAGTGTTAAACATGTCACTTCCTGTTGCCAGCAGGTGGCGCTATGACTGTAACTGAATATCAGCATGCACATGTGTTCAGGACAGAACTCTTATCAAACATGTGAAGTTTGGGGCAGATTGGACATTGTTTGCCTGAGTTACAGCAACTTCCTGTTTCATGGCGAAACATCAAAATTTGTCAGGCCGCCGAGGACACGCCCTTCGACGAAAACTCAAGATCTTCGCAATTTAACGTCGCAAAGGCCTTAAGATTACACTCACCAAATTTGAAGATGATCAGATTAAAACTGTAGGAGGAGTTCGTTAAAGTACGAGGCCTGAAAATGGCAAAAACTGCACAAAAATCTGAGAGGAAGTTCAAAATGGCTGACTTCCTGTTGTGTTTAGGGCTACGCTCCAAGAGACTTTTTTGTAGGTATTGGGCCATTACATGTATGTACCGAATTTCGTACACGTACGTGAAACGTAACGCGAGGCGCACTCCGTTGAACCTTTATAGGTGGCGCTATCGAGCCATTTTGCCCCGCCCAATTTTGAAACGCATATCAGATGTAAATTTTCGCCAGTTCTGACGCGTGTGCAAATTTTCGTGAGTTTTCGTGCATGTTTAGGCCCTCAAAAATGCGATTCATTGCGGAGAAGAAGAATAATAATAATAATTAAAGCTGCAAGCAGCATTGAAAGGGCCCTCGCACCCGTGCCATCGCCACCCGGTGGCTTTAGGAAGACAGACCACGGTGGGCAATGTGCATTTAAGTAGATAAATATAGTGGGAGTATGTCAAAGTCAGTTACAAAAATGTCCTTTATTATGGGTATAATAGCATGCTGTTAAACATGTCACTTCCTGTTGCCAGCAGGTGACGCTATGACTGTAACTGAATATGAGCATGCACATGTGTTCAGGACAGAACTCTTATCAAACATGTGAAGTTTGGGGCAGATTGAACTTTGCCTTCTTAAGTAAAAACAACTTCCTGTTTCATAGCATTAGCATGCTTTAGCACTTAGCTAAGAATTGCTAGCATGTTTAACATGTTTATAACATGTTTATAACTCAATGGCATATTTACTATGTTGCCAGTACTGCATCACACTGTTAAACATGTCACTTCCTGTTGCCAGTAGGTGGCGCTATTACTATAACTGAATATTGTCATGTAGATGTGTTCAGGGCAGGACTCTTTTCAAATGTGTGAAGTTTGGGGCAGATTGGACATTGCCTTCTTAAGTAACAACAACTTCCTGTTTCATTTCATTAGCATGCTTTAGCACTTAGCTAAGAATTGCTAGCATGTTTAACATGTTTATAACATGTTTATAACTCAATGGCATATTTACTATGTTGCCAGTACTGCATCACACTGTTAAACATGTCACTTCCTGTTGCCAGTAGGTGGCGCTATTACTATAGCTGAAAATTGTAATGTAGATGTGTTCAGGGCAGGACTCTTATCAAATGTGTGAAGTTTGGGGCAGATTGGACATTGCCTTCTTAAGTAACAACAACTTCCTGTTTCATTTCATTAGCATGCTTTAGCACTTAGTTAAGAATTGCTAGCATGTTTTAACATGTTTATAACATGTTTATAACTCAATGGCATATTTACTATGTTGCCAGTACTGCATCACACTGTTAAACATGTCACTTCCTGTTGCCAGTAGGTGGCGCTATTACTATAGCTGAAAATTGTAATGTAGATGTGCTCAGGGCAGGACTCTTATCAAATGTGTGAAGTTTGGGACAGATTGGACATTGTCTTAAGTAACAACAACTTCCTGTTTCATTTCATTAGCATGCTTTAGCACTTAGCTAAGAATTGCTAGCATGTTTTAACATGTTTATAAGATGTTTATAACTCAATGGCATATTTACTATGTTGCCAGTACTGCTTCACACTGTTAAACATGTCACTTCCTGTTGCCAGTAGGTGGCGCTATTACTATAGCTGAAAATTGTAATGTAGATGTGTTCAGGGCAGGACTCTTATCAAATGTGTGAAGTTTGGGGCAGTTTGGACATTGTCTTCTTAACCCTCTGAGGTCTGAGCTGTTTTGGGGCTCTTTCGGTGTTTTGATATGCCCTGACATTTGTGCTTATTTCAGCTACTTAAAACATACCATTTGCCAACATATAAATTTGCTGTATTCAGCACAAACTCTGCTACAATAATATGTGAGCAAAATTGATGTACTTGTTTGCATTTTATAGAAAAAAAATAATATGCGTGGTTAGTACGTTTTGGAAAAAAAAATGTCACTGCAATAAGGCCATTTAACACATAATGAATAGTTGAAAACAATACTGTTGAGTTACTATTCTTGTAGGCTAGAATTTTTACTTCAAAATGAAGTGAAAATCATTCTGACCACTCTTTCAGAAACATCTATATAACGATTTGAATTTCTTACATCAGTTTTTGGGTCAGCAGTGCTGTATGCGTGGGAGTGTTAATGCCCATGAATATTAATGTGATTTACACCTGGGAAGACTAAAGACACTCCCCCAATGGCTAATGGCCCATCAAGGTGCTTTGAGGCAGCCTGAACAAAGAATGATTCACTGGTGAACAAAAAGTTAAAAAGAACAGCATTTATTCAAAATAGAATTTACGTTCTTTCCTAAGAATGTAAAGACTTAAAGTCATTACTATCACTTAACACATCCTTTCAAAAAAACAAACATAAAAATACCAAACTTGTTTTTTTTATAAAAAAAATATTTTTATTCAAAGAATACTAAAAAAAAACTACCGCAGGTTTAAAAAACTGTTTGAATAGACTCATGGGCGAATGCGAGTCTACAGAGCTCAGTTGCGGTCCAGTTTCCCGTGCAGGAAGAAATCGCAGTGTCTGTGGAACCATGTCAACATCGGTCTCTGTTTTCCATGACAGCGTGGACTGCATGTTGCTCGTCTGCTTGTTTGCCTTGGCTCTCTTCGGAACTGGTGCTTGGACATTGTCACATCTGTTATAAAAAAAGAAGAAAGAAAAAGTGTGAGCATGCTGATAAGACAATCAAAGAAACTGTATTATTATCATTATCAATCACTAATTACCATGGATTTAAAAAAGACATATTTGTAATTTCACACAAGAATGGGAACTTTTACATTATGACGATGTAAACACAATTAGGCTACATTTCATCTGTAAAATATTACGTCTATGCACTTACTCAGTATTATTCTCGATCGCACTGAGAACTGAACGACACCTGCGTGTCCCTCTGCGAGGTGCTGGAGAAGGAGAACGTGATGCAGCCAATTTCCTAAAAAACAAAACAAAATAACTGTTAGCATACATTATGTATACAACAGAGTTATTGAATATTCTGTACTGAATATGCATCTGTTACTGAATATTCTATATAGGTATTATTGTTTTTTTTGTATTATGTTTTGTTATTGAGTGTTAAAGCTGCCGTGACAATATAATTTCCTGCAAAGGATCAATAAAGTATCAACAACAACAACAACATCTGTTGATGGCCCATATAGAATGCATGCTGATAACACAATCAAAGAAACTGTATTATTATTACGCTTATCAATCACTAATTACCATGGATTAATTTCACACAATAATAGGAACTTTTACATTATGACGATGTAAACGATATTACGTCTATGCACTTACTCAGTATTATTCTCGATCGCACTGAGAACTGAACGAGACCTGCGTGTCCCTCTGCGAGGTGCTGGAGAAGGAGAGCATGATGCCACATTCCTAAAAACAAAACAAAATAACTGTTAGCATACATTATGTATACAACAGAGTATCTGTTGATGGCCCATATAGAATGCACGCATTTATTATGTACACTCAATGAACGGATCGTTCGCGATCGACACATCGCTACATTTCAAACATTTACACCTGTATTCACAGTGCATAAGGCAGTAAGCATGATAATTAGTGTCATAGGCTAACTAAAACTGAACATTTGCGAGTATCTATGGCCCATATAGACAGCACGCATTTAGGGATAGGCTACACAATGAACGGATTGTTCGCAAAAAAAGCACATTAGTAAAACACACTGATCTAAAGACAGAGACTTGGACAGTCACACAGCTTTGTGCCATTCCTAAAACATATAGGTTACATACCTGTCATCTCCAAGGTGTTTGATTTTTCACCATGTTCATGTACAGAGACTCACGTGAATGTCAGCTGGACTCATCAGTGCTGGTCCCTGTAAAAACCTTTTTTAGAAAACAAAAAAACAGCTGTGAACATGCTGATATCAGGAGAAACTATTTTAGATTTGTCTGGTTCAAATTATGAAATTTACTAAATACATACATATACTACATATATGAACTCCCAATATATGTTGTGCCTTGTAGTTGTAGGCATATGTAGGGCTGCATGAAATAATAACAATAGCCTGTAGCAGCTAGGCAGCCTATAAATCACTAAAAAGTTCAGTAACACTACATTAGAGAAAACTATATGGATTATCATGTTACTTAAAACGTTTCCATTCGTTACAACGTTATGAGATGAGATTGCTGGAGTAAAACCATAAAGCCTAATGATTGGTTTGTTTTGCTTTTCAAACCCACAGCGCGCGTGACTCAAACTCAGCGCGTGCAAACATTTACTGAATGCGATCGAGCCGGACCAAACTATGAAACTTTATATTATATAACGTTTCATAGTTTTTTGGTCCGGCTCGATCGCATATTCTTACATAATTATACATACCTTCGTGTGAGCAGATATCCACAAACACAATAAACACAAGTCTAAACATAATATTCACAATCATACGAGCCTTCTGTATCGTGCTGTTTAATTATCAAACATATGTTTTTATGTATATACATTTAGCATTAGGCTTCATGTTTTACTCCAATCACATTTCATAACGTACATTTTAGTCTGGCACCAGTTTAACTAGTAGCTACAAGTTTATGCAACAATAACATGCTGCTAACATGCTACTAACAAAAACATGTCTTACCTTATAAATCCTTCTTATAATCAAATTGTGTTCTTCTAACTCGTCTGATGTAAATCCAAGATAAACAGCACAGCACACGTGAAGAGCAGGACTGAAAACTGAAGTCGCGGATTCTCTGTTTTGAGGTCGTTAACAGTTTGCGTTCCTCCACATGGCTCATTAGTATGCGAGCAGCTGTTGCGCGCGGGCGTGGTCACATTAACTTTAATGAGGTCAGGCTGGAGAAACTGTACGTCCTTGCTTTCATACGAATTACTTAAACAGAGAATATTTGTTTTTGATATGATTTACATCATTTAAAAATAGAGACTCAAAGTGTTGTAAAGATATATGTTTCATGTCACAGTGACAAGTATTAGCTGAGTTACAGGTCATGTTCTGTCGCGTTTCAGAATGAGCTTTACATTTAGAGAGACGGCAGAACGCGCATCATGTTCATTTTCTTTATTTTACGAAAAACACAACATTTTGTTTTTATTATGAGTGTACACAAATAAAAGAAGACATTTAACAGTTTTGAATGATGTATAACACTTACATGTAAGATCAAAATCAACAGAGTAATTTGAGTCTCTTTTGCACTGATGAGAAAAAAAGTGAGCAGATCACGGCCGCGTGACGGCCGACCCCAGAGGGTTAAGTAACAACAACTTCCTGTTTCATTTCATTAGCATGCTTTAGCACTTAGCTAAGAATTACTAGCATGTTTTAACATGATTATAACATGTTTATAATTCAATGGCATATTTAATATGTTGCTAGTACTGCATCACAGTGTTAAACATGTCACTTCCTGTTGCCAGTAGGTGGCGCTATTACTATAACTGAATATTCTCATGTAGATGTGTTCAGGGCAGGACTCTTATCAAATGTGTGAAGTTTCGGGGTTTCGGGGTTCGAAGTTACAGCAAATTACTATTTAATTGCAGTAATAGCATGCTTTAGCACTTAGCTAAGTGTTTGCTAGCATGTTTTAGCATGTTTCAAGTATGTTGATAGCATGTTTAGCACTTGCTGGCACTTTTTTATATGTTATTAGGAGTCCACAAAAGTGTTAAACATGTCACTTCCTGTTGCCAGCAGGTGGCGCTATGACTGTAACTGAATATGAGCATGGACATGTGTTCAGGACAGAACTCTTATCAAACGTGTGAAGTTTGGGGCAGATTGGACATTCCATACCTGAGTTACAGCAAATTCCTATTGAATTGCAGTAATAGCATGCTTTAGCACTTAGCTAAGTGCTTGCTAGCATGTTTTAGCATGTTTCAAGTATGTTGTTAGCATGTTTAACACTTGCTGGCACTTTTTTATATGTTATCAGGAGTCCACAACAGTGTTAAACATGTCACTTCCTGTTGCCAGCAGGTGGCGCTATGACTGTAACTGAATATCAGCATGCACATGTGTTCAGGACAGAACTCTTATCAAACATGTGAAGTTTGGGGCAGATTGGACATTGTTTGCCTGAGTTACAGCAACTTCCTGTTTCATGGCGAAACATCAAAATTTGTCAGGCCGCCGAGGACACGCCCTTCGACGAAAACTCAAGATCTTCGCAATTTAACGTCGCAAAGGCCTTAAGATTACACTCACCAAATTTGAAGATGATTAGATTAAAACTGTAGGAGGAGTTCGTTAAAGTACGAGGCCTGAAAATGGCAAAAACTGCACAAAAATCTGAGAGGAAGTTCAAAATGGCTGACTTCCTGTTGTGTTTAGGGCTACGGTCCAAGAGACTTTTTTGTAGGTAATGGGCCATTACATGTATGTACCGAATTTCGTACACGTACGTGAAACGTAACGCGAGGCGCACTCCGTTGAACCTTTATAGGTGGCGCTATCGAGCCATTTTGGCCCGCCCAATTTTGAAACGCATATCAGATGTAAATTTTCGCCAGTTCTGACGCGTGTGCAAATTTTCGTGAGTTTTCGTGCATGTTTAGGCCCTCAAAAATGCGATTCATTGCGGAGAAGAATAATAATAATAAATATAGCTGCAAGCAGCAATAACCGGGGCCAAGCGCAAAGAAGACGACAAGACATGCCAACATGTGTCAGACCAACTGCAGTAAGGAGCAATTTAAGACATTGTCAGATGAATTTAGGCAAAATGGCTTTAAAAATCACACTAATTAACTAAAAATATGATTTAATGAATTATCACTTTCGACCAATAGGTGGCGTAGTTACTAAATCGAGTGACAATGACAAACCTTAAGACCAGTGGCATTAAAATATGCAGATTTATTCAAAAGTTTTTAGAAATTATGTTATAACTTTTGACCAAAAGGTGGCGCTGTCTCGAAATGTGTTGAGTACCTTCAGGGCATGGTGCTGATGGCACATGCTGAGTTTTGTAATGTTGCACCAATGCATTCGTTAAGAATAGCATGTTACGTTCTATTATAGCGCCACCAATAGGCTCAATCCCACCATTTTTTTTATGTGACCTCATAGTGAGCCCATACAAGTGTGTGTAAAATTTGGTGAAAATATCTCATTTAGTTTTGGAGTTATATACATTTATGTGTATAAACACATAAAAAATGACTGACACGTGACTTTGATTGGATTTTACTACCCCTTACTATCAATATTTTCGCATTTGGGCATTAGCGTATAGCCTATCGACCTATGTTTCCAAACTTCTGACGGTGGTTTCGTCTCGATCAGACAAGCGGTTTCGAAGATATAGCCAAATGTTTTTTTCGCGCTAAATCGCAACGCTACACAAACCGTAAGACGAAACCCAGCATGTTTGGCATCGTTGGACTCGGCAACGATTCAGGAACTCAAAAAGATGACTCTCGTGAAAATAAGTCAACCACACCCAAAGTTATAAGCATTTGAAAAAAAAAATTCACCACTAGGTGGCGCTGTTTCGAAAATTCTCAGGCTCTTTCAGGGCATCGTACTGATGACCCATACCGAGTTTCGTAACAATTCGTTCATGCGTTCAGAAAATACAGCATTTTAGCACATAATTCAAAATGGTCGACAGACAAAATGGCCGATCTAGGAAAATTGGATACCAGACGACTCGGCATGACGCCCTGAATCTAACGAGACCACTTTTATGATTTTTGGACAAAGAGTACAGTAGTTATGGGGGAAAATAGCACTTTTTCGTATCTCTGGACCAGTAGGTGGCGCTGCGCCGAAACGCAGCATGTAGCCTCAGGTCATGCTTGTGATGACATGGACCAAGTTTGGTCTGAATCTGAAAAAGCGTCGCGGAGATACAGCCTTATGTGTGTTTTCGCAAGCTCTACGTAAAATTTATTTGCGTGGTATTCGAGAACGACTTGCAGCGTTTTTATGAAATCCATAACTTTTTGTCAGCATGGTCTGGAGATGATCTGGTTCAATTTTGGTGAGAATCAGAACAACGGCCTAGGAGGAGTTCGAAAAAGTAGCTTTTTCAGATAATTACAAATGGCGGACAAAATATCGTGACGGAAAATGACGTCATAGGGTGCAATCGAATCGGCATTAGCTCAGAAACAAGGGGAAAAAGGAATTTTGATGATAGGCCTTACGGTTCAAAAGTTATTAGCATAATAAAAGTGAAAATTTGGACAGGTGGTGGCGCTAGAGGGATTGAGTTGGAGACTCCAAATTTGCTCTGTTGACTTTTCAGACTGTCCTCTATCAGTGTACCAAATTTCATAACTTTCCCGCAAACGGTTCTATGGGCTGCCATAGACACCCAGTCGGAAGAAGAAGAAGAAGAAACGGAAGAATAATAAGAACCGGAACAGATACAATAGGTGCCACCGCACCTTCGGTGCTTGGCCCCTAATAATAAACAGAGCAATTCCAAGAGGGTCCTCACACCATCGGTGCTCGGGCCCTAAAAAGTAAAAATTTCTTTTTTGTAAATTTTAATTAATACATACTAGTCAGCCTCACTAATCAACTACTCAACCACCATGACTAATACAAAGTAACTTAAACGTGATGAAATATAGATGGAAAAGCGAGTGAAAGCTTACTGGCTTCTTGGAGTCCTCCACTTCCCTAATACTGAGATTTTCCAGAGGAATAATCCCTCTTGGCTCTTTATCCTGAAAACACAGGCAGAAGAGGAAACACATGTGACCACAGTAGAGCACAACGGATGAGTTATATTACCACTGGATCATTCAATCACTGAACGTCAGTGAAGCAGGCTTACGTACAGTGGTGTATTCAAAATAATACAGACAGTTGTCGGTCAAGATGAACCATCTCCTTTTCCACGTCTTCACCCGTCCACCTGTAGATCAGACAGTATGTTAAGAATGTCGTCGCTGAGGTCTGTATGAGTAAAGAATAATTGTGCTGAGCGGCAGAGACACATGGCAGGTTGAGGACTGAGGCACAGCAGACAGACACATGATGGGAACTCACATTAGCAGATGGGCAGCTGAAATGTCTCAAAGCCTCATCAAAAATACACAGTTAGCCCAAAACCACTGAATCAGGCACAAGCTTAAGGTGTTAGTGACCAAATTAGTAAGAGAATGTGTTATCAAATGAGCCTTATATCAAGTAAATCTCAGAATGTAGGAATGGATGCAAGTCTGTCTTTTCTGAGGCACAGGGTCAGACTATGAGATCTAACTTTACGAACGACCAGAGATCTACAATAGCAGTCATTAAAGGATTAGTTCACTTTTAAAAAAACTTTTGCTGATAATTTACTCACCCCCATGTCATCCAAGATGTCCATGTCTTTCTTTCTTCAGTCGAAAAGAAATTAAGGTTTTTGATGAAAACATTCCAGGATTTTCTCCATATAATGGACTTCACTGGGGTCCAAACGGTTCAAGGTCCAAATAACAGTTTCAGTGCAGCTTCAAAGGGCTTTAAACGATACCAGACGATGAATAAGGGTCTTATCTAGTGAAACGATCAGTTATTTCAAAAATAAATAAAAAGCTTAAGTTTTATTAGCACAAATGCTCGCCTTGCTCTGTTCTGTGATGCGACTCTCTTGTTCGAACTCGTTCATCGAAATGAACGAATCTTTTTTCGAGTCATTTCATTCATTCAACAAACAAAATGACTCGAAAAAAGATTTGTTCATTATGAACAAGTCTTTTTTTCAAGTCATTTCGTTCATTCAACAAACGAAATGAACGAAATGCTTCGAAAAAAGATTTGTTCATTTTGATGAACGAGTTCGAACAAGAGAGTCACGAACGCGCATCACAGAACAGAGCAAGGCGAGCATTTGTGCTAATAAAACTTAAGCATTTTTTATTTATTTTTGAAATAACTGATCGTTTCGCTAGATAAGACCCTTATTCATCGTCTGGTATCGTTTAAAGCCCTTTGAAGCTGCACTGAAACTGTCATTTGGACCTTGAACGTTTGGCACCCAGTGTATTACATTATATGGAGAAAATCCTGGAATGTTTTCATCAAAAACCTTAATTTCTTTTCGACTGAAGAAAGAAAGACATGGACATCTTGGATGACATGGGGGTGAGTAAATTATCAGCAAAAGTTTTTTTAAAAGTGAACTAATCCTTTAATATATATCATAAATGCCGTAAATAACTTAATGACAATATTAAAAACAAATTTTAGTAAACTATTCCTTCAGAATGGTTTGCATTCAATTCTAAAATAATTATTCTTATTTTTTATTATCAATAATAATACAAATTAAAATTATGGATAAAACAAAACAAAATATAAATAAATAAATAAAAAATATACAGCATGTTAAATCAAACCTCTAAAATAATAATAATCTTAATTTAAACTTAAAAAATAATCATATTATTATTATTGAACTTAAGTGATAAAACTACAAATAAAAAACAAAAATATAAAAAGTACAGCATGTTAATCAAACAACTAAATAATAATAAAGCTTAAAAAAAATACTATTATTATTATAGAACTTAAGTGATCAAACAAAAAATACAACAAAAAACACAAATACAAATATAAAAAGTACCGCATGTTAATCAAAGCATGTTAACTAAAAATTAATAAAACTTAAAAAAAAAAATCTGACTAATGAACAACTCAACCATCAAGACTTTTTCTATTTTTATTCTCACTTCCATCATTTTACATGCAATTATAAACTGCACATATATCAGCTGTAAATCTCCTATAATTCCTGTGCTTTCCATGTTGTAGGCAAACACACAGTCGCACATGTATTCTGTAAGTGTATGCAGCATTCACACAGCAGCATGTGAAGACTGCAGAGCAGGCAGTACTTCAACTGACCACATGCGCGCAGTACAGGCCAATAGACATCTAAATGTTTAACAAACAGACAAGTTGATCTCCAAGAAGATCATGGAGAAAGCTGGCTGAGAGTCTCACAAGCCCATCATGAGCACGGCACAACACCAGTTTAAACTCGAATGAGGCAAATTTCATTTTGATGAAATGAAATATCTGTTAAATAAAATAAAAAAAGCCAAACAAAAGGAGTAAATGAAAGCACAAAGCAAAGCATAGCTTAATGGGCTAGCTAAGAAAACCAGTACATACCTCCTGAAGAAACACAACAAACGTGGAAAGAAAGAAAACAATGAAATTAACCATGAAAATCTGAAAAATATCGTAACAAAAGGCTGTAATAAAATACTTGTGTATGTCAGCCTGGTGTAAAATCCAGGCTGAGCTGAAAAAATATGAACAGCATGCAGATAAATAAGGAGGTTGCATTAGCTATTTTAGATTAGCTTTGGAATATAAAGCATTTGGCCCCGTGCTTCTTGGCTATTACGTTACACAATGGAAGACTTTCAATTCACAGCTCTGATTAAATAAAATAAATCTACTTTTGAAGTTCATGAGACACTGGGGCAAGAGAAAAATACACTGCCTGGCCAAAAAAGATTAAGATTTAAAAAGATAAAAATGCTTAAGAGTCCATGATTGGATCATCATTTCAGTGATTATTATGTTTCTAGCATGTTATATGTGTGGCAACAGTTCCTCTATTCCTAATTGATGGAGTGTGTAGCTTTTCATTTCTTAAACAACCATGTAGGAAGACACATCATGGCCATATTCCAGGATGACAATGTTAAGATTCATCAGGCTCATTTTAGAAAAAGAATCATTTTCACACATGAATTGGCACCTCATTGAGTCCAGACCTTAAATTCATTGAAAGTCTTTGGGATGTGCTGGAGGAGACTTTGTGAAGAGTGCTTGACTCTTGCATTGTCAATATACGATTTTTTGATTTTCATCAATTTTGGTCAAGATCTTGTAACATAATAATCACTGCAATACTGATACAATCATAGACTCTTAAGTATTTGCCTACTTAAATCCATATAGACACTTTTTTTTTGGCCGGGCAGTGTAAATAGGGCCTGTTAAGGGCCATGTATCGTTCAGACTTACTTCTTTATCTAACAGACAAACACACACTCACTCACCCAGTTTTAGCAGCCAGCCCTCGCGGTCTGGGTTAAAGAACGTGTGTGTGAGGTCGTTTCCGTCGTCTTCAGGTATCTTGAAGGGCTCATTCTTAATGCTCTCGTACAGGTTCTGCAGGAGTGTTTAATTTGAGTTCTAGTACTTCAAACACTTCAGCACTACAAGCGTAAATTTTAACAAAAAAATATTGAAAAAATAAATGCCTTAAATCTGTCAATGATTGAATCTGTCAATCAATGATCAGTCAAACAAGCAGTTAAAATACAATTTAAAAACATATATACATAAACAATATATATACAAAATATATATATATATATATATATATATATATATATATATATATTTTTTTTTTTTTAAAGAAATCTCTTATGCTCATCAATGGTGTATTTAATCAAAAATACAGAAAAACAGTAATATTGTTAAATATTATTGGAATTCAAAATCATGGTATTCTATTTTAATATACTTTGAAATATTATTTATTTCTGTAATGCAATGCTGAATTTATCAGCCATTAATTTCTGAAGGATCATACAATGAAGACTGGAGTAATGGCTGATGAAAATTCAGCTTTGCACCAGAGAAATAAATTATATTTTGAAGTATATTAAAAAGTACTATATATATAAGTTAACAGTATAATAATAATTATTATTATAATAATGAAAACCTAAAAGTGAAAAATAATTATATAAAGCAACAACAACAACAAAACCAGGGTGTGGGACACTGACCCTGAGCAGGTCTTCTGGCAGATCTCCTCCATCATTGATGCCTCTGTTCATGCAAAAGAATCGATCTGCAGACGGCTTGTCCTTCACATTAGGGTTGTGCAGACTCGTGTTCAACATGATGATTGCGAATGAAAGCACATAACATGTATCTGCAAAGGAAATTGAAAAACCTTAGCATTCACATGCTTTTTCTACCAACACTCAGGACAAAAATTCTCATCCTTTTTTGTGACAAACACCAGGCTTGTGTGAGATAAATTTCATCTGAATCATAATCATAATTACATGGAAGAACTGGCCCAATTGTAGTGAATTAATTGATGTCCAAATGCAGGAGCTATGCTAATGTTCTCGTACAGACATCATGCTGAGAAACAATTAGCGTCCAAATAGTGCTTGACCAAATGTTGCATTTCTAATCCTCTCACAGGCCCTAAAAAGTGAGTGGCTGTTGGTGTAGGGAAATTATAGAGCGACTCGGGTAAAAAGCAGTTTTGGTTTCGGACAAAAATAAGTCATTTTCTGCAATCTGTTATATAGTTGAAAATAAAATAAAAATATATTATTCATGATGACTACGCCAATAATTAAATTTTTAAGAATTTAAAGAGATTTGCTTATTGAGAAATACTTGAAGGCTACACCCCAATATTTAATTATTATTAATATATAAACAAAACATCATATTATTTAAAATATGAAATCTCACAGGTATTTTGGATATTGTTAAAACCCTGTTGCAAAGCAATCACACACACACACACACACACACACACACACACACACACACACACACACACACACACACACACACACCTGTGGATTGAAAGACACCAGGATTGCATTGACAGTAACGCTGGGCAAAAGCCTCCATCATTCGATCAATTTTCTGAGCTTCACCCGGTAACCGGAAACTCCATAAGAACTGTCTGCAATTAATGAGATCACAATGACATGAGGATATCAAATAAATTTGCTGCATAATCTACAGATCTATATTTTGTCACCTGAGTGCCTGAACCAGGTTGAGGTCTGTAAATTCATGAAGCTCCACAAAGGCATGAAGAACCTGAATATTGAATTCATCCCTGGAAAAAAAGATTAAAATTAATGAAATCAACAGGAGATTCATTCTTAGATCAACAGCAATGATGTTACAGTGACATCTACAGAAAAGACTTGAAAATGAATTATTGGTCATAAGTTTCATGAGACGTTTGAGCTAAATTAATTGCAGAAATTTGTGAAAAAAAGGCAGACGTGCCACTGAAAATCATGTCTACTGTTATAAAACATGCGGTGTTCACAGTGTGAAAGGAATTACAGCTATGATCCTCCTCTCAGACGTCTCCAATGGGCATTAAATCCCACAGGGGGATTACGGCTGGGATTACCGTCCGTGTGTAACTAGCCCTTTCTTCAATGAGGAAATGGGGCATGTCGATAATATCAATGAGCTGTGAATGCATTAACCCACTTTGGGGGTCTGTCCATTAAGCTTTATACTCTTGCACTCCTTCATCCTGCTCTGCACTGCTGTGACCACACTTCAGAGATGATCCTGGGATTCACCATTCATTTTCCTCAGGTGACAGAGAAAATAATGCGTTTGCATTTATACGAGTGTGTATTTGGAGAAATAGTGTTATTGACTGATTAAAGAATATTGGAATGAGAGCTAAAACAGCATACAAGACAGATGATTATGTACAAAAAACAAAAGGTATTAAACACTTTCCCTCAAACTAAAGAATACTTTACCCTAGGGTTATCAAACATACTGAAACTAGATTATTTTTTTAATTTATTTTTTTTCATTTCTGCAGTACCGGTAGTATCGAGTACTTGGTGTATATATAATACCCGCTGATTGACGTTTTTTTCAAACGCTCTCGTTCAGTTTGTTTGAGCGCTCTCTGAGCATTAAAACTTTCTATTTAGTGTTTTTTACAAACGTTGAGGATTGTAGCCAATCACAACCATATCTGTTGAGCGTGTCAATGCAATGGCCTATCAGAGATGCTTGTCAGAATCTGCTTAACACTGCTGAAAACACACAAGGATTTGTTTTCTTCAACAAGAGCCTTCTTTAATGCTCCATTTTAACCAACAGTGTAAAAAAGATGTAAATAAGAGATTCATTAAGCAATTAAGACAGCTTTTTTTATTATAACAGAAGTTTTTGCAAGAGTGCAGAACTCAGTGATTATAAAGGGAGGCACTTCTCTTGCTTTCTGTTTATAACCCATTCACAATCTGAATACAAGTTTAGATTTTTTTAAAGTACTTAATTCAATAGTTTTTGCTCTGGTACTTTAAGGTGGGGTATGTGATTCTCGTTTTTGTCCATTGTTTTAAAATAACTTGAAATCATATTCCTAACCCACTTACAATCCACTGAGTTAGAAAAACTGAAATGAAAATTAAGCAATTTAAACATCTGTGGAACGGGCAGGACTCGAAAAACTTCAGCCAATCATTTCAAAGACCACCTAGAATCATTGGACAGTAAGTTCGTCAATCAAACGGTCGTACCACACCCCCTTCCCCCCAGCGTGCGTGACCCAGTCAGGGCCAGTGTTGGAGGAAAGAAGGTAGGACCATTTGAATTATGTATTTTCAAAATCTGCCGGTCGTTTTCCAAATCACACACCCCACTTTAAATTGGTAGAGAAAACCACAACATTTTACTGGTATAGGTACAGACTATAAATTTTGGTTCTGTGACAACCCTAGTTCACCCAAAAAAATTAAATTCTATCATTATTATTCATGAAATGAGGACGAGGATGAGTAAATAAATGGCAAAATGTTCATTTTTGGGTGAACTACCCCTCAAATTTTAGTGCAATCGTGCATATCTATAATTACACTTAGAGAGGAAAATAATCCTCCCCATGCAGACACACACAAACTATATACCTTTCCTTCCTGCTCTGATAGGTCCCTGATGGCCTGGCACTGACATTGAATTTCAGTCCATCAATAAATGCGTAAGCTGACCCTTACTGCAAAACAGCACTTTCATATGGGCACAGGCCATCTTGATGCAGTAGATAATGGCCTTTGACAGACTACCGCGGTCAGTGAGGACCAGCTCACGATCGGTGATGTCATCCTCCCTTGAGCTCCGATTAGAGATATAGCAAATTCAGAACCTTAACAAAGCCAAAAATCTGTTTAACTTCCACTAACCTAGTTACGCTCAATGGTAATTATGTTTGAAAGAATGTGACAGTCTATTAAGGCCATGTAGGTTGCATGTAGTCTTGCATAAGCCAGAACCTTGACTAAACATCTGGTACACAATGCAGCTTATCCTGATCAAGAAACACACACTTAGACAGGAAGAGGCCACCTGACCAATATGTAAAGCAACCAATAAATTTGTTTGAAAAGGATGGGGGGGAAAAGCAATAAATGTGTGTACACTTTTAAATCTGATTTTTTTATTGCTGACAACTGCGAAAACAATTTGGGGTCAAAAATACAATAAAAAAAGTAATCCATTTTTTAAATATATATATATATATATATATATATTATATATATATATATTATATATATATATTATATATATATATATATATATATATATATATATATATATATATATATATATATATATTAGGGATGCAACGGTACACGGTAAAATCCCGGACCGTTCGGTCAGCCCTGCACGGGACAACCCACCCTCGTATCCCGCGGGACTTCGGTTTCGCCATTGAGTTCGCGCTGATCCTTTTAGTTTTTGCTTTACACGCCTTCAGGTGCGTTTGCCTGTCCAGGCAGACGAAAGCCCGCTCCCGCAAGTTAACGTGTCCAAACAATCACTGTTGTGCACCCACACGCTAACTTCTGTCACTCACTGGCTCGTATTACTAGCAGGGCTCTCAAGTGTGACGCATTGAGCGTGACAGTCACTCGTTTCGGTCTTTTGTCACGCTCTCCCGCCACACATTGTATTTCTCACGCTGAAAAACTATTTGTAATATATTTAATATGCCGCAGCGCCCAAAACTCTGGCCGTGCCGCTCTCACTGTGGAACCGGCAGGAATCAAGCACGTCTGATTCGTCTGGTATTGTTCGTCTGGTGTTGTTAGCCAATCAGAAAATAGCACTATTGTATCTGGGTAAGATTTAACCAATGACACCCCGATAATATTTTTTTTTTATTATATTATTTTGCTCTGCTTTTTTTTTATTCAAACCACAAGCTAATTTATATTTGTTTAAAGGTAAAAGTGCACTTTTTCTTTCACACTGATCACTTCATATATCAAGGTTTGGAATTGGGATCCACTTGAATATTCTAAAGTGTGTTTGTTTACATTTTGTATTTCATAAGTGGTAGTTGAAGAGGTTGTATTACTTAGTGTTGTTCAGTACAGACTAGACTGTTAATTTATTCCATACACATTGATGTTCTTCCTACTGTGACATTCTGTTTGCGCATAAGAAAAATAAAACATATTTTTGGGATGAAATAGCAGTCTCTTTCTGCACAAAACATGTACCGAAACCGAACCGAGACCGTGGCCCAAAAACCGAGGTACGGACCGTACCGTGGGCTATCTGTACCGTTGCACCCCTAATATATATATATATATATATATATATATATATATATATATATATATATATATATATAATTTAAATTACTGTTTATTATTTTAATATATTACACATTTCATTTATTCCTGTGATGGCAAAGCTGAATTTTCAGCATCATTACTCCAGTCTTCAGTGTCACATGATCCTTCAGAAATCTAATATGCTGATTTGGTGCTCAAGAAACATGTCATATTATCAATGTTGGAAACTGTGATATATTTTTTCAGGATTCTTTGACAAATAGAATATATATTAAAAATAAAAACTATTTATTTGAAATTGAAATCTTTTGTAACATTATAAATGTCTCACTTTTGATCGATGCATCAAAAAAGTGACAGAATAAAAGTATTCTTTCCTTTAAAAAATTGTTTTATATCTTCCTGACCCCAGATCATGGATATCTAGACTTAAGGAGCTCTGTTTTTATAAACCAGCAACATTTTTCAGTGCAGAACCCATCAGCAGAATTACTTGTTCATACCTTTCACCCAGATAATCTCCGATGGCTGTCTTGTTGAGGCCCTCACCCTTGTAGAGGAATTGAGCAATATCTTCACAAGTGTTCTTCAGCAATTCATTCTCTATGAGGAACTGAATACCCTGAAAAAAATACAACATTCAGCATAAAGAACATCCTACATGCACGCATTATAATTGCAGTTTCCTGTTGGTAAAGTACATTAAAAATCTCTTTCCTTTACTCTTTTCCTGCTCTCTGAACTTTAGCCTATGAGTTTGGATTCTGCTGGATCTATGGAAATGAATTGGAAATGGTGCGGTTGCGTAATGCTTGGTGACAAAACTTGTGTGATTATGATAATTTGTGCATCCACACAAGATCAAAGGTTTAAAAAATGCACAATGGAAGTGTCTTTTATGTAATGGAGATCATCTTCTTTGTAAAAGCATATCAGGTAATCTCTATGATTTAGAAAACTTCAAATATTTTCAATAGCGGCTTCATGCATTTCACCCCAATGCTTGTTTACCTTTTTGGGATCCATGTTAAATTTCTTGCGGCCCATAGCAATCTGTTTACTCCGCTGCATGTTTATTCTGTAAACACAGAAAGACGAGGGCTTTATTAGGTTCTTTCGACAGCTGTAAACGGAGTTGTACTCACACGCCATGTCAGGGCTTCATAATGACATCATTACTATCCACTCAGCCAAATGCACTCTTGGATGGTGGTGTGAAATGTAAAATTAGAAGCCACAGCCTGTAAAAGGGGCCACACACTACTGTACCTTCCATTGTGGCCACATGACATGACTTAAGAGGGAGGATGAACAAAGAACGACAGAAGAATTTCATAAAAGGAGGGGGGGACACTTTCTGAAAATGGCTTTCTTCCATCACAATGGCTCTCATGTGAATCAAAGTGGGCATTCCTGTGAAGTGTTCGGTGAGATCCCAGTGGGATCACGCGTCATGTATTATGAATGGGGCTGAAAGGCTGATTCAGTTTGATGTATATTCTAAGAGCAATTCTGTTTGGTCTGGGAATATGGGTCAATGCAGTCAGAGAGTATAAGGGGTCATTCACAGAATGCGGTTTTGCATTAAGACAAGGGCAGTGAAATTTCAAGCTCTAAGAGACGTTTTTTAATGTTACCACGAAATCAAAATTGACAATTTTTTTATGGAATATTGCTGTATTTGTTTTAAATTATTTATCCGTGCCCAATATTATTATATGTTTTTTTTAATTCACGTGCCCTCTTAATATTTAATCAAAATAACTTGCAACATCATCTTGTTTACAAGTGTGTGGACAAACTCACTCACATGAGAATATAGCAATAGCAAATGACAATGACCAACCAATTCCCGATGGACAAAATCAAGTGGCGCTCTACATTTTCTCTTGTTCAAGAAGCTTTACTCTGATATAAGCCACAATAGGGAAGAAAAGACTCTCGCAACTCCCATTTCCTGCTGACTTTAAAAGTTTAAGTCTTTTAACTTGAGCGCCGCGTTTTTAGGCCAGCATGTTGTGCGAGACGCTGCAAAAGACGCAAACGCAACAGACACTAGTGCATGTTTATATAGAAAAACAAATGAAAAGCAGTCCTCTCAGACTGCATTAAAATATTAAGACACATCCTGTTTGAAATGCTTTTTCTTTATGAAGGAAACTCACTGAACATGGATGACCATAATGCACTGTTCAGACATTCTTGCAAAGTGCTGAAAACATCTCAGTCAATTTGCACAAATTACTCCCCTTTTACCAAAAGAGCCGTACATAATTCACCAGCCTCCCCTCCCGCAGGGGGCACTGTTATTAAATATTCAAACAGGGGACGGGAGTAAATGGAGAATGTGTGTTTGTGAGTGTCTGTGTGTGTAAATATGGCAGAATCAGATAGCAAACAACAGTTGAAGGCGGATATTTCCTTGAGCATTAACACAAACCTGTTTTCGCAAGCCATTTTTCTTAGATAGTGTAACATATTTCCAAATGAAACCGGATCTGATTGGCAAATGGATAATTATCCATCAAACAAAGATAAAAAAAAGAAGAAAAAATGCATAAAAAACCCATTTTGATTCAATGTTGACTAAAATTACCTTACCTTTCTTGAGTGGAGCCAAGGCTTTCGATCTCATTCGTCACCTTTGCTATCTCATCTTTGAGCCGCTATGCAAAAAAAAAAGAGAAGGAAAACATGGTTGAGTTAAAGGACAACTGAAGGTGGAGCTGCCCTCTGACGGTCCTCTAAAAGTCAGCCTGCCACAGGAAGTGATGGAGAGCCCTGAATCTAATAAAATGAACACACAGAGGATCATAAATATCTAATATGATTATCAAGAGTATGAAACATTCAATCACGGCACAGTATGACACCTGCATTAGATATCAAGATGAAGTAGCGTGTGTTAGGGGGAAGGGAAGAGAAGGGGGGAGATAAAAGATGACAAAGAGATCAAGAGGGTATATGAGTAAGAGTACATTGATGTGTGTGTGTGCGTGTGTATGTGAGCGTTTATCCATCCATCTATCCATCTATCCTAAATATAATCTTCCCACCGGTGTTTTAATTGATTTTGTTATATTTAAATGCATTTACCCATTTAAACAAGTCTAAAGAGTCTAAACTAAAGACATTCCGGTGTTCAGTTACAGGTGACTAATGGGAGCAGTGTTTTGAATGCAGGTGAGCCGATGTTTTATAGTAAATGCACTTTTTTGTCTTTATAAAGTGAATTATACTGTACTAGTATCCACATGCAAGACTGAAAGTGCGTGTAGTCTAAGCATGTATAGTCAGTGTGTGTGTCATAACAGCAATCCATCTTCCTGAAAAAGCTCCGGCACAGATCAATAAGACTCATATTACCAATCGTACGTGCGCGCACACACACATTTGCCCTTTCGATGCATTCTGCATGAACACTTCATCCCTCTCGAGCTATAGCACCTGGTAAGGTCAAGTACGTACGCTTTTAACATCCGACCTTCCTTCGCTATACATTTTCGGAGTGTGTGCATGACCCGAAACCTCACTATAGGACTGCGGAGCAGCCTTAAATGCCTGACCCAGACATGTGTTAAAGGGTCAACTCACACATCAGTTGTGGTAAACAGAAGCTCAAGCATGTTCGCTTGACGTGCAAGAACCAATGAGGTTCAAGTTCATCATATAAAACAATCGTGTCTTTTCAGAAAATTTGGACTAAAGCGCTCATATGGATTAGTTTTACGATCTCGTTATGAACTTTTTGAAGCGTCAAAGTGGTAGTTGCATAGAAAGTCAATGGAGAGACAGAAATCTCTGTGATTTCTTTTAAAATATCTTCATTTGTGCTCCGAAGATGAACGAAAGTCTTATGGGTTTGGAACGACATGAGAGTGAGTAATTGATGACTTTTTTTTTTTTTTTTTTTTGGTGAACTAACCCTTTTAAGAAATCACTGAGTTATAGAGAAGACAATCTGGAGACCAAGAAATCATGCTATTAATCTGGTCCACCACAAATCTCTGAAGGGGTGCAAAATAAGACATGTTTAAGTCATGTAAAAAGTCTAAAAATGTCTCCAGAAAGAGATGGAAAGTCACGACAAATAGTCCAGTGAAAATGACTAAAAGTTTCTCTGAACTCCAACTCGGAGAAGGAAAGATGTCAGTGGGCACAAAGATGGATTAAAGTGGTCATGATAATGATGTTCTATCTGACTGTTGCTAGGCAACAGCTGCCATATAAATGTGACATGTAAACAAACGCCACAAGTTGTCAGCCCACACTTTTCCATTCGTTTTATCCTTATTCAGTGCATTTAATGTCTTCCTCTGTCTCTTGGCAACAGCCAGAATTTTCCAGCTGGACCGAGAGTGAACCAGGATTGTCCTGCATGACTCTATGGAGACAGAGAGGTTGAGCGTGGCATTTCAGTCACTTTAATCGAGCACTTCATCTCCATTAGACAAATATTACATGAGCAATTTACTTATTGTCTCACTGGTATCAGGGAGGACACCTGGGACCATTTGATTAATCACTACATTTTATTTGGAATATTAAATTTATACCTATTTATACCCATTATCATGTCCAATTTTTAATAGACACAAAGTTATACACATCTCCCACCACTTGCGGTTTCATTTACAAAATATTTTGTCCAATGCCTTCATGCTTCTAATAAGAGTGTAGTACTCTTAAGTCGGTTTAACACATTACATTTTCTCATTTCCCCTAAAAAACTGTAGGAAAATGTAAAAAAATTAAATAAAATAAATAATAATAATCAGCAGATTCTGCTGGGCCTATAAAGTGCAACAATTAAGCCAAACTGTATTAGGAAAAATAATAATACAAATATAAATGGTTTAAAAAACAACAACAAACAACAACATAAGATTGCTATGGCATTAATTGAGTAAAATTGTATTAGGAAAAAAAATATAAAATCTGTTTAAAAAAAACATAAGATCACTATGGAGTTAACGGAGTCAAACCGTATTAAAATGTGTTTTTTTAAAAATGTGATCACTAAAAAGGGTATTAGTAACTGAGCCAAACTGTACAAGGAAAAAATAAAAAATAAAATGTGTTTAAAAAAAAAACACTTTAAAGGTGCACTGTAATATTTACAGCTAACGATATTAATATTGTAACATTGACCTTGGTACTGGAGACTATATTAAAAATAATAGAGAACGATTTTTCTCTGCCCCATCCACAGAATGGACACTCACGCGGGTTGCCATATTGAGGGCACACAAATGAAAAGAGCGTAATTGAAAAAGAAAAGCAACACGCCTTACAGTACAAGTTGATCAGCTAATGTATACGTTTGCTCGTTTTTTTGCGATCTCTGACCCAGTTCATTTGCTGGATTCTATCGCTGTGTTTTCCACTAACTGGGAAACCGGGGTGTCGAAATACTATGTATAATAAACTGGCAGTGGGCGGAGTCAAAGAGACCAAAACAAAAACAGACATTTAACATTTCAAAGTAGAATAACTGGCTGTAGTATTTGAACTTACTGTAACATGTTTCCTACAACTTTGCAAGCATACAGTATTATGGTATTTTTATGTTTTAATTCAGTCAAAATAAAATACACAGAACGAAGCCAAACTGTATTAGGAAAAAAATATATAAAATGTGTTTTTTTGTTGTTGTTGTTGTTGTTGTTGTTGTTTTAACACCTCAACTAAATGAAAATACATGAACAGAAAAGAACAAACCACTAATATTTCTAACCACTGCTTTTAACCTTTTTCCCCAACAGCCAATACTCCAAACGTCAGACTACCTTAAAATCCCGAGATGTGCTATCACACACACAGCATCGATCAGCTCCGGCTAACCATAATTGGACTGACATAGACGACAGTATCATCAATAACCGCACAAGGCCTTCGGTGCCGAACGCGAAAGACAGAGCCAGATTGGATCTGCTGAATGTCTGAACACATCTGGTTCAGTGAGCGCGAACAAAAACCATTTAGTTCAGACAGCCTAAATCGATTTTCAAACTCACTGGTTATTGTAGTGAAAATCAGAAGCACTCTGGGAAATAACAGATGTTAACTTATACATGAAAGCTAAAGTTCTGTCTTGTCTCTTTCACTTGAGAGACTAATTATACTGTATAGCTGACCTGATTCAGATCAGACCATAACTTAGTATGTGAGAGAAAGGGTGTATACTACTGAACAAAAAAAAGCAAGGACATTTGGAGTAATACTCCAAGGACTGCGCTCAACAGCATAATCGCTATCTATTCGGATACCATATGCTTTGGTATCAAAAACCATGAAATTTAATTTTGGTATTGACTACTGAAATCTTGGTATGGTGACCCATCGTGAATAATGCTGTACTGCCCGGCCGAAGGAAGACTTGTGTGTTCGAGGTCAGAGGGAGGGTCTGCTGGCGGGCAGCATCACATGACTCCTTCATTAAGAGTGTAAGAGGGTCTAGAGGTGGTCTGCTATATTGAGCTGATTCAATCAGTTCTCTCTGATCATGACCCATCACAACCTCCATTCATGTCAAGGTCTTATAACGCTCCAGTTAACTCATCTTCTACTGTCTGTCTCTCCACACAGGACAAATCCTCTGCTACATGTTCATCACGACACTCCCAGGAATCTCACTCAGCCAGACACAGTTTTCAACAATGAAATAAAAATGTAATAAAGCTGAGCTTTTACTGACTACTGTTATGGTACCTTAAATGCTCAGCAGAGAGTGAAACTTATTATTTTGTATATAAATACACACACATGCATGTTTATATTTAAGAAATGTTTTTTATTTATATATAAGATATTTATATATAATATAAATTATAAATATATATACAGTATGCAAATATTTCTTAAATATATAAATGCATGTGTGTGTATTAATATATGCAAAATAATTATACACAGTACACACACACATATATATGTAAACGCAAACTTTTATCTTGGATGTAATTAATCGTTGCACAGCCCTACTTTAAAGTATAATAATAAAAAAAGTTTTGAACAGTACTTTCACAAATATTTTGACAAAAACTGTTCAATAGTTTGGGGTATTTAAGATTTCTTTTAAATTAATACTTTAATTTAGAAAAGATGCATTTCATTGATCAAAAGTGAGAAAAAAGACATGTTACTACTACTACTAATAATAATAAAAAATGTTTCTTGAACACTTCTTCAATAGCATACTTTCAGAAGGATCATGTGACACTGAAGACTCGAGTAATGATGCTGAAAATTCAGCTTTGCATTACAGGAATAAATTACAAAATTTTTTTGTACTAGTATTTTTTTTATGAAAAAAAAAAATGCAGCCTTTTATAAAAAGATATTTTTTTCAAAAGACCCAAAACTTTTGAACGGTAGAGTGTATAATAATGTCGTAGACTAAGCAAAAATAAAGATGGTGTCAGAAATGTGTTAATTTTTAATGTGTTAAATATGATGGCGTTCTTGATTCTAAGTAAAAAATAAAAATAAAAATAAAATAGAACAAAGAAATTAAATAAAATCCTAATTTTAGAAAATAAATACACATCTAATTTGAGAAGAGTAAAGATTCTAAATTCTATTCAATACTATTCTAAAAGAGAGAGATTGTTCCTCTTCTGATGGCAGTCATGCTGTTCAAGGACAATCAGGAAATAGCAGGGGACTGGAATGCAACTGGCAGTTAGTAGCAAAGATGAATGCCAAAGATATGCCAACAAATTTCATTTAAAGGTTTACATGATTGATTACGTCATTTAGGGCATTTAGGACAGTGTTTGGCAGGAGGGGCATCAATGGTTGATATTCCAATTGCATAATAGAATCAGCATAATTGAATTTGCTGGACTTGGCTTGCACCATCTGCTCTAAAGCATACCGCCCCTTCACGAGCCAGCTGTTACAGTCTATATCCCAGGGTGGGACCTCCCATCAATCCTGTACACTAAAACTGTACAGCCAGGGTCAAGAAAGCCCTTCCCTTGATCCAATTCCTATTCTCTACACAACCACCTAATTCCAGCTGCCTTGCCCAGGGCCAAGAGAGAGGGGCAAAAGGTTGATTTGGTATTATTAATTAGTATAATTAATGAGACATCAGGCAGTTCAAAGAGCAAACTCACTCAAAACTACAGAGGATTCAAATTACTTTTGAGGCAGAACAAGTAGCCGCTTCAGAGAAATGATCTGAAGTCATTACCTGTATGTCCTCTAGCAGCTCCTGCTTACGTCTCCTAATGTTCTCCAGCTCCTGCTTCTCCTCTGGCGTCAGGTCGTCCGGTACTTTGTTAGGAAACAAACAAAAGCAAACAATGAGCATTCAGATGTACAAAAGTGAAAAAAACACAAATATGCAAATGGTCAAGCTGCGGTCTCTTTACTCAAACATTTTTGTACATTTCTAAAAGGTTACATGGGCTTTTAGAGAAACAGAACTGATTTCAAAAGAAGAGATGTGCAACAAAGAAAAAAAAAGAGCTTGTGGAGATTGTGAGCAGGAGAAAAGTAGTAAATTGCCTTTGAGACACAAACCAACTCGAAAATCAATAGCTAGAAAAACACAGCGGCGTTGTTTATATGGGCCTCTGATCGAGAACATCAGGAAGTTCTTAGGAGAAAAACAAAAAGTTGTTTAAACTTTTACCCTTAAACTAAAAGCTATTTCGAAGAATTTGTAGTGGCCAGCCAGGACAGACACGTCACACAAACTAGCTAGCCATATTTGCCTAATGGGTTATGGCTTATGGGAAAAACAATTATCTGCACATACTCTCAAACCAAGAACTAACATCTTAAGATACATTTTCACATATTATATATTATAAAATGTATTATTTAAATATTTTCTTTCCATTTTTCTTTCTATTAACAAAGAAATTCAGTGTACTGAAGTCCAATTCAGATCAAAAGAAACATGTCAGTAAAAGATTGCAATATATTACAGTTTTGTTTTTTAATGCAATACTTTAATAACATGACCCAGATATTGATATAATATATTGCCAGGACTCTGCTGATTCCCAACCTTGGCAAACCAGCCAAAGACCATTCTGCTCAGCAGTTCTGATGCACTCTAGAGGTCTGATGTTGAAATTTGCAGACCTTAAAAAATTCATATAAACCTTGAATCCATAAACCTAAAGATTTCTCTGAAGCAATTGAGTTTAAGTGCTTTGTTCAAGAGCACTAAAGTCAGTTATGTTCAATACCGGGCTGAGAGCCAACATCTCCCTGATTCTGTTTGGTTGAATCTGCTGATGCCAGTCAGAGAAAGAGTCTGCTTTATCTGTGTGCATTATATTAAGATATTAATACAGCATATGAACTTAAGGGTTAGGTTAAATTGAAGTACTTCTCAAAAGTGATTTTTTTTAATACTTTTTAAAACAAACTAATAGGGGTGTAACGATACCCTCACGTCACGATTCGATACATATCACGATACTGAACTCATGATACGATATTATTGCAATACTTCAAGACATATGATAAAAGGTTAACAAAAAATGTACTGTTGATTAAAATGCTAACTTTGATATTACATTGTGGGTGTAAATGAATAGGCTTGGACTTAATGCTAATAACTCAAAGCACAGGACAATAGTGACACCAGAATAAAAATATTCATGATTCTGAAGCTGAAAATACAGAATTTTTTTAGACGAATATTCTTGCACTTTTTCACTGACTAGACATATTTAAAATAATGTTGGACACTTTTTACTGCTCAGGTAACATAAGACATTTGGCATTATCAGGACCCACAAATATTCCCCCATTGCATTATTATACATTATATTCATCATTATATAGTAGTTTAATGTAGTACTGACACTAAAACTCTGAAAACTTACATTTTTTTCTCACACACTCGGGACTAACCACGATACTTGTCACTATCCACGATACGCATTGTTGCATTTTGTATTGCGATATATTGTGGCACGATATATTGTTACACCCCTACAAACTAAGAAGGAAATTCTGTTAAAAAAATGCTAGTAGGTTTTATTTTAAAATAAATAAATAAAATACAATAGTAAAAAATGTTAAATTGTTAACTATATGCCACAAAAAAAATATTTACATTAATTTTTACAAGATTTACATTGGTTTTCATCTTTTAAAAAGTATTAAACTATATTAGATTTTTAATTTAAAAGGTATTGAGGTATTTTTTAAATTGTGGATAATTCATTATTATCATTACATTAGCGTTACTTTTATCGAAAGTAATGAGTTACGTTACTTTTGCGTTACTTTTTCTCATCTGGGCAGGGCTTGTTTTTTAATAACAAAAAAATTTGTTATATTTTTGGTCACATCAAAAGTGAAATGACTAAGCTTCAGGCTGAAGGAAATGCAGATCCACGCCTGTACAGTAAACACGCTTCTCAAACAAACCTTTCAGCTGCGATTATGGGCGCTTTTTCTAAAGTAATTTTTCCTAATTAGTATGGTTGAATTAGATCATCAAATCTCAGAAACAAAGACATTAAATAGAGTGATATGAACTTATGTATGAACAGTACATAAAGTATACTTGTGTAATTTAACAAGTAATTATTGCAGGTTTGTGTAACATTCTGAGTTTGCATTTTACAGTTTTTTATTCATTTTTAGAAATACTGAATCTGTTTTTATGCAAGTGAGATGAGTAAATTCATGTTCACATTTGGTTTGGAACTACATTAAGTAAAAAAGTAGAAGAAACAAAGTAGAAGAAACAAAGTAACTCAGATATTTCGTTGGAAGTTTAAAAGTAATACTTGACTAGGAAAAAGTACTCCAATTACATAACTCACGTTACCTGTAATGCATTACCACAACACACTGATTATTATTATTATAGCTACATCATTTTTTATAATATACAGTAAATCAGTCCCTGCATGACAAATTTCTGTTATCAGTAACGTGTGAAACATGATTGACGGTGGAGATGAATGGCCTCATGTAATTTTTAGACAAAAGTTATTTGTAAAGATACAGCCTCTTTAATGGACGCGAGTCTAAAAACAACATAGGGCATTTAAGGCCACCACAAAAACACCACCACAAAATTCCTTTGGTTTTGTAAAACTTATACAACAAAAGTATGTTAAGACAAAGGCATTTAAAGTCAACCCTGACCAGCCATATGATCAGCTGACCTCCCAATAAAAATAAAGACACTCAGTCATATGATATGACGACCCTCACCTTTCATGTGACCTCATTAAATCCCTTCCTGGTGGCCCGTATGGCAGCCTGACCCTGCAGAGACCCTACTAGCGGCCCGTGGAGATCTGGAGGACTAATTGATTCCTTGCTCCATTAACACGGTCAAATAAAAGTGAGGTTGTCATGGTTATCTCATGCTGCCATAGCAACAGTTCCCAAACCAGGCCCTGACATTACAGCACCATTAGCTGATGAGAATATCACCATTGTGATAGACACCTCCTCCTCCTCCAAACCTACAGCCTGTCCACCGATCGCCCTCACTGATCACATGGATAGCCATGTTTCTGAACGACTTTTCGTTGCCATAGCAATGCACTACATGCATTTCCTTGCAGAACTCCAGCTGGGATGTTTGACAGGCAGTCTGTGAGCAGAAATCCCATCCAGAAAGAAGCCCATCCCCCCTCATTTTGTAGAAATTGGTATTGCAACCTCCAGAAGAAATCCATTAGTCTCGCCTCAGGTGAGGCTGGAGTTTACACACAATACACATGTTCCTGGAGTGGATATCACATAGATGGAAGAGTTCACTCAGGAAGAGAGGAGAGGTAGGAGTGTGTGGGCAGCTGTATTAGTGGACGTTTATTTCAGAGGAACTCAGATAAGACGTCACACACATTAATCACATGGACTGCGTGGAGTTTCAACACACAGCCAACTGCATAAGCTAAATTTGCATTACAAGCATTTTTCCAAGAATATATGAGCATCACTTGTTTGGATATGGATTTACATCTATGGAAAAAGTAGCCCAGAGGACAAGGATAACTTACAGTCTTAAAGAGACAGGAAAGCCAAAAAATAAAAAAAGAATTCTCGCCTTTGTGTAATTACAAACCTATATGACTTCTGTCGAAAGACATGATGGTGAGGAAATAATAACTACACTTAAATTTAGGGATGAACTATTTCGGGACGGGCGGATGGACGTTCAAAAGTTTGGGGTCATTAAGACTTTCAATGTTTTTGAAAGAAGTCTCATGCTCACCAAGACTGCATTTATTTGATCAAACACAGCCATTACTCCAGTCTTCAGCGTCACATGATCCTTCAGAAATCATTCTAATATGCTGATTTGCTGCTCTGGAATTTTTTATTATTATTATCAATAGTGAAAAACATTTGTACTGCTTAATATTTTGTGGAAACCGTTTTCAGGATTTTTTAATAAATAGAAAGATCAAAAGAACATTTATTTGATATAGAAATGGTAAACATTATTAAAGTCTTTACTGTCACTTTTGACAAATTTAATCCATCCTTGCTGAATAAAAGTATTCAGCTCCAGCTGACTCCAAACTTTTGAATGGTAATATTACATGACACATATATCACACACCACAGGCCCAAAATCAACTCCCATCTGAATAGGAAAAGGTTAACTGTGACTTTCTAGCTGGAACTGCACATGCTGAATCATATGAATCAAGAAAAATGTCTTGAATGACTTGGTATTTAGGGCATCCAAACTGAGCAGACAACACAAGACAGTGAAGTTTAATCCCCAACCAAAGCTAAAATATAATTTCTAAATCATAGCTGCTTAAATTGTGTAGCTCGGGGGCCCCTTATTAAAATGAGAGGTGAATGAGCTCCATTCAATAAAATGACCATGTTAAAGCTGCAGTCCGTAGCTTTTTTCCTTTTGTCGCCATCTCTGTTCAAAATCTGTAATTGCAGTGATTCGCGGAATTATCATCTTTACGTGGGTTGTAAATCGGCATGAAACAGCGCGGATGAACACAGTGTTTTGAGGCAGTGCTGCTGTCAATCACCGCGCTGTGTGGATACTGTCATTCAGAATCACAGATTCATTTTTTTGAAAGCTTGACAACATAAGAATTTTTCACCGGAAAATGTCTTCTAAAACAAGTAAGTAACATCCATTTTTGTTCTGATCAACTAAGGGGGAAAAGCATCGACATGACAAGCGATCGTTAGATTTAATCAGCGCGATTTACAGCAAACCGTGCAAATCATAGCCTACTTTTGTTCTCAAATTGCTCATGTTAACAACATCAGCATTGCGTGACTAACGTTATTTAATGTGTTTTATGATTACCAGTGTAGTTCAGAAATCATATTCTCCATAATAGCTAAACGAGAAAGGCACAACAAAGGAAACTCCATAAATGTGTGAATTAAGAAAACGTACTGTTTTAACACGATTGAACTATTGAAATGTCTTACTTGTTCAGCAGAAAAAAAGCCGTCTCTTCTTCCGTTTCGAACACCCTTCGGGAGTTCACGCACCTTTCAAAAGCCCCACCGATGTGTAATCCTTGTGTTCGCATGAGA
The DNA here is from genome assembly GCA_036326025.1 of Chrosomus eos. NCBI lineage: Eukaryota > Metazoa > Chordata > Actinopteri > Cypriniformes > Leuciscidae > Chrosomus > Chrosomus eos. The sequence goes on along the minus strand of CM070830.1, from coordinate 29,406,666 downwards.
CGGTTTCTTTCTCTTTCCACCTTAAATCCGAAGTATGAAGTCTTTTGTGTTTTATAACTGGTTAATCTCCAGTTGACACTGATGATTGTTGTTTGGATCTTTCTGGATCCGCTATAAGTTTAATCATGTAAAGTGCTGCGAGAAAATCCCATCTCTAAATCTCCTCACGCGTAGTATAGCCTGCTAGCTGAAAATCCTTCTTTATGTGTACTAGGGATGCACCGAATATTCGGCCACCGAAAATTTTCGGCCGAAAATGGCCCAAAAGTGCAATTTCGGTTTTCGGAATACTTTTATCACCGAAACAATACGGCCGAAATGTTGTGATGTAAACAGAAACCGCGACCTGCACGTGCTTGTCTGAAGCAACATGTCTGCACGTATTTCAGTATATCTGAGAAAGACTCGCCACGGACAGCGATTTGCAAAACATGTAATGCTGAAAATCCAAACATTCCGATCGCTACGCTGAATATGAGCGGCACAGAAAAGGAAAACGCCACCGCGAGTTCATCGACATTGTCAGCGCGGTGTTGGACAGATTTGTGCAGCGGTGTTCCATGATGAGGGCGAGAGAGGGACGAGCGAGAGAGAGAGAGAGAGAGAGAGAGAGAGAGAGAGAGAGAGAGAGAGAGAGAGAGAGAGAGAGAGAGAGAGAGAGAGAGGGACGAGCGAGAGGTAGTGCTGCACGAATGCGCTACGGCGCTAGCCTGACTACGTCAGACTTCCTACTTCCGCTAATTTCATTTCACTCCTGTAGTCAGTCTGAGATAGCAGCCTATCTTTCTGTTTTCCACCGGCCTGAAAACAGCCGGGCCAATCAACGAACAGAAGGCGGGCTGAAAGCCGTGACGTACTCGCCAAGCGCCGAGTTTAAGAGTTAGGTCAGAGAAATCGAAAACGACCGCGGATAGTGAGACACGGATGCAATTCGCTCTGTTGTGGAGAATATTCCAAGCATTAGCAAACTGAAGCCCGAACAAGAGTGTGTATTAAACATTTTGAATGGAGGTGATGTTGTGGCCCTACTCCCTTTGGGAAAAGTTTATTACCGATCGTCAGCGAGAAACTGGGGAGCCTTTTGACAGGTCAGTGTCTCCTTTCTTTTCCAGGTCTTAAATACCGTAAAACTTCAAATAATACCACGGGCTTTTATTTGCCCAAATCGTCGAACTGCACCGGCTTGTATTTGAGACAGGCGGCTAACGTTATATGAGACAGGCCTTTATAATTTAGTGTTGAGATGTTGTTCTTTGAGATGTTGTTCCTAGAGTCTCTAATCTCTAAAAATCTCCAAATGCTCCACGTGAAACTGCGGTGTTCCGACCTTTTACTAGTCGATTGATTTTGATTAATTGCGAGGGAGAGAGAGCAAGACAGCGCTCGTGTTGTTTGTTTGAAGACGTGATAGTGCGCGCGCGCGGCCGGGGCTCGCTCGCTCGCTCGCTCTCTCTCTCTCTCTGCTTGTTAGCGCCCTGTCAAGTGCAGCAGTCATTCTATTACATCAATCACCGATCAAAAAGGTCGTTTACAGCCATGTTCACTTCGGTATTTCGCTCGCATCAAGTGTTTACAGTGGAAGTTTGATCATAGATTTGAGTTCGATGCATGATGTCTGTGGTTCGATACGGCTGTGTCGCCGCATAACATACGTCATAAACAAACTTATCTGATTGGCTTACGGGTAACCAATGATTTTAAACTTCAGAAATCGCCCCCTAGCGAGAGAGAAAACACTTCTCTATTATGCTATGCCAGACTCTGTCTACGAAGCAAAGTGAAGTAGCAGAGTCTGGTATTACCAGGCTACTACGGCGCTGCAATCAAATACGATTTTAAATTCTAACCGCACAATGGATCGTTAGTAGTCATACAGAGAAAAATTTAAAATGCACTTGACCTAAATGCACTTTGTTTTTATGAGAGAACATTTCATTTTAAAACCTTTCTGCAGGCCAGTAGGCCTGCACATTATTATTTAATGTAGAGTGGGGTCAAGTTAAACATTTTAGTTTGAATTTTATTTTATACTGTGCATTGTTGCAATGTGCTAAATAAACAGTTGAATAATTTGTAATTGAATTATTCTTTGAAACTTTAATATTAATTTATGCAATTGCAATGCCTTGATTTTAGTAAAGTTAGTACACAGTCATAGCCATAAATGCAATGGTACTAATAATTGGCATAATTTCTTTCGGTGTTTCGGTTTTCGGCCTTGGTTTCCTCTTTTTCGGTTTTCGGTTTCGGCCAAGAATTTTCATTTCGGTGCATCCCTAATGTGTACGGGTGTGACTTAATGATGCAAAGACATGCTCGAATTTCCCGCGAAAACCCACCAGTACCACTGGAATTAAAATCATTATTACAAGCTAACCGTTTTGAATCTAGCTATGGCAAGCAGATAGTTTTGAACACTGGCTGAAGATGTTTTTTTTTTAAATAATTAATTTGGATTATTTTTAACTTAAAAAAGTTACAGACAGCAGCTTTAAATGAATGACAGTTAATTTTAATTTGGCTTTGTAATGTGCGGTAACCAATGACAATGACAGTTTTAGACCTGCTTTATATTTTTTATATTCTTACTATAAAGGCTAGTCAGTCTTTTCCAGAACAGTGTTAATATTATTTACACACAAATTAATTTGTAGCTTCTCAACACAAACCATTGCTGCTAAATAGAACGTTAACTGAGTTGGAGGTTTGACAACCTGTTACTTCCTACCAATGGCTGATTTGGATATTTTGATGTATTTCTTTTAAATAATTGTGAAGCAAAGCAACAATCATTTATGATTTTTTTTCCCCAGAATAATTCAGATAACTCTACCAATTACTGTATATGTAAACTAAACATGTTTACGCCCTGTCTGCTGCACTGAAGCAATGTGACATGCTGCGTGACAAAGCTGGACCAGCCCAATTATAATAAACAAATCTGTTGTTTATACTTCATTATATTCGACACTTGCTTGAAGCAAAGACAGCATTATTAACAGGATCTTTCTGGTTTGTCGCAACAGTACTCTCAAATAAAATGTGGTCAGCGGGCTACCGATAAAGTCGAAGTTAGAGTATCTTCATGCATACACATGATCCTACACACTGTGAGGCCCATTATGCATCTGCACACGTTCAGGCAGTTATTAGCTTAATGCTTCCTCATGTGCTTCCCATTGAAAAGACAAAGCGCTCATGTTAAACCTGCATTAGCACATTTCTAATGAATCACCTGAAGCCAAAATCCTAGTTTAAAGTCAGCATGAAACAAAAGTTGCTATTGTCTTTTCTTCCCTATTGTGCCGTAAATCTGAATGAAAAATCTTCTCGAACAAGAAAAACGGTCATCAGGGATGTCAGAGATTACGTTGCATTTGATTACAGGGGCACATCATTTAAAAAGAAATGTCACTTTTGATTTTATTTGATTTCGTATGATATTCATGTGTGCTGAGAGAACAAGTGAGATGGAGCTAATTAAAGATTTAGCGGCAGATTCCCCCTCCCCCTAAACTAGTTCAGATCAAAATCCGCCCTACAACCGATTCTACAGATTTCAATGGCCATGTCAATCACAGTGCACAATATTTTTAAATAACCAACAGACTTTAGTTGCACTTACAGCCATGACCATGCTTTGCTACTTGCTAGCAGTTGTTAGTGGTATTTGGGCTAGAACAATCTCATGCTTTCATATTGTCTAAAGAAAATCTGTAGTTTAAGATGACTCATCAATATTTTTCACAAAAATCACAATTGTCAAAATGATTAACGCATGTCAAACAGAGCAAAAGCATTCGATGAATGTAAATTAAGAGAGTGAATAAAAGCAGGCCGTAGCCAGGAAACATCACACCAGTTGCCAGTAGCTGGTTGGACACAAACATGTTTATTGATAAATTCAATATTGCAGCTTCTTGCCTGGCTTGAGTTATCCAAATTCAAAAGCTGAAGCTGGATGTCAATGGTTCTATGTTGGGCCATGGCAACAAGGCAGTCGCACGGTTTTTTATCCAAGCTGGAGCGCCCTGAACCACGTGCAAGTTACCATTCATTTCCAAGTCAAATGTTGGTCCGAACTCGCAGGCAAGTGCCACAATAGCAGAGACACATGTCTGCCTTTGACATCGATATGAGCATATAAATCTTTATGGAGAAGGAACTCTAAATTGATGTCAAAGTGTCTGGCAGCCACGTGACTGGAAGGTGGAGTTTACTGGGACGTGGGGTGTGGGCAATATTACTGTACAGGATTAATGCATAATGGTTTATTTTCCATTAAGATCATTTAAATCTTGGTTGGAGCCTTATGATTGGCAACGTATAAAGGGGTTACATTATGAGGTCTAGGGCTGTAACGATTCCTTGATTAAATTCGAGGGCCCAATTTTAAAAATCGTCAATATAGCGTATGTATCAGAATCAGATGAAATGAAAGAAAGTACTTAAAGGGTACCTATTATGGCATTTAAAATGTTCCTAATATTGTTCTGGGAGTCCCCAACAACAGTTTTACAAGCATGCAATGACAAAAAACACTTTTGTTGTCTTATAATATGCATTTATTTTTACCTGATTTGCTCACCGACTCCCATATGAATCGTTTAGTGAGTCATTTTTCCAAACCCCGCCTTTGCGTGACGCTAATCTGTGGTGATATGTTAGACACCCAGCCGACGGGGTGTCATTGGTTGTTGCGCTAGATCTTACCCAGATACAACAGTGCTATTTTCTGATTGGCTAACAACACCAGACGAACAACACCAGAGGAGACCAGGGTTGCCAGGTCTGCACAACAAAACCAGCCCAATTGCTCATCAAACTAACCCAATCACGGCCAAAAATATTCAAATAGCGTTCCCGGGTGTTTCCTCAATAACAATCATGTTCCAGTGGATAAAACAATCGCGTCAACCAGCGTGCACTACACAAACAACCCGCGGAAACAGTGCAGGCATACGGACCTGGCAACACTGGAGGAGACGCGCTTGAATCCTGCCGGTTCCACAGTGAGTGAGTTTTGGGCACTGCGGCATATTAAATATATTACAAATAGTTTTTCAGCGTGAGAAATACAATGTGTGGCCGGGAGAGCGTGACAAAAGACCGAAATGAGTGACTGTCACGCTCAATGCGTGATGCGTGACACTCGAGAGCCCTGTGACAACTCCATTAACAACGACAAACACTTCACATATTTCAATACAATTGACATTGAAGACCTAAGTTAGCTGCTAGAAGCTGCGCTGTGCCTGTGCGTACACAACACACAAAATAATTATAGAACATGATACAAACATAAAAGCAACAGCCTACTTACAGATTGTGATTCGGAGAAGGAAGCTGATCCAAATAAACTCGGTACTGAACCTCCCTCCTTCAGTATCAGCCGCCTCGCAAATTCATACTTTATAGCATTTAGGTTTGTGAAGCAATCATCTTCAAAATGACGCGAACACAGAACAAGTTCGGGCTATAATACTTCTGTGGTATAGTTATGAACTGTAGCCACTGTCTTCAAATGCTCCTCACTGGGCAGATGAAAAAAGTTTGCTTTTGCGTCGCACTTCAAAACACAGCAGCGTCTCGTCGACATGATGTTTTCCCTGGTGTCTCCTAATGCAATGAGTGGGCGTATCTTATTCAAATAACTTGTACAAGTGACGTACGAAAGTTAGAGAAAAAGCATCGTTCGTCTATCGATTCATATCAACGACTCAGAGTCGACTCTTACTTTTGAGAGATAATAACTTTGTATACGGTGAACTTTCATATTTAAAACTTTGCAGGATGTTTTCGTTCACTTAGATCTATGTTACACACTACATGAAAGGTAATTTTCAAAATTCCATGATAGGTACCCTTTAAAAGTATATATGTCCAAGTACTTATAGTGTTAAAATAATCACTATATGGATTCTTAGGGGAATCGCTGTATCATCACAGCCTTTAAGTGCCAGATATATTTCTAAAACGAGATATCAAACTAGGGCGAGCTCTCCTGGGTAATGTGATCCAGCTCTGACTCAATGTCATCAGCGGTGGCACTTCTTGGCACACCCACAGCAGTGCATCACCCTGCAGTTCTCTCACAGCGCAACCATGTGACTGTCAGAGCACAGAAGTTCTGGCAGGCCGTAATCACGCGAACTATTGCTTGTGAGCACGTTGTCACTGAATGACCAGAGTAAATGCTTGGTTTTTTACGCTTTATGAAAAAAACAGAAGACAGTCTATAAATGCCCATTTCCAAAGAAAATGGTGTTATGGTTGCTATACAGTTGCTAAGGTGTTCTGAAAGGCTTTTTGAACACAATCTCTATGATGTTCTAGTCCCTAGATATGCCCCAGGTCCCTCCAAAGCAACTCTATGGGATAATATTAGCCCATTCTGACATCAAGAGAACCACAGAGATTTTAAAAGACATTTTTAATACTTCAAGAACTTTTCCACAGTGACCCACAGCGTGAGCAGGACACCATGCCAAACATACTCTCTGCTGACCAGGTCAATTCAACACACTCACTAAATACCAGACATGTCACCCCTACAAACAAACACCACGGGGGCAGAAGAATGTGCCATCATCAATCAAGTCACTGGCTACATGCTGTCATTTGGACATTATAAAGGGATGAAGAAAACGTGGAACCCAGAGGTTGTTTTCCAGAGAAAACACAAACCAAACATTTCTTATTTGGCATGTCTGTATCCTTTGTGGAGCAGGCAATCCCATAGGCTAATACATTGTAACAAGTGAAAGAAAATGTATCCAAGATGGTGGATGGGACCAGAAAAATGTCAACTTTAAATTCATTATACATTCATTCAACATTGATTGATTAAAAGTAGTTATTTTCGCTATAGAGATAATTAGCATAAACTATTACTGGATTATTAACTTTTAGCTCATCTACTGTCATGGCAGAGCAACAGTTGAATATAATTTTGCTGGTAAAGTTAACTATATATAAAACATTGATTAACGCACATAAATTGAGCTCATCAAACATGTCCAACAGATGCTCAAAAGCACTTGCTTGACAAGCGAGAACCAACCTCATTGGTTGTCATGCATCAAGCAAGCATGTTTGAGCTTGAGGTATTTGGGCTGCACAATATTGAAAAAACTGACATTGGGATATGTTGTTTTTTTGGGATATGAAAACTGGGGGATTTTGTAGGGGAGTGAATCTGCATAGAAAATAATAAACAAATGCATAATAAATACAATAGAACAAAGATACAAATGCAGTGCTTTAGCCTATGTTATTCATGTAAGTCTAACACTGCATAGTCTTCACTATAAATTAAATATAATTAATCTACAAAAGTGATTTTCTCTTTAAATTGTGTGGGGTGTGTGTGTGTGTGTGTGTGTGTGTGTGTGTGTGTGTGTGTGTGTGTGTGTGTGTGTGTGTGTGTGTGTGTGTGTGTGTGTGGTGTGTGTGTGTGTGTGTGTGTGTGTGTGTGTGTGTGTGTGTGTGTGTGTGTGTGTGTGTGTGTGTGTGTGTGTGTGTGTGTGTGTGTGTGTGTGTGTGTGTGTGTGTGTGTGTGTGTGTGTGTGTGTGTGTGTGTGTGTGTGTGTGTGTGTGTGTGTGTGTGTGTGTGTGTGTGTGTTTGATTAACATTAATGACTCAGACAGTAGCGGGTATATTAGGCTGCTGTCAATTTAAAGCTACACTGTGTAACTTTTTTAGTTTATTGTTAGCTAAAAACACTTAGTTCTTTCAAAAATATATGTGCTCATTAATGTATATTTACTTTGTTCAAGTAATAAAGTATTCTCGTGAGTGTATATGCCATTGAAAATACATACGGGTAAGGGGTTCTAATGTCGGTCGCCATGTTGCCCCTCCATCTTGAAAGTACATTAGCCAAAGAGGGACATAGGCCGTTAATTCAAGCTTCGCCTTTCGCGTTTTAACACTCGATGGCACCGTGTCGAATGTGGACGAGGTCGTATTGGAAGCCATGTTAATCTTGGATCTTATTGGCCACCGTAGGAATTAAACCGAAATCGGAATTGAGAAGAACAGAAACTAATATTCACTGGATGGTCATTTACCTTTTCACCGCTAGATGGGGTTAAAAATCACACAGTGTAGCTTTAAGACAGAAGGCACGAATTCAATATAATGATAGGCATCTGTTTTCTTTCTCAATTTTTTACGTTCACGTAAGCAACTGTTTACTGTGGACACTCCTTGACATAATTTTGCATCTGTGTCTTTTCAAGCACAAATAGACGATTAAGAGAATTCAGTGTCTGAATTTAGTTATTTTCCACGTTTTCATGCGCACAAATGGTTTAAAAACCTAAAACACGTGCAAATGATAAACTTTCACTATATGATGGTTAAACACATGCGTTTCGAACTGTGGTGCCTGGTACGTACGGATCACGTATCAACTACAATCCCTATACTTGACATTGCACATCCTACGATGTGACGAACGTGGATGCAATATCTTGATTTGTGTTTCGAACACTGGAATGACAACAGAGTGAGAAAATTATTAGATGAACTAACAAACTATCAAAATTTTTATAGTTACAACTAGCTACTACCTGAACAAAAACATTCTGTTTAATGATGCTTCTGAAGCAAACTCTATCGCCCCTTGAGTATGGAGGTTATAGTTTTTTGTTACCAATTATGTTCAAATGTATGCTGCATGTTTGCAATGCATTGTCCAAGTATTCACACTTGTGTACTTGCATAGTGACCTTACGAGCCAATATACAGTACTAAATCACGTTAACGTGCACAAGTGAAGAAAAAACCGCAGGAAAAAGGACAAAGCTGCAACATCAAGTATCTTAGCTGAAACATCAGTTGATACAAGAACACCCACCACTTGCTCCTCCTAAGCATTGTCTCTGCAAACACACTGATAAGAAAGGCAGCTGAAGAACACAAGCCACAGATCAGAATTACTGCTGTATCACATACAAAGCCTCCATCTATACAGGCTATATGTCCTGTGGCTGCCATAAGTTTCCTGATGTCACACTGACGCTCATTCTACAATGACTAGTGAAGGGAAAAGTCATCCACAAGCCTGCAAAAGAAACTGTCATTGTGTTTGTCAAAGTGTGCACACGATTTATTAGATGTAGATGTGACACATTGCTACATTTAGAAATAAGTGATGAATAGAGACAAATGACTGTAAATGCATAAAAAATAAAAAAGGACAATGTACCTGAGTAAAATAATCCTGTCGCGCTGAATGACAGCTCTATGCCTTTACAATTCCAGCTTTCCAATTTTTGTTTCGATCCACTTAGCCAGATTATACTTTCATGCGTTATTGCTACCCAGAAAAAGCAGCAGAAGCCAAACTCCCAAGATCTTCCATTAATCTCCAGCGCTCCATATGTGAGTGGAAGTAATGCTACAGGGAAATGAGGCGGCCAGTTTGAGATCTCGACTGCTCTGCTCTCAGCACAAACTCTGCTGTATCTGAAAATGACCCCTTCCTCTCTCCTTCATGTTCCTTCTCTTTATGGCTCTCTGTAACCCTCTCCTCTTGTCTCCTCCCCCGGCACACACACACTTATTTCAGCACACTCAAGCGCTCCACCCTGTGGCTGCACAGAATTTTGCCCTGTGTTATTTGTTAATATACACTTAGTGTTCAAAAGTTTGGGGTCAGTACTAAGATTTTCTTTTTAGAAAGAAAGAGGAGTCTCTAAGACTTCTATTCAACAAGGACGAATTAAAATAAATCAAAATTGACAGTAAATTGACATTTATAATGCTATAAAAGATTTGAGTCTAATAAATGCTGTTCTTTTGAACTTTCTATTCATCAAAATCCTGAAAATAAATGTATCACAGTTCTTGAAGCTAAAAATTAAGCTAAAAATCAAAGGAATTTCATGCAGACAAAAAATATATATTGTGGCTATGAATTAAGAATATGTTCACTTGTTTTAGTTGAATCGTGGAATTCTTTTGGAACACGTTGAACCAATTCATTCCCTCGTTTTGAACTACTGAACAAATATATTCGCATAATAGACTTAAACAAGGTAATAAAACAGTGTGACATTTTAGAGTGCAATAATCATGTTGGCTAATCAGCATCTTGATATGTCACACCTGTGAGGTGGATGGATTATCTCGGCAAAGGAGAAGTGCTCACTAACACAGATTTAGACAGATTTGTGATCAATATTTAAGAGAAATAGGCCTTTTTTAGAAAAAAGATTAGATTTTTGGAGTTCAGCTCATGAAAAATGGGGGCAAAAACAAGTGTTTGTACAATGTGTTTGTAATTTTGTTCAGTGTATATTAAAATACAAAACAGTTACTTTAAACTGCAAAAATATTTCACAACTTCAGTAACCGAAACTACACAAATCAAAATCAGAAGCGTTAAAGGGTACCTATTATGGATTTTTGAAAATTGCCCTTCATGTAGTGTGTACTGTGTAACATAGATCTAAGTCAGGGATGGGCAACTCCGGTCCTCGAGGGCCACTGTCCTGCAGAGTTTAGCTCCAACCCTGACAAAAATTATTTTTTAGTAATCCTGAAAACATTGATTAGCTTGTTCAGGTGTGTTTAATTAGGGTTGGAGCTAAACTCTCCAGGACAGTGGCCCTCGAGGACCGGAGTTGCCCATCAGTGAACGAAAACATCCTGCAAAGTTTTAAACATGAAAGTTCCCCGTATACAAAGTTATTGTCTCTCAAAAGTAAGAGTCGACTCTGAGTCGCTGATATGAATCGATAGACGAACAATGCTTTTTCTCTAACTTTATGATGTCACCTGTACAAGTTATTTGAATAAGATACGCCCACTTATTTGCGTTCAGAGACGCCAGGGAAAACTAACATCATGTCGACGAGACGCTGTGTTTTGAAGTGCGATGCAAAAGCAAACTTTTTTCATCTGCCCAGTGAGGAGCATTTGAAGACTAAGTGGCTACAGTTCATATATACAACTATACCACAGAAGTATAGCCCGAACCTTGTTCTGTGCTCGCGTCATTTTGAAGATGATTGCTTCACAAACCTAAATGCTGTAAAGTATGGATTTGCGAGCCGGCTGATACTGAAGGAAGGTTCAGTACCGAGTTTATTTGGATCAGCTTCCTTCTCCGAATCACAACCTGTAAGTATTATTAATATTAATTGTTGCTTTTATGTTTTATGTAGCATGCTCAATAATTATTTCGTGTGTTGTGTACGCACAGCGCAGCTTCTAGGTCTTCAATGTCAATTGTATTGAAATATGTGGCTCTCAAGTGTCACGCATTGAGCGTGACTTTCACTCATTTCGGTCTTTTGTCACGCTCTCCCGCCACACATTGTATTTCTTCTCACGCTGAAAAACTATTTGTAATATATTTAATATGCCGCAGCGCCCAAAACTCTGGCCGCAGCGCTCTCACTGTTGAACCGGCAGGGATCAAGCGCGTCTCCTCTGGTGTTGTTCATCTGGTGTTGTTAGCCAATCAGAAAATAGCACTATTGTATCTGGGTAAGATTTAACGCAACAACCAATGACACCCCGTCGGCTCGGTGTCACTCCTTTGGGCTATGGTAGCTAACATATCACCGCAGATTAGCGTCACGCAAAGGCGGGGTTTGGAAAAATGACTCAAACGATTCATATGGGAGTCGGTGAGCAAATCAGGTAAAACGAAGCCATTCGGTCCGTTGTGGCAACGCTGCCGAATATCAAGAAGTTAAAGCCGGAGCAAGAACAATCTTTGCTTAGTTTTGTGTTTATGGCCATCCTCCCACGGGGTTCGGGAAAAGACATACGTCACGACCAAACGTTAGCGTTTGGTTATGGCAGATAGAGTGACTCTGGGCAGATACAACAGTTTTAGACTTCAATAGAGTACCCGCCTACAAGGAAGTTAACGTTTGTCAATGGAGCGATGCCAGACTCTATGTACAAATGAAATGTACGAGAGTCTGGTAGAACCAGGCTAATAATAGGTACCATTTAAAGACAAAACAAATACAGAAAGAGACGATTAAAAAAAGAGAGGAACAAAAAAGATAAGTGTACATGAAGATGACCTTCCATTCTTCTGCTCAGCTTTTGTCTTATTCATATTCCATCCATAGTAAAAGAGACAAAACAAACATACCTCTCCCGCACTGATGTGTTTGCATTAGGCATGTTGCGGTTTCTATCCTATTCTGTCTGGGTTTCCCAACACAGTACTGGCTCAGTCCAGTTTAGCCTGTTTTCATAGCTCAAAAAACTCAGGAAGGCATAAGCTTTGGTATTCTGACAAGAAAAAACATCTGATCTAGACGTGACCTGAATTCCGTCAGAATGTCATTAATGGGGAAAAAAAAATCACTCGATCATACAGCAAAAACCTCTGAGCACATGGTTTACTTTGAGTAATAAAAAAGCAGATCCTAAAAGAGAACCTGCTCGAGACAGGCCTTTCTTAATCTAGAGAACTTGATTTGGGGTCGCACCAAGTAAAGCCACTGCTGACCTGGATATCCGGGTAAGGAGGGTACGGATGGAAAGAGGATTGGTCTCTCAACCACCCATTGCTAAATGCCCAGAGCCACAATGTAGGGACTTTAGGTCAAATAAAAAAACATCACTAAACAACATTATGCGATGGATCTTTTGAAAGTCTAAATCCATGCTAAATCCCACCCCAAAATATCCCCCCTGAACTTCTCTAAAAAATTGATGAAAAAGTAAATAAATAAATAAATGCCAAGCAGTTACATAAGAACAAGAAACATTGTTAAGACAACAAAAAAAATGTTTTACTAGCCTAAATTTTATTTATTCAATGAACATGTGACTATTACTGAACAAACTATGTAACTAGATGCAAATAAAGTTGTATGGAAAACTGCAGCTGACATGAAGCCCCCTTTAAATACTCCCATTCTTATCCAGAAATACTGTATTGGAATAGGAATAATAAAACATATAAATGTATTATTAAAATGCTAATAAAATTTCAAATGATGCTATTGTTTTCAATGCCATTCCCTCTGGAGTGTTTTTACTGTTGCAAATACATTTCCATAGCTATGTACTTGCCAACGGACACAATGATCAGTAATGTATGCTTTTCTGTAGAGCAACAAAAAAATAACTAGCCTATAAAATCAGAGCCCTCTTTCAGAGAGAGATAATAAAAATTCCTTGTGTAACAGCCTACCATATTGGCAGAGGTGGACAAAGTACACAACTTCCTTACTTGAGTGAAAGTACAGATACTACTGGTCAAATATTACTCCGTTACAAGTAAAAGTCGTAAAGACCGATTTTTACTTAAAGGGATAGTTCACCCAAAAATGAAAATTCTGTCAGTAATTACTCTCCCTCATGTTGTTCCAACCCCGTAAGACTTTCGTTCATCTTCGGAACACAAATTAAGATATTTTTGATTAAATCTTAGAGCTGGATCACTCCTCCATAGGCTTCTAAGGGATTGAAACCTGACAACCCAAAAAAGTCATTAAAGACATCGTTAAAATAGTCCAAGTGACTACAGTGGCTCAATCTTAAATTTATCTAACGACGAGAATACTTTGAGCGCAAAAAAACTAACAAAAATAACGACTTTATTCAAGTATTCATTTCCACCTCTGTCGGCCTCGAGATTTCACTTACTGTAAACTTCAAATAATAGCCGAGTCCCAAATAGACGCCTGTCTCTTTTACACGCCTGGTGTGGCGACAGGTTTGGGTAAATAAAGGCCAGTCTTAAATAGAGGCTGGGTCTGAGGGTGAGTAATTACTGACAGAATTTTCATTTTTGGGAAACTTTTGAGTACTTGTTTTTAAAAGTACTTGAGTATCAAAAGTACAAAGTAAATGTCAATGCATTGTTATATTATTGTTGCATTATTACTGGACCTTATGTCTCTGAAGCAACCTAGTGAATACACTGACCAGTGTGTAGTTTTGTAGTGTGGAGCTTTTAGAATGTCACAAAACCTATAGAAATTAAACAACTGAATTTATAAAAAAGACCATAATCATCTTCATTTTTTTTACGTAACACTCCTACCACCCCAACAAAAGAGGTACACAACTATGTGTATCCATTCATGCACATTTGAATCAAGTGGTCTGTCAATAATTATTTTTTTTTTTAAAAACTAGCTATACAACCATAACTGTATAACTGCCCAACACAGCAATACTGCTTTAACAAACAGCAGAATACAAATACAAATACAAACAGAAATACTTATTTGCCATGAAAACAAAACTTTCAGACCATTACTTGTGACAACGATACGGTCTCTCACAGATCACTAGTAGAGAAATCATACTAATCGTCAAACTTCACGACACGTGACCCTACAGGAGTGATTACTGATAGGCTTGTCTGTCAGCCGCAAAAAATAATCACGTTTTAGAGACGTTTTAGTTACTTTCAGCTCAAGGACTTTGACAGAAATGTAGTGGAGTAAAAAGTACGACATTTGTCTTTCAAATGCAGTGAAGTTAAAGTAAAAAGTTTCCAGAAAAAAATAATACTCAAGTAAAGTACAGATACTCAAAAAGTGCACTTAAGTACATTACTCAAGTAAATGTACTTTGTTACTGTCCACCTCTGCATATTGGAATAATATTGTAGAAATTGTATCTTTGCCACTTATGAGGCAAAACCAATAAAGTAATAGATTAGAATTTAAAAATAAATTAACACAAATGTTACCCAACCAAAGACTTTGACATTAATTGTTGACATTAATATGACATTGAAGTGAATTGCAGTTTTTGTCACTCTTCTGAGGAAGATGTCATTCACTTGTTTTGGCAATGCACCCACACAGAAAAATTATGGTCAGATTTATTCATGCTTATCCGATCTTAATTTGTAAATAACCTTTCCTTCTTTTTTAAAGATGTTTTCTATGGATTGTTTGACAAACTCAAAAGAAAATATAGGGAAATATTAAATAATGAACTAAATTTCACATACATTTATGTTTATAAACATGTTTATGTGTGTTTATTTGTTTATATGTTTGTAAACAAAAAAAAAACTGGCTATAAACCTCTCTTCTCAATTCATAGATAACCTAAGTTAGACAAGTAAAGTATTTTCTATTTTCATCCCTTGTGTCTTCTGAAGGTTTAGTTATTAAAGTGTTATTGTTTTGTTTGTTACCCTGCCAACACATAATCTGTATTTGTGAATCTTACTGACTTCTTTTGTTTTGTTGTTTCCATGTATTGCCTTCATGCTTTGATGTATTGTACTGATTAATAAAAAGCTGTTGATTCGAAAAACGCTAGTTCCGATTCAGCCCGATAGGTAAACAAATCGTTCACGTTTGTTTTGTGAAAAGGTTCAATCAATTCACTGATAAGATCCGACTAAAACAAACGATTCGTTAACAAATCGGACATAATTTAACCTTTCCCGTCAGACAGCATGGACGGACCTGTTGCATAACTTATCGACCGTAACGGTTTCCATTCATATTCAACCATTCAAAAAGCAGGAGACAAAAACAAAGCCACAACGATTACATTTTTAGACATCATTGGCCCCTGCAAATGTGAAAACTTATCAGATCGACTCACCGATTCCATCTTCTGATTTCAGCACCATGATGATTGCAACGATTTACACATGCGCTGATCTTGTGATTCGGAGATATTAGCTACCTCCTATGACAAAACCCAACACTTGAACCTGTCAACTTGAAATTTTAAATGTACCGAAAACCACGTCTAAAAAATTCAGCTGGAAAGAGAGTTTGAAAGTATTCGTGCAGTAACAGTAGAGACCGGATGTCACTGCATGAAACCCTCATGCTCTGCAGACGGGGCGTGTCCTAAAGAGGACGAACAACCAATCAGGGTGAAGCCTTGATTTTTTTTTTTTTTTTTAGTGTGCTTGCAGATACCCACAAACACACTTGTACATCTTACAAAGGAATGAGAATAGATGCTAAAAAAAAAGTTTCAATATAACTACCCACTCATGTGGCTTTTTTGATCATTCTGAGAGCAGCTCATTCAGGCTGGTGGTAGCTAGGCTTGACTGACACTTGTGGGAGGAAAGTTTTATGCATTGGAAAAAAGAACTGCACAAACTCTGTAAATATGTCCTTTCTTAGTAACAGTAAAAACACTATTCTATAAATAGCAAAACATTCATAATGGTATACGTTTTTATTGCTTGGTTTAAGCTTGGCAGTCAACTGGCGAAACTCTCAAAATGCAATTTTTCATTTATTTTGCTCTGTTTAAAAAAGGTGATAAATACACTGGCGTTCAAATTCAGCAAGGACCCATTAAGTGACAGTAAATGCTTTTACACTGTTACAATATATATATATATATATATATATATATATATATATATATATATATATATATATATATATATATATATAAGGAGCACAACTGTTTTCAACATTGACAATATGTCATTGCAAGTTGTTTTCAGTTAAGACAGCTCAAACTTGCATTTTAGTCAGGGACTAGCTTAAAGGAACACTCCACCCTTTTTTGAAACAGGGCTTATTCACGTTCTTTCCTATATTTCCTATAGCACAATGAATGGAATCCTTTGTTGCCAGCTAGCATGTCCTGAGTAAAAGAAGTAATTACGTGGGTTTTTTTATTTATTTTTATCACTTTTACTCAGGACATGCTAGCTGGCAACAAAGGATTCCATTCATTGTGCTAAGCTAAGCTAGCGCCAACCCTGTCAAACTAAAACAATGCATGCACTGAGACAAAAATGCATTTGCACACCTATCTAAATATAGGAAAGAATGTGAATAAGCCCTATTTCAAAAAACGGTGGAGTGTTCCTTTAAGCCTAGTCTGTGAAACCAGCTAATGGGGTTTCATTAATAATCCAAACAAAAAACAACGATCAGGAAATACAGGGAGCACAGAAGGCAGGTCAAGAAACATCAAACATTGACTGACAAGGCACAAGAGAAGCACAAGGGCTATACTGTATACACGAGGTGTAATAACTTATTGTTATTTATTACTAATAAGGCTAACAAGATAAAACACACCTGGGGAAGACACTCAAGGGGGAAAACTAATAACTACAAACATGGCAGAGAAACAGAAGAATACCACAAAAGTCAGAGAACACATAACAATTTAGTCCAAAACAGGAAATAATTTCCATACAAACTGCATGAAAACTAAAAAGTGATACCGCTATTTAAAACTTTGCTGATATAAATTCTTGCAACCTAAAATAATCTGAAAGAAAGCACGCAGACAGAAAGAATACACTTAGAGCCTTAGGATGATCAAGGGGACATTAAAATCAGCCTTCCATCCACTTTTATAAACAGAGGCTTCTTTTTTTTTTCTCGCCCCGGGAGAATAGTGGTCACATCTCAACCGTGACCAATGATCCTCAACAGGGGATGACCGAGCATACGTGAACAAGTTCTTGGTTTGGGTGTTTACTGACCATTTAAGATGGATAAAGAACAAATGTGGAACCCACCTGATATTATAAAGGGCCAAGAAAAATACATCAAAGTGTTTTTTAATAAGTTTGAATCTAAGTTGAGCATCAGACAGTGTGATGGCAGCACCTGGAGTTGTGAAACCGATTCATTTTCAGGTTGTTATGGGAAAAATCACACACAGTCTTGTGTGCTGAGAAATGACATAAAGCAGACTAAAACCATAGAACAAACAAGGCGTCTTCCTCAAAGATAATCAGTCAAAAAATGAAGTAATTTGATCATAAAATAAGTTGGAAAACACTGACGCTGCAGTCACACTCTTTGTGTCAGCAAGACATGTCCATGTTCAAAAGGTTTCGACTTGCTGACTTGTACTGAGTACTGTATGTGTGTATGTCAAGGCAAACCAACAAGAGATATATACAAGATACAAGAGTATACAAGAGTTTCTGAGATATATAGAAATATGTTTCTTGAAACTTTCTGTGACAAATCAAGACATATTTACAAGACATCACTTGAGAAAATATCTTGCTGTTCTCAACCAGGCTGACACTATAATGACACTCTTGTGCTTGCTTTGCTTCACCCAGACTCATAACTCAATATGTTATTACTTACATCTCAGCGTTCTGATGATGAACTGCAACAGGGCCATTTTTGATCTAACAATGTCAATGTTCAATGTTCAAATAAAAAAAAAATATTTTTATTTTTAAGATTTGATGTGCAAGAGAAACAAAGAGACTCATTTGAATGTAAATAAACAGTTTCTTGATTTAAAAAATAGATTATAAAATGCCTTTGCCATAACAGGAAATTACATTTAATTTGTTTTTAAATATGAAAATAGAATACAGCTTTTTTTAAATTGTAATAATATTTCACAATATTCAACTAAATGTAGCCTTGTTGAGAATAAGATACTTGTTTAGTGATTGCAAGACTGAAAAATGTCTGATATTCAATACTGAGATGCTTTGATACATTTTGTAAAAATTTTCAGTTGTCATGGCAATGAGTGCTTATTAAGTTTTAAATTCTATGCAAAGATAATTTAGATGTGTGGGTAGATTCATAACTATACCAAGATCATGCGCGCACACACACACACACACACACACACACACACACAACACCACACACACACACACACACACACACACACACACACACACACACACACACACACACACGAAATACCCATATGCACATTGAATAGAAGTCAAACAATGTGTTTAAGCTTGAATTTAACTGTTTCCATGGCATTCACTGGGAAGTGATTTCAAGATATGAAGCATTTTCATAGGAACAATGGCTTCACTTTGGATTGAATTTGCTCTCTTATTATTATTGTTACTTATTATTGTTTTAGTGTGTGTGTGTGTGTGTGTGTGTGTGTGTGTGTGTGTGTGTGTGTGTGTGTGTGTGTGTGTGTGTGTGTGTGGTGTGTGTGTGTGTGTGTGTGTGTGTGTGTGTGTGTGTGTGTGTGTGTGTGTGTGTGTGTGTGTGTTGTGTGTGTGTGTGTGTGTGTGTGTGTGTGTGTGTGTCCTGGTAAACCCCACAAAGATGGCAATATCCGAAATCTTTGCAAATGTAAAAATGCAGAAAGTTTGCTGTGATGGGTAGGTTTAGGGGTAGGGTTAGTGTAAGGGAATAGAATATACAGTTTATAAAGTATAAAAATTCATTATGTCCCATAAACATGAAAGCACAATGTGTCAAGTGTGTTTGTATGTGTGTGTCTCAAAACTCCCAAGTTGCCATTACTCTTGTGACCGCGCTATAACTTATGTAAATATTTAATAATAAGCTTTCCTAATTAAACCTGGGGGACTTTTAATAATTAATAGGCTAATTGAAGTATATTATAATGTGTACATTAATTTGTCACGTTTCAATATTTGATCATGACCCTGAAATGGTCCTTGCCAGCTGTAGTCTAGAGCTAAGAGTTTCACAAGATCTGGCCCTTAGCATACTCTCACCTTTCCAAAGAAATAGTGTCTCGGAACGTTTCCCTGCAGCGACTCCTGCACTGTCCCCTTCATATGCACCGCTGGAGACAAATCAGTACTGTTAAGCTAATACAGTACACGTTTGACACACACATGGTCACCTGATGAGTCACATGAGCCGATGGTACAAATCCATCACACTCTCTCTGACATCAGTGAGGGAGAACCCAAACAAGTGATTGTGGAAGATGCAATATCTTCAAATATCCCAAATAATACTGTAGCATGCAAAATTATTAAACATTATCTACCATGCAATGTAAGTCACAGATACGATTTGTGGGATAATTTAAAATACATTAGAGAAGAAATATTTCCCCAAATGTTGTCCTAACCAGCCAAAAAGAGCTGGTACAAACATTTCCATAATTAACAATTTTTTTCTGATTTAAGGCTTTGTGGAGCATTAATAAATTGCATGTTTGTTGACTATGTTGTTGTTTTGATTGTCACATTATTGAGGTCCATGTGCGTCTACAAGACCGTAGCACATTTTATCTCTGCATTGCAAGATGTTTTCTTCTTCAGAAGAAATATTAGCAGAATTCGCACTGTACTAACTATGTGTAAATGAAAATTGGACTATTTATTAAACAAGATACTTTAGCTGCCCCGAATTGTTTAGCTGAGGAATATATTTTTGCATTTACAGAACAAATCAAATTTAAAATGGCTAAACAAAGTAGCATTTATTAAGACAAAAAAAAATGCATCATGCATTTTTTTATACTTAAATACTCGACATTTATAATGTAAAACATAATAAGCAAGTCATAGCATAATCATTCCACTAGAAGGCACTGCAATTAAACTTAACATCATTTTATTAGCAAATATTTGATCTGCATTTTAACCCAAAAAGCAGTATAGTCTTTAAAGCGCAGCTGCTGACAACAATATTATGCACTGAAAAATGACACACAAAAAATTTTTTTAATTGCATTCAGTAAACCTGGTGTTGGATTATAAATTAGGTAATTGTTTTTCTGAATGCCGGATTTTTATAATTGCTAATGGCCTAATAATTATCTCTATAAATGTGCCGTTATCTTTTAATAAAGCTATTTTGGTAGAAAAGAATAAGAGAGAGAAAGTCGGGAGAGAAAAACAGAGTTGCTCATTCAGAATAGAAACAGTAATGTTCTCTTCTCCCTCTCTGCACTGGAAAGCAGGACAAAAAACAATACCAAACAAAAATAACACAATAACTGACCCTGTGTTAACATTAGTGCTAGTGCCATGTCATTTTTCAAAGGCCTCACATTTCCAGCAAATTCAGTACATTCTCTTTTCCTCTGTAATTTTCTGTCACCTTATGTACTCTATCCTTCTTCATGCCTCACAGAAAAAGCAAACGGCTGCTACTGAAAGAGACGGCTGAAACACATGAAAATGTGGAGGTTATATTTATCGAAGACCCAGTAACCTACTAATTACAATTGTGAATAGCAAATTTGATTAGGATTATTAAGGCTGTGTTTAGGGTATAAACTAATAAGGGAAAATATGAATTTACAAGCTTTATAAACAAATCGGCCAATACTAAAACAGCACTCTCCATGTCTGCCATTGGTCAATTAAACAGCTAGCCACGCCCCAAATTCACAGCACTGGTTGAGTCAGGCTGTGTCCGAATCCGGAATCATACTCTCTTGAGTTGGTACTTATTTTGAACAAGTAACTTTACGCCTGCTAAAAAAGTATGTTCTATAAAGTATGAATGTGAGTAGTATGAGTGTAATCTGGACGTACTACATTCAATATGTTGTCATTATCATGTGACCCAGCATCAGTTACGTCGCTAAAATCCTCTCCCGTGGCCTCATGTGACAGTATCTCAGAATCTCACCGGTAGAAATACTTCATCCGGGGACTTTTTGCCTACTCTGTGAATTCAGACATACTTCTTTTGTCACATAGGCTACTGTTTTTCGCCTACTCTATAGGGAAGTGGGTGATTTCAGATACAGCCTCTGTGTTTCACAGGTTTGGATGCTCAGTCAAACGGACCAATGTTTTGATTTCGCCACTAGGGTTCATACTTTTTGGGGAAATCTTGGCTTTCTCATAGTTGTCTGAATTTTACTTGCAAAAGAAGAAAGTAAATGTCATGAAGAAAACCTGAGGATTTAAAATTCAGGTGTTAAATTACTGATTGCAAAAATGATTAGACTATAACTCTGCGACCCAGAAGAGATATGGGAGAGTTTAGTACAACAGGTGCACTGAAAAGATTAAAAGTGTAGACTTTTTTTTTTAAAGATATGAAGTTAAAATGTGTTTGTTGTTGGATCTGTGTACATAAGCAAAACAAATGTTGCCTTTGAGGTGAAAATATGTATTATCTGAGCTCTGATGTAGAACCCCTGCTCGCCGAAACTGCAGCAAACACATCTTCTGAGCAGGAGACCAGACGGGAGAAATGAAATGAGATGAGACAGTGCCTTTACTTGATACTGCTTTACCCAGCAGTCACAGCTAAAATTCTGACAAGACTCCTCCGATTGACTATGCTGATTCAGTATTCTGATTGTGTGTGTGTGTGTGTGTGTGTGTGTGTGTGTGTGTGTGTGTGTGTGTGTGTGTGTGTGTGTGTGTGTGTGTGTGTGTGTGTGTGTGTGTGTGTGTGTGTGTGTGTGTGTGTGTGTGTGTGTGTGTGTGTGTGTGTGTGTGTGTAGCCAGTTCTAGCACACAGAGTCTTCTGTTTAACGCAAAGCAGATGTGAGACTTAATCACAATCCTTAGCGAGATAGTCTGAATATATTTAAATATCATTTCCACGTTATAACCTAACCACTAAAATCACCCTGGCTAACTCTGTAGTCCCGTAACTTTATCCCAAACAGATCTCTGTGCTGTGAATGGATTACATTAAAATATACAAAATATCAAAAGTAAGGAAATAATTGAAACAATATATATTTATGGGCTTTTGATCAAAACAGTTGATCCATCGAAGAAGCCAATATTATCAACCAAAACAGAAACCCCAAAAATGTTAACAGTTATAAAAATTTTCAATAATCTTTCTGCAGGTTACATAGTTTGGCCAGTAAGGTGATGACAAGCATAGACAGTAAAAGTGACTGTCTTTATCAATTAGTCAATGAATCATTCATTCAAGCGATTCACTTAAAAACATATGGCTGGATCCAAAATCGCATACTTCCCTACTATATAGTAGGCAAAAAACAGTACAGTATGTGACAAAATAAGTATGTCTGAATTCACAGTACTCTGAAGTGTGCATACAATGGCCACTTTACTGTCCCATGAGGCCACGGGAGAGGACAGTACAGTAACTGATGCTCACATGATAATGACAACATGCCGAATGTATACGTCCAGATTACACTACTACACACATTCATACTATATAGAACGTAACATATTTTTGTGGCAACTTTGATAGATATTTTTTCAGGACACTTTTATGATTCGTTATGCAAGTTACTCAATTACCATATTTTTTTTATTGAACTGTTGTATAAAAGCAGCAATAATCAATAAGAACAATAAATTCATCAAATATTTGTTATATACTGAATATATATATAAAATATAACACTCACCTAAAGGATTATTAGGAACACCATACTAATACTGTGTTTGACCCCCTTTCGCCTTCAGAACTTCCTTAATTCTACGTGGCATTGATTCAACAAGGTGCTGAAAGCATTCTTTAGAAATGTTGCCCCATATTGATAGGATAGCATCTTGCAGTTGATGGAGATTTGTGGGATGCACATCCAGGGTACGAAGCTCCCGTTCCACCACATCCCAAAGATGCTCTGTTGGGTTGAGATCTGGTGACTGTGGGGGCCATTTTAGTACAGTGAACTCATTGTCATGTTCAAGAAACCAATTTGAAATGATTCGAGCTTTGTGACATGGTGCATTATCCTGCTGGAAGTAGCCATCAGAGGATGGGTACATGGTGGCCATAAAGGGATGGACATGGCCAGAAACAATGCTCAGGTAGGTCGTGGCATTTTTAACGATGCCCAATTGGCACTAAGGGGCCTTAAGTGTGCCAAGAAAACATCCCCCTCACCATTACACCACCACCACCGCCTGCACCGTGGTAAAAAGGCATGATGGATCCATGTTCTCATTCTGCTTTCGCCAAATTCTGACTACCATCTGAATGTCTCAACAGAAATCGAGACTCATCAGAACAGGCAACATTTTTCCAGTCTTCAACTGTCCAATTTTGGTGAGCTCTTGCAAATTGTAGCCTCTTTTTCCTATTTGTAGTCGAGATGAGTGGTACCCAGTGGGGTCTTCTGCTGTTGTAGCCCATCCGCCTCAAGGTTGTGCGTGTTGTGGCTTCACAAATGCTTTGCTGCATACCTCGGTTGTAACGAGTGGTTATTTCAGTCAAAGTTTCTGTTCTATCAGTCGATCAGTCGGCCCATTCTCCTCTGACCTCTAGCATCAACAAGGCTTTTTCGCCCACAGGACTGCCGCATACTGGATGTTTTTCCCTTTTCACACCATTCTTTGTAAACCCTAGAAATGGTTGTGCGTGAAAATCCCAGTAACTGAGCAGATTGTGAAATACTCAGACCGGCCCGTCTGGCACCAACAACCATGCCACGCTCAAAATTGCTTAAATCCATTCTGACATTCAGTTTGAAGTTCAGGAGATTGTCTTGACCAGGACCACACCCCTAAATGCATTGAAGCTACTGCCATGTGATTGGTTGATTAGATAATTGCATTAATGAGAAATTGATCAGGTGTTCCTAATAATCCTTTAGGTGAGTATATATATTATATATATATATATATAATATATATATATATATATATATATATATATATATATAATATATATACACACACACAACACATACATACATACATACATACATGTATGTGTTGTGTATATGTAAATATATCTAACATAAAAAATGACATTACAACAATATTCTCTTTTAACATTAAATAACGCAGCGTCCCATTATGCCGCATTCTTTCTCAGATGGCTGCCTTTAAATGACTAAGCACCAGGGTTGAGCAAACAACGCAAGCTTTTATCTTTTAAAAGCTGTATTTAAATGTCAAATGAGACAGCCATCAAAGCATCTTATTAAAACTGCACAATACTCAAGAATTGTGAGGTCAGTTCACATAGCTGTAGCTCAAAGCATCAAGATGCTATATTCAATAATTCCTTTAAGGAGGATGTCGAGGGGGCAGAACACCAGGTGTTATACAGAGGAAGTGTTGCTAAGGCTGTGTGGTTGTAGAAAAAAAAGGTCATTCCATTTTCAACCCAATTCTAACCCTAACAACCACACTGTGTAGGGGTTATGACACATTCACAAACCGTTCATTACACCATACTGTGATCATTCACACATTACAATTTCAATAAAGTTTGGCATTAGCATGTTGCAAAGCTACTAATGTGTGTTACTTAAACGTAAAAAACACACATTACACACTAAAACAGGGCAAAACAGTCCATTTTAATTAGATTAAGCTATTTTAATTGATCAATGAATCATAAGTACTGACAGATCTTTTCTTGTTGTTGACATACATCAGAGTGAGGCGAAAAAAAAGTAGGACTTTGTTCAATCCATCGGTTGTTGATATGATAGAGGCAGATATGAATATGAGCTTGTAGTCGATTGGAAGAAAGGGGAGGAGTTTAAGCGGGCTAAATGATTGAAGAAGTCCGTCACACTTTCCCAGTCTGTTGTTTCACCAGAAGATAGAGTTATGACATTTTGATACGAAATATAGACCTAAAAACTAATTAGGTTAAAACTAATTTTTATAAAATAACAAGCATTTTAACACGCATTTTTCAGATTGATTTTTTTTCACTAAGCTTGTTACAGTGCATTATGGGATTGCATTCTCAGAAAAGGTTTGCAATGCTACCATTGAATCTGTCCAAAAAGTATAGGCCTATGCCTAAAATGCCTTAAAGTGCCCCTATTATGCAATTTTAAAGGTTCTTAACGAATCAAACTCTTTCCGGCCTGAGCTACAACTAGTGTTTGAAGGCGGGTCAAAGCAGACACTGTTCACGGGCCGCCGATGAAGAGCATAGGGCTGACATAATGCAAATGTGTTACAAACTTGCATAGGTCTTTGCTGGAAGTAAGACTGGAATTGACCCTTCGCAAAAACCCGCCCTCCTTAGTTACTGTCGCTATGTCCGACAAGCTACGCCGCTCTCACGCTCTCACCATATTCTCACGCAGTGAAAAATAACAATAAATAACCGTTTTGTGGTTCTTTAATGTGCCGTGACAGATTGCTGTAGAGCATCAGTTAAAGCTGCTCGTGATCCGATCATCACTTCCTTCTAGTTCATTTATAGCATCAAATAAACATGAATTAAGAAGGAATGTTGTTTTAACCGCGGAAAGGCGCCAGTATATTCAGTTTTTCAAGTTCAAATCCTCCCATGTTAATCTACTATCTCTCCTGGCTGCTTTGTCGGACAAAATGGCGAATGGCGAAGTATGATTGGTCAGAACACCTGTCAATCAAGCTCCACGCGAAGGGTCAATTACTGACAAATCATTTCAGGCAGTTCACAATCGGTTCTTTCTTTTTGGGAGAAAATAACCGCATTTGTCGTGCACTTTGGTCTTTAAAACTTTGCAGATTTTTTACATTCACAGACAGTTATATTATACACTGCATGAAAGGTAATATCCGAAAAAGCATGATAGGGACACTTTAAAACACTGCCTAGGTTGGCAGCTCACTTTAATGTGGTTTTGGAGTTTTTGCTATATCCAAAATGCTTTTCCTGACTGTATAAAAGCTAACATACATCAAGGTTAAGGTCTGAAACGGTTTTGTAAATATTTCTGTACTAAACTAACCACTTTTTAAAAATAGATTGCAGGGCTGCATGGATTGATATATATTTTAAGAATGAATTAGCAGTGTTGTCGCCAAGTGGTTTGAGTTCAAGGCATCTCTCTCTCTCTCTCTCTCTCTCTCTCTCTCTCTCTCTCTCTCTCTCTCTCCTCTCTCTCTCCTCTCTCTCTCTCTCTCTCTCTCTCTCTCTCTCTCTCATTCCTTCGTTCCTTCTCTCACTCCCGTTTTCCCAGAACACACTGTGCTATGCAAAATACACTCATTACCACCGCACACCTGTTTTAAAGCTGACAGAGAGAGGGAGCAGGTGAGGTGGTGCCGTAGAGGGCAAAGCAAAGATAATGATAAACTGCAGCAAAAATAAAATATGTGGTGTTTGTGAAGAGAGGCTTCATCCTAATCTCTGTATGTATTGTTTATTTAATGGCTGAAAACAATGCGTATATTTAGACAGAAGAGAGGCTGATGGCCAATATAATGCAGATATGCATGAAATAATACAATTTAATTAAAGCAAATGAGACGTACACACCTCTCTATCAAAAATATTTTTAATTCAGTAAATGTACATTATCCAGGTTTCCCACAACTTTTGGCTAATGCATTTTTATACATTTTCAAGTCAGTTTATGATTAATGGAAAATGAATTTTTAACATTTTTTTAGAAATTGAAGTCACAGAGAGCAATCAATTGCAAGTTAAATATTTTAGAGCCGAACAGAATTAGAAAACAATCTTTATTCACCACAGAAATTTTGCTCATTTCCATGAGTTTTCCAGGCCTGGACACTATACTAAAATGTTCTGGTATTTTTCATGACCAAAGTTTTTATCTAATGTTGGACCTAATCTTTATCTAATGTTCTATCTAATGTTTATCTAATGTCTAATGTATACATTTAGTCTCTAACACAATAGAAATATAGCATTCTATTACTTGACTAAATGGACACAGTTCAAATGACCAAATACTTGAATATAATCTAATAATTGACCTGGTTTAGGCTGGCTGACATTTATCATTTAGTGTCTTTTTATGTTGTATCTGATTGTAAAGCTTTATAGTTAACTTAATCAGATACAGGAATCTCTCCCACTCTTAACCAATTAAACACCACCATTCTGTGACACTACCGAGAACAAACCACATTGGCTAGGCAATCATCGTCAGCATCTAAGCTGTCCATGCGACACTATCTCTGAGAAGTGTCCAGTGAAGACCGAGGCCAGCGCAGTCATTTGCATCACGAGGGCCTGGTGGGCTGTTCTGTTTTCAGCACATTAAAAGTCAGAGCAAGCACAGCAGCTGCACGATTAAATAAGAAACCTGTTAAAATAGCCCTCTCAAAGAATTATGCTAATGCTCTCCATGTCATGATGAATGATTCAGAGAAAAACGCATTTCTATGGACACAGTATATGAAAGGAAATAACAGAAGAATAAATGTTGCTGAACAACTAGAACCAAGCCGAGTCTGCCAACTGTGAAACTGAAGACGATAGTATATAAATGCATACGCATAAGAGAGAGAGAGTGTGTGTGTGTGTGTGTGTGTGTGTGTGTGTGTGTGTGTGTGTGTGTGTGTGTGTGTGTGTGTGTGTGTGTGTGTGTGTGTGTGTGTGTGTGTGTGTGTGTGTGTGTGTGTGTGTGTGTGTGTGTGTGTGTGTGTGTGTGTGTGTGTGTGTGTGTGATATAGAAATATGTAATTGTATTTTTTAAAAGAAGTGTCTTTTGCTCATGAACGCTGCATTTATTTGATCGAACATTTAAAAAAACACTGTAATATTGTTAAATATTATTACAATTTAAAATATAAATTTAGTTTATTTATATATTTTTGGATTCTTTAATAGAAAATTCAAAAGAGCAGCATTTATTTGAAATAGAAATCTTTTGTTACATTATAAATGTCTTACTGTCACTTTTGATCACTATAGTTTGGGGACCAATTCTCACTATTGAGTTGCATATTATTGAATATTAGTACTTAAAATGCACAAATGAATGCCTTATTCTGTATGTACATATTCTGCATCCCTCAATCCTACCCCATACCTAAACTTAACCACTGCAACAATTACCTTAACTATTAATAATCAATAAATTAGGAGTTTGAGGCTAAAGGTAATAGTGAATATGTGTTTCGCAAACTAAAGTGTGACCGAAAGTGTTAATTTTGTTTGTCTTTCTGGGATTTTGATAACTGCAAATCTAATTTTCTTCAATGTTACCGTCTTACTGTCTATGTGATGACATTTTAATAAAAAAATAAAAAAGAATCTGAGGTTTTAAACATCAGCATAAGAGCAAAATCAACAGTGAAGCACCAAAAGCCATGGCAATAAATTATTCTGAACTTACTTGGGAGTCTGATGTGACACTGCAATATATCTGTGACAGGGTGATGCATAAAACATCTCCCAGATCTAATAAAACAGTTATATATTGAATATCTGAATAGTCTGTGTCAATGTTTAAATACATTGACATACATGTGGGAGACCCTCATTTTAAACATACTGTAATACAGTCATTGGCTGCAGGGCCAAACCGAACCCGCATTTATTATAACTGAAGTAGACCAGCAAGTTTTATATTAAAAAACCACTAAAACACAAGATAGTCCATCCTACAACTACACCCAAATCCATTTGCATTATGCCTACACTTAAACATGAGTCACAAAACTTCATCAATTCCACCAACAACACAATAAAAAAAAGGTGAAAAGGTGAACCAACTGCAGGCTAAGGTTAAGATGATGCGCTTCCCCTTTAAAAACACATTTAGATTTCCTTGAAATAGTTTCAAGTTTCGTGTCACCGCACGACCTACACATCTCAGCATAAACGCTCCCGATAAATGATTTGTTATTAAAGTGTCTACGTTCACAAATCACTGTTAATTTGAACAGAAAAGCAAGCATAATGTATGCTGAATTTGGCATGTCAGAAAGCGTGCAATAACCACTAAAAAGCTGTCACTCGTCTTAGTTCATTGCAATCTCACATAGTTCCGTTATAACCAATTAAGCTGACTGCACAATGAATCTCTTATTTACACAGGGTACCCCCAGGATCCTCCAACTTAAATTCAAGGCTTTTTAAGACCTTTTTAATACCATTTCAAGTGAAATTCAATGCCAACTTCGTACCCATTCCGACAGAAGTATGAGGGGAAAATGTCAAATCTGTATACATTTTACACCCTAGAAAATAATTATGTACAAGGAGGCTACTTGAATTAAATAAAACATTTTACTTAAATTATATTAAATTATGTATTAAATTTACTTAATATTTAATACATACGCAACAGCATTGTAGCGCGCCCACGTGTATGTAGGCCAGTGTTAATTTTGGCAGCCATTTTTGATTTTTTTGATCATCCTGTTTTTTATAGTTGTAGTTGACGAAAAGTCTTTGCATTTTTGCACATCAGAAAATGTCATAATTATTCTCTCTAGGCCAATTCAATTAAGCTTATGAGAAATTATTGACAGAGCACTCTTAAGCAGTAGCATTTGTGCAGTTCTACATAATTATCCCTTTTCCTAAGTTCAGTGGTTCTCCAGTGTTTTAGAGTGCTGTACCCCCTGGACCCCCTCTCTTCCATTTAGACGGCACTCACACCTTTTCCATTAAGGGACAAGATTTGCCCACTTAAATAAATTTTTCCATTTCATTTTTTACCTTTGTAGTAACTTAAAAAAAATGCTTTAAATAAAACAATGTTCATTAAATTGGCAATGTTAAAAAACATTAAAATCGCCAGTAGGTGGCGGTAACTCACTATCTTTATGAGTGAGTCTGAGTCATTCATTCATTGAATCTCACGATTCGTTCAAAGCCACATATTTCGTTATAGAGCAAGCATGATAATGCTGTTTTAAATGTAGTACATGATTTAATGTTACCCTTTTTTCTTTTCTTTTTTACTGTTGTATAAAATCAATGTCACATTTGAAATCGTGTGGATAATCGGGAAACATTGTATTCTTGCTCGTATGAACACTGCTGGATATCAGCCTGCATTTTGATCGCAGATTTAGTCGCACAAACAGCGCAAGCGGCTCGTGACAGAACACAGACCAACTGAATGACACTTTAATTTAAGTAGAAAATCTTAAAGATCGCTGAACTCCAGCTTGTCTGTGTTTTCAGATCATCCGCGCTTCTTCAGCAGTGTAGAGAGAGCGCGCGCATGGTTGCCAGATAGTATTGAAAAGACCGGGTAGAAAATATGTTCTTTTAACAGAAAAGCTCTTATTTGGGGTTTAAATTTTGTCATTTGTGGCCACAGCGGATTAAACTAGGCTAGGTACTATCTTTTTCTGTACCTCACTTGCCTAGTAACCATAGTAACGGGTGCGCACGCGATCGCTTTTTCTGCTATGACGTGGAGCGCGAGGTGCACTCAACCAAAGAGTATACGTTCTTTGACTCAATGCTGCGTGCATATATTTTGAATTAGCCTACATTAGTAACAGTTAATTTTGTTACGGTATGAACTTAATCCTAGCAAAGGCAAAAAAAATATAAGACCTTTGTAACGAAATCCAAGACTTTGTATACTAAATTCAAGGCTTTTAAGGCCTTAATTTGAGATGATCAAATTCAAGACTTTTTCAAGGCTTTTAAGACCCGCGGGTACCCTGTTACATAATTATTTGTAATAATGAGAGGATTTTGCGAGCATGCAGAACTTGAGAATCCACCTTTCAGTGCAAACTTAAACCCCTCTGATTGGCCACTGCTTGCGATGCTGACAGCCGGTTCCAATAAAGCCCATGTCTGGAGCAGAGCAGAGAAAGCATCAGACAGTAGCAGAAACCCCAGAGGCTGCCTCGGTTTATGATGTCATTACTCAATGCTTTGAAAGGTGCAGCTCCAGAACTCAACTCCACATATGTGACCCTGGATCACAAAACCAGTCTTAAGTAGCACGGGTATATTTGTAGGAATAGCCAACAATACATTGTATGGGTCAAATTTATAAATTTTTCTTTTATGCCAAAAATCATTAGGATATTAAGTAAAGATCATGTTCCATGAATATATTTTGTAAATTTCCTACCGTAAATGTATAAAACATTTATTTTTGTGAGTGAATGCAACACAATCGCGAACATAAATGGACAACTTTAAAAGCGATTTTCTCAATGTTTCGATTTTTTTGCCCCCTCAGATTCCAGATTTTCAAATAGTTGTATCTCGGCCAAATATTGTCATATCCTCACAAACCATCAATGGAAAGCTTTTTTATTCAGCTTTCGTGTGATGTATAAATCTCAATTTCAGAAAAATGACCCATGTGACTTGTCATGTGGTTTTGTCATCCAGGGTCACATTAGGGCACAAATGCCTGGTCCATTCAGGAGGGAGAACGAACTAAAAACAAAAACTAAAATTATCTCACAAGTATGAGATTATTTCTTCTGCGTAACGCAAAAGGTTCATCAAGAGCATTTTCAATATAATGAAAATTGAGGTGTCAAGGTCCAAAAATGACAATAAAGCACCATGAACATATGACAAATATCAAGTGGTAAATCAATGTACCTTATTCAAAATTTGAAGCAATAAAAACCAAAACAGAAGTGCAAGTCTGATTGCTAAATGATTTTAAATTGTTTGATTCAGTTTCAACCAGACTATATTATTTGTTTGCCTAATGAAGTGAAAGATTATTACATAAACTAAATTCCAGTCCGTTTTTTTTTCTCTCTCACACAAAGCTTACTGTATAACTTAAAGAAATCAGAAGGCTTTGAAATTAAGTGATGGAAGTGATGGAAGATGGAAGATTTTAAGGTGAACTACTCCTTTAAGACTCTGAGAGAAGAGGCAACTTGTTTTAGATGAAATTATTGCATAGGTTTCCACTCTCCTGCTCATCCCTGATGGAGATCTGAGATGAGAAGATGTGAAAATGAGGGACAGATTTTAGGACAGGAGTTGGATATTAACTTGTCAAGAAGATGCAATAAATGAGAAACCCCAGGAATAATAGATTTAGCGAGAGGCAATAACAGGCTCTGGAGAACTATTAAGAAAATGAAATTTAAGGACATAGAGATAAAAGCCCTGTTCCAAAACCTAGCAAATTGTAATCTCAACACAAAGTCTATATTGAAATCGATCGTTGAGTTGAGTCACCCAAACGCTTCAGATTAGATGCTAAATGCTATTTGTATGAATCCCTGAAAAGTGTCAAAACTCACTCAGCTGAGGTCTCATTCTGCTGTCACAGAAAGCAGCTGCCTGTGTAGGCAGATAGTTCTGGAAAAGAGCTAGAAAGAGAGATGTAAATAAGATTTGTTTTGTCCTTCACTGTTTATCATCACAGACGGTGACTCCCTCGGAAGAACTGGTGGGCCACCACACCGACAACATGGGAGATCCATGAGTGGGCAGCGCTGACTTGCTTCCAGCCTGATAATATGGGATCGCAGTCCAAAAATGAGTCACTTCACTCATATCACACCTCTATCCGCTCACACACTCCTTCTCCTCATCATAACCCCTTTACGCTATAGTCACTTTCGCTCTTCTTTCGATTGTTCTAAAGCATACTCTTTTTAACTATCTAGGAAGAGAGATGTGCCTGGTAGGATACTTTAAATGGTAATTTCACACACATTTCAAACTCCTTATAGTCACACAATGAAAAAGTTTCTTATGACCAAAGCCAGTTTTTTCTTGCTGTCTATACAAGCGTCCTCTATATGAATGGAAATGTTGATTTCTCATTATATGACATTTATAATGACATTTTAAAATAATTTTGTGGTATAAGCACAAAAAACATATGCATATAATTAATTGTATTTTAAAAAGTTGCTATACATCTTTTTTATTTATTTATTTATTGGACATTATGGGATTTTCTCTCCAAATTTCAAGACATTTTAATAGTTTTCCAGCATTATAATTAATCATAACTCAACAATTCAACCAACACTGAGCTGTGTGTATGAAAAAGAGGAGTTTTTACAAATGTGCATAGAAAGGTTGCATTAGGCAAAACTGGCAGGTCAAATTTGGTTCAAGTGTAGAGGCTTGTTGTGAGCCTCATTCTGAGAGCAGCTGTGTGTATTCAATCTAAAGGTTAAGTGATTCATTTTTGTGGTGTTAAAATACTTATACTATCTCAGCTTAATATGCAGCACTAACTATGAGCTATGCTTAGGCTGATGCAGCAACATTGGAGAGATGTTATATGCAAGCTTGATTTCACACATTGTTGCATTACGGAATGTATAGGAATACAATATAATATAATATAATATAATAACAATAGTAATAATTGTTATTATTATTATTTTATAGCTACATCTGTAAATAATAAGATGTATATCATAATTTTGGCCAAATTGTGCAACCATACAAACAAGCACATTAAACATTGAATCTTAAAATAATTTTAATTTGCAATCACAATTTTTATCATGAAAAAAAAAAAACGCAATTAAAAAAATTTCCCCCAAATCATGACAGCCCTAAATAACAGTATGAATATATTTTGAGAAAAATAAAATCACGATTTCTGCATTAATGGCATTTTTTTTTAGATTGTTTGTTTACAGGAAATCAGCTTTTCTAAGGGAACTTCATGAAAGAAACGACTAAAATTGTGCAGCACAAATATATCAGACATATTAAATTCCTCTTTAAAAATACTTCATTAGCCACATGTGATTTTAGAGGTGGTGACGATAAAACACTATAGAGAAAGCTTGATTGACTTATTGACTCATTACTATTAGAATTCATTGAGCCGCCAGTGGAGTCTGATTCACAGTGTGTGTGTGTGTGTGTGTGTGTGTGTGTGTGTGTGTGTGTGTGTGTGTGTGTGTGTGTGTGTGTGTGTGTGTGTGTGTGTGTGTGTGTGTGTGTGTGTGTGTGTGTGTGTGTGTGTGCGTAGAACAGATGAAACTCAATCTCTTATACGCAATCTACTTCCTCCTCACTGAGCAATAGTTCACAATATCCCTCTCCATTCTCACATTCCCACGTTCATACTTCCTGGCCCATTTCTTTTCATTATTCCTTTGTACCAATCTTATTTCTGACTTAGAGTGACTTTTAAGTGAAGTTAGACTCTTTTTTGCACAGTGTGTAATCTCTTGGTCTCTCAATACACACAGACCAGCACTTTTACTGTAAAAAGCTTTAGGGAGGAATGAGAAATGCGCCTTTCTCCAAAGAAAAAAATACAGCCGTGTTCCAAAAACTGGTCACTTTTTTTTTTACATCATAGACTAAAATATTGTGTAAAAAAATAGCTTAGAAATCTTGACCAAATCATTTTCTTATGCTAAGTCACTACTGATAACACAACAGTCCCAGTGATGCCGAGAGGCTGTATTTAAAATAATGATCAGCCAAGAGTGAGATGTCTATGATGGATTCAGTGCAGAACAGGAGAGCAGCTTTTCACACATACAGTATTTGTCTATTTGGGCTCAGTGTCATTATGGGAACAGCCCTTAATACACTCAAAGTAAATGACTTCCCATTTCACAGGATTAAAAAAATGCTGTAGTTTGCCAAACTCTGGAGAAATGAAAGAGCAAGCAAAAAGATGCATTGAATTTCCTGTCCATGTGATTTGGTAATGATTCATGACAAATTACTTCCTAAAATTGATTCACAGCATCCATATACAGTAAATACTAAGAAAAATAAGTCACTATTTCCACATGAAAGATCCTCAACTCTTTTGCCTTGCAAAAAAAGAATAAAATTCATTAAATCCTTTATGTATAACAAAGAAACAAGTACACAGCACCAGTGAACCTAGATACATATGTATTTTCAGTTATTGAATCATTATCCAATATGCATGCAATATAGCGCAAGTGCAATAGTATTTCGCAAGTGTGATATATTGCTTTTCAATAGTTCAATATGCAAGGCATAAATACTGATCACTTGCATTTAAGTCACAAATATTCACAGTTACTTCATCTGTTTCTGCTCCATAAACTAAAATATTTCCAAATATCAAAGCGGTCTCCAAACAATGCACAGTATGGATTCTGAATGAATCGTGTTTTAATGTTTGGTTGAGTGAACGATTCATTGATACTCATAAACCCATTTGTTGCCAAGTGCCAACTACTACCTCAACTAAGTAACCTATACAGAAAGAGCCTGAAACATAGTTTTTTCTCCATTTTTTATTTCTCCCAAGTAATAGGAGAAACATCTGAGACAAATAACTTGCATGAAACACGAGAGAGACCTCCATTAAGAGCAATGAAAGAGAAAATTAAGTAAAAAAAACATCTCTGTGATTTACTACAATTGTTAGGTAAATTAGGGAAAGCGCTATAAAATAAATAAGAGATTCTGTCCAAAACCAAGAAGTTGCTCTGTTTTCTGATCTGCTTTATTTTGGGACCATAAGGGGATTTTAATCACAGAGTTTTGACAGATGGCATGAAAAAAAGAAGAGAAAATCCATCTAAAAAAAAGCCACAGATCTAGTCCCTTCATTTATTTTCTCTCTTATTATGATGCCTAAAACAAAATCAACCAAGAATCAAATCTTCATCAATCCCACTCCTTCATCTGTCTCTCTCTCTCTCACCCTGATTTAGTTTCTCCTCTTCATTCTCATCAAGTGATTCTCTCAGCAGCTCCAACACTTAATTCACACAAATCGCACTGATGAGCAACAAGCACGCACAAACCCACCGAGAGTGTTAAAACAAACAAATAAACACACACAAACAGAAGAAATGCAGGACTAAGTACATTAAAAAAACAGTGCAGACAAAGTCCAAAATGCAACCTGATCATATTACTATAGATATAGGACATGACTGAAGGTCAGTGGGCAACAGGTGGACGTCTCACAATCATCACTCGGAGACACTATTATTAGTATTGCAACCGTATCTTAAACACCATTTCTGACAACCCAGCAACTTTCCATCAACACAACAAACGATTTGTCTCACATTGCATGAGCATGACGGCAGCTCCGTCTCTCCATCCAACACTTTGATGATCCAGGGATACTTTTTATCACCACGGCAACAACACTAATATAACATGCAGTTTCACGTGACTTTACTCAGAACTCAGATGGTTCCAGCTCTATGAATGCACCACAAAGGGGTCGAGAAATAGAAAAATCCAAATGTCCTTGACATTTATTTACACAAAAGAGGTTACTATCAAAAAGGTGTGCTCTTAATAACTCATGTCTATCAGTCAGAAGAGTGGTACTGCTGTGGGAGAATGTCGAGAAGACTGCCAGACGGTATTCTGTCCCTGGATGTCGACAAACTACACCTCCAAAACTGGCATACTGTTCCGAAACTATTACGAATACATGACTGAAGTTTATTTTGATGCTCCAGAGCAATTGAACGGAAAAAGTTATTTGTTTGAGTTTGAGTATTTCACACCACCAGACTTGCTGCCTGTTTTTCTAAATGTTTTTTTGTTGAAATCTATGGCAGGGACATGTTTGTCCTCTGAGGCAACACAGGTAAGTACATTTATTAACAATCTTTAAGAGTGTTTGTAATAAACGTCATCACACAGCCAGCATATAACGCTATCAAGAGACCAAGTGTGAGAATAAAACAGTATACATGGTTTAACAATGTTTTCTTGAGATTAATATTAATAAAGTGTGAAGAAAGCTAGTATTTTCTGCCTCGGGCTTAAACACATATGTCTCTATTACAGTGCTGGCCATCTCAAGCGTCAAAACATGTCAAACATACTTTGGTGAAGGGCATGGATGTGTTGCGATGAAGCCCTTCGATCACCGTAGTGGGTCCCCCAAAACAGAGTGTGTTTGAAATAGTGAAAATGAGGGTGGAAAATCATTTTTTACAAATATTTGAAACTTTTTGGTTACAAAAAAAAACTTTGTTAACTTCATAAGCTTACCTCCAGACACATAATTTAAAGATCTGAAAATGCATTTCATCAGATCCCTTTAAACAGTTTTGGACAAATCCCAGATTTTTAATGGATGTTATTCCCAAGTACATGCACATGATGACAGACCCACCTGCTGGAGGAGCCGGGCTAACCGTAGGACACAGGAACGCCTGGAAGCTGGACGCACAGAGTTCGCTTACCGTCCCCATAGCTCAACTGTCCCTGTTTCACTCTGATGAGTGTGCGATTGAGCGACGAGAGAGAAAACACAAGCTACTTCCCCTTTTGTCCGAAAGCAGAACTGTTGATACTTATATAACGCTCTTCTTTATCATTAATTTTCCTTTGGGTTTTCCTGTCTGACAGATTCCAAAGCACAGATCCACAGCACTGCTCTCTGCTCTCTGATGTGTGCTGGTCTTGCAATCTCACTCACTGACTTCTCTCCTTGTACAGTCTCTCCTCCTCTCTCTCTCTCTCTCTCTCTCTCTCTTCATACTCACCGCCACTTTGTGTTTACCATGCAGGGCTTTCTAAGCTCCCCCCCTCCCCCTGGTTTCTCTGTGTCTACGACCCTTTCTATTTGAAAGTCTCTGCTGTGGTGCTGAAACAGCTTTGGTAGAGAAGGATTTACATAGACATAAGTACAGATTCATCAACAGCTCCCAGAACACCTCCCCACTCACTCCTACAAGCTCAGAGGGCAGTTTAGTCAGAGCTCAACCATTTCGGGCATCTGAGCCGTGCGTGGTTTTGAAGGGCATGTATATGTTTACTCATAGAGAATCACTAGATCACCCACCCCTATAAATGTACGCCTGCAGACACGTGTACATTATGTTAGGTTGAGACCCTCTGAAACCCACATGCACCCAAATTGGTGCATCAGTTTACATTTTGTTTTGTGTATGTGTTTGTATGGTTGTTTCAACGGTAATTGCTTGTCCGTAGCGACAAGAGGATTTTAATGCAATCCTTTACTATGTTATACACTCTTAGAAGGAAAGGTTCAATGGGGTTCTATATAGAAGGTTCTAGACTCAATTTTAATGAACCCTTTATGCTAAAAAGGTTCTATACAGGAGAAATGTCTTAAATTACAGTATAATACTTTCATGTTTAATGTTCATTTCATTTTTTCTAGTGTTAAAGTCAGTTCTCATGCAGTTTAATTCATTTAAAATTAAAAAAATAATTAAACCTAAATCCATAAAATGACCCCATGATGAGAACCCATAGAGTATGAAGTTCCTGACAGAACTCTTTAAGATTATACAGAGAACCTTTTCTTCAAAGAATATATGATAATAAAGAGGCTTTCATAATGAAAATCACTATATTCTGTAAATATTCACACAGGGCTTTGTCCACTAGAGAAAAATCTGGTTGCAATTGCAATGTTTCTAAAAAGCATGCATGACTTAAAAGAAATGGTTTTTGTGCAATACTGTTAAATCATAAGACCGCTGAATGTCACTGACTTGTTACAAGGTCATGTGCCATGAAACAGGAACAGAAGATTACCCTCAAATAACAATCTCAGCTTTCCAAAACAATACATGTGTTTTAGAATGAAGAGTAGCTGAATGTATGCATGACATTTCACACTAAAATTTCTTCTTTTTTTAGCCTTTTGAACACAAAATCAAAGGTTTTTTTGTGAACTATTCCTCCCATATACAACACACTTTCTGCTCT
Source organism: Chrosomus eos (assembly GCA_036326025.1). NCBI lineage: Eukaryota > Metazoa > Chordata > Actinopteri > Cypriniformes > Leuciscidae > Chrosomus > Chrosomus eos. The sequence continues at coordinate 29,367,747 of CM070830.1, read as the reverse complement.
TCAAAGCATATGTATTAAACCATAATATTTGACAATGTTTTGCACCTGTAAAACCATCTGGGAACATCCCTAAAAGTGATCTCAGAGGGGACACAACTGGGAGATCCTGTTGGAAAGTCCACCCAATACTTTCCAGCTCACTCTCATTTTATCTTCTGACACCCTTCCTCTCCTTCCATTCCACCCATGTATTTATCACACCATTCCAATCAGACCTGTCCACAATAAAAATAACTACACTATTTCTAACTCTTTCTGATGTTTCTTTCCCTGAAATGCATTTATGAAGGATTAGATTGTGGTTAGATAGATATTGGAGATTTGGCACTGACACTTCCACCAATTGAGTAAGATTAAAGACTTTTATAATGCTCAGAATATACTTAACATGCAAATTATTAACATGCAAAACATTAGCAATTAAATGATTAATTTGACATTTAGCTGAAGCTATTATCCACAGTGATTCATAGCACACTTATTACAGATACAGCACCTTTTAAACAATTTGGGATTACGCGTCTTTCTCAAGGACAATGGAGATCATTCATAAACCTACAACTTTTTTATCATCAGACCAAATTGTTAACCAATAGGCTACACCACTCATAAGGAAGTGTGTTGGTTTTGGTGTCCTTCTGTAGTCTGAGGTTTTTATCTAAAAAAAAATATATAGTCATGGAATATTTGTCTCACATTTGATCAGTTTAATGAATCCTGAGAAAAGCACAGCTGAGCAAATCAGGATCATTATCATCACAACCTCGCCAACAAACGAGACTGATCACAGCCTTATACATTTGCAGTGACTAAGGAGGACTATAGAGAAATAAAAGATTTTTCCTTTCTCTTTTTTCAGTCTTTTCTAATTGAACACTTGAGACTAGGCGGGCACCCGCAGCTAGGGGAAAGAAAAGAACAGGAAAATGACATGTGAGTTGCATTTGAAAGGTTAGTCAGCAATGCTTTTACCCAAACATCAAGACATAAGACATTTCATGACATGTCTGTGCAAAAACGCTCTAACAAGTACTGTCAAAATCTGCAGCCGTGCTAAAACCAAAAGATCCTTTGCACTAACACCCTCAACATTGACCCTGAAGAAATAAATCAAGGTCAGTTATGAGCATACCAGCATGAAAATTACACATAGAGCAAAATCAATCAGGATACAGTCACAAATCCAGCATTAGAAAACAAACCAACACAATATCAAATGACAACTATGTTTTTACCTTTGCCACATATGTATTTCTCAAAAATGCTGTGATGTCAGAAAGGGTAAGAGGTAAGTGTGAGCTCAGGATTTTGGTACGAATTCTATGTGTCTGCACAGCTGAAGTGCTAGAGGACCAATAAAGGCCTGTCCAGTGTCAGCAGTCTAGCAAGTGTTGGTGTCGCTCATTCGGCCTCTCGGTTTCAGAGGACCACCGAACTGTGAAAATGAAAGATTGGATTCTGAAGAGAACCACAATGGTCAGAAGCTTGGGTTTCCCATCAAAAATTTATTCCAAGAACACTTTCACCTCACTTTCTTCACAGGGTATTTTGCCATCTTAAGTGAGATTCCAATCCGAAGGGAACGAACATGTTCAGTTCGAAGGGCACTGCAAACGGCGTAGGGAATAAGTGAACTAAGTATACATCACTTCACAGGAAGTGGAGAGCGAAAATCAACCAACTGTCATTGTGCACCGCGTCACCAGTCTGAACTAACCAGAGCAGAGCCGTTGGAAGAGATTTTAAATTTAAATTTCTAACGGCTCTTAGTTTACGTACGCATTGAGTATTCATAAATATTGTTATTATTATACAAACTAGAGTTTTTATGAACGGTTGGGGCGATGAATGTATCTATAGGCCTATTATATGATTTTAAATTAGAAAGGAAAGTAAATTACAAAATTTAATTCAGTTATATCATAATCTGTGCGACCCTGTTGTTGGCTTTCTTTGATGACGTTGCTGGGCATACCAAATGAGTGATTATTGTCAGCGAAGTCCACTTCAACTGATATACCGTGTTCAGGGAGTAGGGAGCAGTGCATAGGGACCCTGTCAAATGGAACGCACCTTAACACTTTTTTGGCCATATGTTCCAGTCATGTGCCCCAAGTACGTCCAGTTGCTCTGTTAATTACCTGAGACTACAGATGCACAAGCATAGGCTGAATTATGAAAAAAGGACAAAAGAAAAAGAGTGCGTGTTAAAGAAATCACATTCTCTTAATACATTTAAGAATGTATATTACAGCCCATTCTCACCCCAAGGCGTCATCTAACTGACGCCTTGGGAATCAGTTTGACCATGCTTCAATATTCGACGCTAAAGGCACCCTTTAGCGTCAGTTACTTGACGCGATCCCAGGGCGTCATCTAACTGACGCGTTACCCTTAGCGTCAGTAAGATGACGCCCTCCTACCCAGACCTAAACCTACCCGCGTCATCTAACTGACGCTAAAGGTAACGCGTCAGTTAGATGACGCCCTGGGATCGCGTCAACTAACTGACGCTAAAGGGTGCCTTTAGCGTCGAATATTGAAGCATGGTCAAAATTGTCAGTTAGATGACGCCTTGGGGTGAGAACGCGTTGCATATTAATACATTAAGAATGTATATATATATGTGTGTATGTGTGTGTGTGTGTGTGTGTGTGTGTGTGTGTGTGTGTGTGTGTGTGTGTGTGTGTGTGTGTGTGTGTGTGTGTGTGTGTGTGTGTGTGTGTGTGTGTGTGTGTGTGTGTGTGTGTGTGTGTGTGTGTGTGTGTGTGTGTATTTTAGTAGATTCAACAATTGCACAAGAGTTTAGTCAAAGGCAAGTATTTGGGAACAATAAGAAACTATTTGGAAGTCAGTAGCAGTCAATGCCAGCAAGAATGTAAGTTGCTTTCAAGTCCAAGGGATGCCGTACAAAATATTAAGTTTTTTGGTTATTATGTGTTAATAAAGAATATTTAGTTGTTTCAGTCTGTTATTTGCCTAATAACTGACAATAAAGGTTTAGTTTAAAAAAAGTTTTTGACAGATTCCTCAAATATTTGTGTTTTCTCTTTATTATGACAAGTGGTCTAATAAATTTGTTAGGCGCACACACACACACACAACACACACCACACACACACACACACACACACACCACACACACACACACACACACACATCTTCATTTTCAAATTTTGTGCATCTGTAGCCTCAGTTAGAGTTATTATTAAAAGGTGGACGTATTTGGAGCACATTTGTATATAGGCCTATATTATAAATTATAATAATTATATATATTATTATTATTATTATTTTTAAACATTTAAAACCTTTGAAATGGTTTGTAATGGTTTAAATATGCAGCAAGTTGGTACCAAATCTTGGTACCAATCACTGATATATATATATATATATATATATATATATATATATATATATATATATATATATATATATATATATATATATATATATATATATATATATAAAAATATTTGCATATTCTGATGCTTTGCATATTTAAAGAAATGGATTTTGAACAAATTGCAAAACATTTTGTGATAACATTTCATGAGACGTTTTACACCCCATCTACACTGCAAACAACACAATTATAATCAGCGAGGCAGTCTACACTGCACTATAATGGACACGCTCATATGCAGTTTAGACAGATTCCTTCATTATAATGAATGGCTTTCTGGTTTCTGGTGTTGTGATGCTCATTTACAGAGCAAAAACAGAAGCACAAATGAACTGTCCCACAAATCCAGACTGTTGTGATGAGCCAGACTTTGAGCATCCCTGCATTATGGCCATTTCTGTTCCCCGGTGGATACATTGTACATTAGGTGAAATTACTGATAATATTTATCAAGCAAAACAATACAATGAAAGTACACACAATACAAATATGGTTCAAAGGAAGATAAGTGTAGAAGAGCAATTTGCCAGTAATGAGATACCATTTCCAAACCAACTAGCATTATATGCCAGCAGTAAAAGCTTTCATTTAACATCTGTGATGTTCGTCTTCCATATAGGGATGAACCAGTTTAAAAAATAAATAAGCACATATACACACAGCCCTTATGTGACAACTCTTAAATGAGCATTCCCAAATAATTAACATTCTGTCATCATTTACTCACCCTCATGTTGTTCCAAACCTGCATGCATTTCTTTCCTCTGAGAACCACAAAAAGATGTATGCCCTGATTCAATGAAAATTTTGACATATTTATGACTGTGACTGATTCGGTTTTTAGTTTGTATCTGGCAGATTGTATCTAACCCTTTCAAAAACAGGACAAATGGGAGGTTGTCAGGCTGTTGGCTGCTTCTGACCTAACACTCGTATTTCGAGCCCCAGTCGTCCCGTGTGGGAAAGCTGCTGTTTCATCTCAGTTGATCTTAAAACAGACCAGTCTTTTGAGGATTATTTCTTCTCTGGAGTTTAAGATTAATGAGAGAGTCCTATAGACTTTAGAAGGGAGAAAAACAGCAATATTTTTTGGATTAAATCATAGGGGGCATGGAGAACGAATGGTGAATGATGGAAGCCATAAAACGAGATTAATTCAAAGTAAAAAATGTAACAAACATACTGCAGATCAACTTAACTATGCATCTATGAATTAAATCACATTATACTGTAGGCGTTTCTGAGGGCAACTCTATGACTTTTTACGGGTTTTTATCAAGGCAGATTTAAATTTTGTATATAAACATCATATTAAAAAAAGTTTTACTTTTCAAATACCCTTTATGTTTAGATCTGATCGTTTTTCCCTTGTCCCTGACCCAAACTCTCAGTCTTACTTTGGTAGGATTGGACAGCCGAGGATTCACAAAACGAAGAGCCCAGACAGTAACTGTCGGCCCACATCTGGTACACATGGATTCAACACATACCAGATGTGGGCCGACACTATCTTGCTGTCTGGGAGATGACAATGACATTCCTAAACCTATAGTGTCAAAATATACATTATTCCACAAAATGCATGCAGATTTTCTATATACTGTATGATGATGATGACACAAAAATCATGTGGTTTGATGAACCTTGTTTTGGTGGCGAGATTCATCTCAAACCTACAGAATGGGAGGTGGGTAAGCAGGCTCTGTAGTTTAATGGCTAGAATCCTAAATGATACTCAATGGACCTGCTTACGTTCCAGAAGCACGAGCTACTGCAGTCTCGGTCTCCCTAGCAGAGAGACGCTTAAGCATGAGAGGTGCTTAGGACTTAAATGCACACTCAGTGACCAACAAAACCCCTACAAAACTCAAGCATCATGACACAGAGCGGTCACTATGCCAACCAGGAACAAACTCAGCTCATATAGGCACTATATATCTCTTATTTTCCTCGCTTCTAACCCTCACATGCATCCATGCATCAATCCAACAGAGCAGACTGAACTTATAGTATTTAAGAGATTAATGAATTATGCATTTGTATGCATACATTTAAACGCATTTTTTAAATACATTTTTTTCTCTCATTTTTATGTTAGAATATCTGCCAAGTCTTCATTATAAATTTAATGAGTTATACAGAATTTAAAAAAAAATCACTTTCACTTTTTAAGCACTTTCTTTCTGTTATATGACCTTTCACCCCTTTAAAATCTATTTTAAAAAGTGGCATGACCACATGGTTATTATATTATCTATGACATGCTTGAATTTTGTGATCATTTGTCTGTGTATGTTTGTCTATGTGCCTATATTTATGAGCTTGATATTTTGTGGAAAAATATGCCACCTACTGGTCATGTTGTGTTAGTGCATAATTTGTGGCTTTCAAAACAAACTCCACCAGTTCATCTTCATTAAGAAGTAAGACTACATCAATCGGGTTATCTTTTTTTAATGATTTAATATTTATTTACACTGACATGGATGTCTTAGTTAGGAACTAATTTAGAATCTGTTTGTTAATGTAGCCTGCTCAAGTGGTGGACAGAAAAGTAGTAGTTTTAACTTTAGATGAAGCTAAAATTGGATTGTATATGTGCGGTCGTCACTGTAAACAGTCTTCTAGATTTGCAGCTAACAAGTAAACCCCAAAATGCACAGACAGCAGAAAGTTTGGCAGAGAGAGTACATCAAAAACAAACCTCTGTTCAAACTCTTGCTGTATCTAACTGGAGCAACAGACTGCCAGGGAGGAGTTAACATCATTGAGTGACAGCTGAAAGAGGTAAAGCGAGGACACACTCAGAGGTTTCCTGTGGAGCTTTGCTCTTTCCTGGATGTGACAGTTTGCCACGTCTGCAGCTGTAACCGTGGTAATGAGAGAGATATCCCAGTCCCACATACCTGTCCACATTCACAAGTCTGCTCAGTGGATAAAATGAGCATTTTAGAAGCAGAACTGGCATTTGGTGTTTCTTCACTGGCAGGGAGGTGTAAAACTAGCATTTAACAGCTAATGAATTAACTAACTGATGCACAACTGAAAATAACACTGCTAAATCTGTGCATGATGAAACCTCATCCTCTCACGTTTCAATCCCTTTGCCTCTGAACATGCAGTCAGTCTGAAATATACTCCAGACAATATTTTTCATTCAAAAGATCATTTATCAAGACTGATAAGCTAAAGACCGTGAGAGAAAGGGGAAAACATAAAGAGGGAAAGATCAAGAGGTTGAGTTTCAGAACAGTCTTTTACAAAAAAATATAGAACTTTTAATGAGGACCAGTTATGCCCTTTTACAAAGTCTTGATATTTTGGGGGTCTACTACAATAGGTTTTCAGGGTTGGAAGTAAAAAACATTATTTTTCACATATTTTACATTGTTGCAGCATCTCTCTTGTCAGTAACGCTCTGCTTAGTTCCTAAGGCCCCTCTTTCCAAAAAGAGCAATGTGCTCTGATTGGTCAGCTGGACCAGTGTGTTGTGATTGGTCAACTAATTTAAGCGTGTTTGGGGAAATGTCATGGCGCTTACCATAATAGCAAGTTTCAACACTCTACTAAATGTTTCTCAATATGCGTTCTTGTTTGTACTTGTGAAACGTCATCAGTCGCTACAAGTACTATTTCAATTCAAAGTTCACATCTAGCCAAGCACAATTCAAATCCCCGGATGTGTTCTTGATCCGCCCCTTTTATCGAGGAGGATGCATTGAGAGGTGACTTGAGCGAACTTGAGACAGCCAGGTATCCCAGAATGCATCTTGCACCAACCAGCAAGCGTCAATAGCGGATGATAAAACCAGCGTAATTTAAAAATAGTACTGTATTGTATCACAAAATGTCGTTTTTCAAGCGAGAACGTAGTAGTTTAAAGCTCAAATCGGTGGTTTATTCATAAAGTTAGCGCCTATTTGATCTGACACTTTCGGAGTTGTAAAATCCAGACAATCAGCGTGCGCTCAGCACTCATTAAAGGAGTAGTTCACTTTTTAAAAAACTTTTGCTGATAATTTACTCACCCCCATGTCATCCAAGATGTCCATGTCTTTCTTTCTTCAGTCGAAAAGAAATTAAGGATTTTGATGAAAACATTCCAGGATTTTCTCCATATAATGGACTTCATTGGGAGCCAAACGGTTCAAGGTCCAAATGACAGTTTCAGTGCAGCTTCAAATGGCTTTAAACGATATCAGACGATGAATAAGGGTCTTATCTAGCGAAACCATCGCTCATTTCAAAAATAAATAACAAAGTTTAAGTTTTTTAAGCACAAATGCTCACCTTGCTCTGTTCTGTGATGAGCGTTCGTGACTCTCCTGTTCGAACTCATTCATCAACATTAACAAATCTTTTTTCGAGTCATGACTCGAAGGGTCCTAGATAAGACCCTTATTCATCGTCTGGAGTCGTTTAAAGTCATTTGAAGCTGCATTGAAACTGTCTTTTGGACCTTGAACCGTTTGGCTACCAATGAAGTCCATTATATGGAGAAAATCCTGGAATGTTTTCATCAAAAACCTTAATTTCTTTTCGACTGAAGAAAGAAAGATGTGGTCATCTTGGATGACATGGGGGTGAGTAAATTATCAGCAAAAGTTTTTTTTAAAAGTGAACTACTCCTTTAACCCCACTGAGATCAGCCTTACCTCGGCTAGTCCGCTGCCTCTGATATCTCTGTAGTGGTTAAACATGAGATTCGACTTGTGTCTAACGTGCAATCTTTGGTCTCATGAATCTATAAATCAGATGCCCATATTGCCTGAACCACATATTAAAGGTGCTATATGTAACTTTTCTACTAAAATGAATCCTTTTTTTATTGCCTGTGTGTGAAGGGGTTGTAATCACACATTACAATGATCCACTTGTCGAGTTTTGCTATTACCTCTGAAGGCCAGTATTCCTATTTCTATGTGAAGTCTCCGGGTCGGATTTAACGCGAAATCCAACGCATGTGACGTGCATGCGCGCTCCCGAGCCTCTCTCCTTATATACAGTCTATTGTAGACGGTCAGGGAGTTACGTCCGGTTAAAGGCGTGCGTTTTTCGACTTATATCTCTGTCAATCTTTGATCAATATTCCCAAGACTCTAATCGTTCGAAGTGCTGGACGGGGCCTTCTCCCCGAGTTATAGTCGTTCGAAATCGGGGGTCCCAGCGAACGGCGATCCGGTAGGGGGCATCCCCGAGGCCCGCCACTCTAGCGTTCGGGCAAGGGTCCCCCTGGGACCTCCTCCGCCGAATTTGAGCTCTCTGGGTCTTTGTGTTCCAGAGATACGAGCAATTTTCTTCTGAGATCGTGACGTCACCGGCGTCCGCAATTTTGCAGCGCGCCCGATGGTTTTCTGCTAATATCTCCGCGAAAACACAACCAAAAACAATGGAACTTATATGGTTCTTTTCAGCTCGACTAGATGGTCCCAACGAGCTCGGTGCTCGCCGAATCCGTCTAGTATTCGCAGAGATATTTGCGTAATAGACGGTACTGTCTACGAGTTCGAGCACGAGCGCTCTTGTAAAAATTGGTTGCAATCTGAAACATCACTGCTAGAGGCCGCTAAAAGTTACATAGAGCTAGCCTCGTGAGACCATCCTGATCTCGCGAGCTTTCAAGGTTTCACTCGCAGATCAGTCTGGATACTTTCCGTTAAAGAAAATTTGGGAGCAGTTCACCAAACGAACGTCCAATCAGCGTTGGCTTTGAGGCGGGTTGAGGTGTGACGCAACGAGAAGCGCGACAGTTCAGCCTGAAATGGTGCCTTTTATTCGCAAATTGTAGTTACATAAACGGCAAATATCCTTTGCCGACATGTTGCTTATTTGCTGAGCTAACGAGCCTTTACCTGCCTGCAGCAGCAAGAGTAGCCTGGCTTGTGGTTGTGTTTTCGTCATCGCTCTGTTAGTACGTCATATGCTTCGTTGATCTGATTGGTTGATTTGGCCCGTCTATCACCAACATAGGCCAATCAGCTAACCAGTATTTTCGCCCCTTACCAAAACTACTTCAACGGAAGGTTTCCAGATGGATATGCGGAGCAAATCCATCTGGCGGAGTCAGGTTAACATAGAGCACCTTTAATGTTAAATATTTTTAAAATGTAAATGAAAAGAGGTAGGGTTGTGTTTTATATTTCGTTTTGTTATAAATACATGCTGTGAAGATAATCAATATACGCGCTGTTGCCTGAACTACATTTGAGTGGCGATTATTTTGTTTACGATTTTTTTAAATGAAAAGAGGCAGAGTGGTGTTTTATAACATATTTAGTTTTATTGTTGCCTAAAATATACACACAGAGATAACCGGAGTACCCTGAGCGAGCTGAGTGACACTATCAAGAACACTGCTGTACCATTTGCAGAATCACCAGACTAGCGTCCTCCCGTCCATGAGAGTTTGTTCTCCTGAGTCGAACTTGGCAAGTCCGAACTACCAAGGACGCAAGTCCAAACTTTGTGTACTTGGTATTAAGAAACGCCTCAGGCCTCGCTCTTTTTTGTGTATGCTTTGGGCGGGATTTATTTAAATGAGGAATATTGTGACGTGTTCGTTCCTGGAAGACTACAATCAAGGCGCTTCAGGGAATTCAGAAACATTGCGTATTGATATTGAGAATAACTCCCTTTGAAATAGACTTTGCTTTGTAACTTCGCAGACCTTTTTCATGCTCAAACAGCAACATTGCACACTAAAGAAAGTTTAAAAAGTAAAACAGCATAAGAAGTCCTCTTTAAGGTCACTTCTAAAGGTCAAGGGTGATCATGGCTTCTTTTGTGCCAAGGTTGTAGAATAGCCTATCATTGTTGGTTAGGTCCTCTACCATCAACGCATTCAACCCCATCTCATTTCTCTGGCCGCTGCTGTAATGTGTTTTCTGTTTGTTAGGTTTTAATATTTTGCATCCAAATAAGTCTGTGTTTATCGGATCTTAAAGGTATAGTTCACCCCAAAAAATAAAATTTTGTCATGATTTACACACTCTTGCCGTTGCAAACCTGTGTGACTTCCTTTATTCTGTAAAACACAAAAGACGACATACTGAAAAATATCTAAACAATGAATGTTTTTTGGACCCTACTGACTTTAATTTTTATGGATAAAAAAAGTTTTTCAAAATATCTTCTTTTGGGTTCCGCAGAAGAAAGAAATGAGAGTGGGTAAATGATAAATGGTCGATACGCTACAGACAAAACAGAATTAAGATGTACACAGACCTACTGAAATAATATGGACATTTATTTTACACAACATATATTAAATCAACTATCTTTAAAATATCCTTTTGTGTTCCGCAAAAAAAAAAAGATTTGCATATTTATGTTATTATTAATTTAAAAGTACTTTAAACTGCATTTATAAATGTCACTAACTTAAATTAAAACAGAATTAGTATACAATTTTTTTGTAAGTAAGCCACTTCAGACACATTCTAATGCTGATCATCTCAAATGACAAAATATTTTTTTTTAAATTCAGACTGGTGGATATATATCAGTCTATCACTATTTTATTAATCTGAAAAGTGACATTTGAGTGACACTAATTACTCATAATTATTCATACAGCGACTACCAACAAGACCACAAAACACTCACATCCTAAAGAGGTGCAATAAATAGTCTAACGGACAAATGAGCAGTCATTTCTATTATAACTCAAGTTGTTATGGAAATGACAAAATACAGCCCTAAGAGTGTGAATTTAAGGTGGGTGTGGTGCATTTTGTTCCTGCTGCTCGTGAAATCATTTCATTGTCTTCAACAAGACTTCAGGAAACTTTAGGAAAATTGTTTGGTACAAACTTCTAGAACTTCTTTGTTTTCACTGCTTTTAAACAGGTGTCACTTTTGTACAAAAACAGACATGTAACCTCTCTTCAAAAGCTCTGTGGTGTGTCTGTTGTTTTCACTCAGGATATCCTGTAACATCATTTCTGCTACTCTGACATTCTACGGGAAAAAAAGCATTGAAAAAGGCTAAAATATGTTACTGTGGGCACAATATAAAAATATACATGCACCATGTCAGAAAAAAAAAACAATTTTTGAAGAATTTTGTGTTTTAAAAGGCAAGCAATTAAGTGAATGAGATCAATTTGGGTCATCCTCACATAACAACACAACAACATAGCCTATCAAAGCACACACAAATCTTTTACTAGCTTTAAAAAGATACACATGAACAGAAATATGTGCACACAAACCAAATATTTGGGTCAACAACTGGTCTTTCCTGTCAAAATGGTGTCCCACAAACTTAGACAAACAATGTGTTTTAATAAGTCATTGCCAGCATGCAAATATTTGCTTTCTTTTTTAGCATCGACCTGTCAGTTAGGTCTCATTTGGATTCCAAACTTCTATTAATCTGCCATTGTTTTTCACCATAATGCACTTTGACACGCCGCTGTCAGTCTTAACACGTTATTATATCAGTCATATAAAACTTTAATGACATAAAACTTACCATAATCGTCCGCGTCCATCCTGCAGCGGTGTTTCACACAGACAGCTCTAGTCTTCCTCCGCCAAGCACACTCACATCACTTGTCAGTTGCGCTGCTCTTTTCTCTTCCAGGTTACAGTACTTCTGTTCCACTCACTCACGGTGAACTGTACACACACATTGGTCGTGTCTGAAAACCTAGTGAGTCGCCTACATAGACAGCATTTCTTGGCATCATGAGCGCGCAAAAATGCCCCCCAAAAGCTGGGTTTTTAGACACAGCAAGCCTCTTTAATGTTGTGAAAGAACAAATATCTGTCTCCCATTTAAATGTTTATTTTATTTTATTCAGATTTTCTAGTTTGTCCTCTGCTTTCCTCTATCTTTATTCTGCCATTTTTTATTCTGTCCAGCAGGAGTCTCCCTAACCTCTTGAAAATTACACAAATGGTTTGAATGTAGCCTCACTTTTACATTAAATTACATTACATTACATATTTTTTATTTTTTTTTATCATCCATGGGTTTGGAACTTGGATGTCTCGAATGTCAAGTTTTGTTGTTTTTTTTTTCGTTTTTTATTTTTCTGTCCTTTTCAAATGTAAAATTATGTTGGTGTAGTTTTAAAAAATAAAATAAAATAATGATTAAAATAAAATAAAACATCCATGCATTTGCAATTATGCTATTGTCACCCACCAGATACCATAAATACAATAATATATTTTTCCTGTCTTTTTTATAAATGTAAAATTATGTTGGTGTTGTTTTAAAACATGTAATTTCTCCTCCGCATTATTTTGTTAAGCATATAATTTTACTTCCTAGATGGTATTTACCTGTTGCTAATTAAATACTGCCTATTTTCAGGATGATACATCTAATTACAGGATTTAGTCTTAATATAAATTAAACAGTGCCCACATAATAAGTGAATAAATGTTCTGCTCTTCTGTTTTTATTCTCATCTCCTGTATGTCTGCAGCCTCACTCTGTTGGTAATTGTTTAATGATTGACAGAAGCAGTAATTGTTATTCCAAACACACAGAGCCAGACAATAACCTCGCTATGTTCCTACAAGAAAACTTCTGTTGGAATAATGCAGTCGTATTTTAAGAAAAGCCAGACTGTAATTTTTAAATCATTATGGAAATATTCCATATAGATGCGCAGATTAGTTCACTGTTGCCACTGTTTACAAATTGGCCATACGCTTTGTGTTTCATATTATAGCTCTGTCAGGGTAATTTGCAGGTTTTTTTGCAAGGGATGCAAAAAAAAAAAAATTCCTTCTGGGCACCACATACACATTTCTTGCATAGTTTCCTTGTTAAGTATTACCACAGACACGAAATTGCTTTTGTCTGTGCCGCACACCATCAAACACGCAACAGCAGACCAAGTCACAAAGTTTCTTTCCTTCACAAAGGCACAGCATCATACCAAACTTTCTTCTAGAACTCAATCAAAACTAGTACAACAGATATGACTATCTCAGCCCCTGAAGTTAAGGATGTGTGTCTTGAGATTGGGCCTGCAAAAGTGAAATAAAAACAAGGTCATGTGACATTTAAACCAACAGGGGCTATGCAGCCACAGAGTGGTGATGTCATCATAAAGATGAAGTCATTGCCAACAAACTTGCCATGAGATTTTCCAACCATTGCATTAATTTATTTATTTTACTTCATTCTCTCTCAGAGCAGTGCATTGTGGATTTTTGCTTTTCCCTCTAGTCAGAGTGGAAACAATGAGAGTGAGCCAGCTGCAGACACAGGCAGACGCAGGAGCAAAGAGAGGCTTTTACTGCTGTTCTGAGTGGGAAGAGAAACAATAAAGAGACTTCAGTAGGTTTATGACTACAAGAGAAAATTCCTTGTAGATGTGATAGCAGCTAATGTTCCCTATTCAGCATCTCTGGTGTGCTTTTGTGTATTAATATGATGAAATACGTTTTTTTTTATTGTTACGGTTCACAATCAGGGTAAAAAGCTGTTTTAACAAAAGGAAGTTTTATTCTACTTTATATAGGCTATTATTATTATAGGCCTACTCACAGAATGAGAGAGGCATACAGTAGCCTCCCACATATTTTCATTGTGCTTCATGATGCTTTTTGTAAGCAAAAGAATGAAAAACTATCATACATCATAAACGTAGCCAATGTGGGCTCTATTCCAAGTCTAGCTTTGTGTGAGATAGCTTTGTGTCGCCATTTCTTCGCCTTTGTCGCCATTGGCTTTTGGCCTGCTTAGTTGGGGACATTTAATTTCATATATTTAACAATATTATTACAACATTGTTTTCCTGTTATCTCTGTAAAGCTGATTTGAAACAATCTGTAGGCTATTGTAGCTACAAAGCGCTATATAAATAAAGGTGACTTGGCTTGACTTAACTAGAAGACTGTAATTTAAATAATTTATTAGATAGTCCAATTCATGAGCGAATCATTTAAACAGGATTTGTGAACCGAATCAACGATTCATAAGTTTGACTCAGAAGAACTATTTGTTAATGATAGGCCTATACTACTTCTCTGGTGAATGTGCCAAGAATGACAAGATTATTTGTGAATTAAGCCTGTTCAGGAATTCACACAAAATGGCTTTTGAAGACCTGGAAAATAATCATAATTTAGGGTACTATTCGTTTTTAAATTAACTATCCATTCTAATGTGTTGTTATGATGTCAGTTGTCGCTACGTGAAACCCAGGAAACGTTCTTACTTTGGCTAACTTTCTTATGAACAAACATTCTTCCTGTAACAGTATCAGAATGTCTATTCAAGTTATAATGATCTTAAAACATCAGCACAAAACATTATTTATGCATTTAAAACGTTTTAGTCGGATGTTCATCTAACTTTTTTTAAATGTTACTTGTTTCAGAATGTTCAAAGAACATTCGAAAGTAACATTCCCTTAATGTTAGCAAAATAATACAATGGAATGTTTCCTTAACGTTCGCAACAAAAAGCTATTTTAAAAACGGACGTGCAAAACGTTATTAGAACATATTTTTTGTTAGCTGGGTACACCATAATACACAATAAAGCAATTGCCTTTAATATGTAAAATAAGAAGGAAAAGGAGCATATGTTTATTATTATTTTCTAACAAAGACTGTCCTGCTATAACATAATTTATTCTAGATTTGTTTAATGCTTAAATGAGTGTATCTGTACAAAACGCCGTCCTGACAGAAAGAGTGAAAGAAATCTTTTGAGGACCTTCGTGAAGCGCCCACCTCTGGTTAAATCTGGTTTAAAAGGGAGGAGTCCACGCGCAGTATTAAGGCATGAACCTGGTCTCTCCATGAGAACACACCCATAGAAGGCAGTGGAAAAGAAAGAAGCCTGGAAAGACCATTAGATAGAGAAGCAGTGCACTTCCTTTATTACCAACAAGCCCGTTCGTCTCTGAGGAATTTAACAGCAATAGTCATACTAAAACTCAGCGTGTGGGCATCCTGAACGGCGGTGGACATTGTACTTTTCGGCTGTGTGAGGGACTGGATCATCATTGTTGTCATTGCAGAAGATCGTCTACCTGCCTCTACATTTGCTGTCAGATATTAAAGTCAAGCAAAGATGAAGAGCTGTATTGGCACACTTGTGGTGCTGGTACTGTTTCGGTTGGGAGAGATCGCAGAAGCGTGCAGTTGTTCCCCCGTTCATCCTCAACAGGCGTTCTGCAATGCTGATGTTGGTAAGTGCGTGTCAACAATCTAAACGGTGCTACGTCACAATGCAAAATTGTTTCTATAGCGAATTGATCAGGATTAAAGTTAAGGCGTCTTTACACTGCAACGCCTGCACGTATAGCCTTTTGTTTAATGCTGCATAAATGCAAAGTAATTATGATGATAGAAACCTGAAACTATCCATGATTAATTAAATATATCCTATGTCATGACAACAACAAAGTTCTCTCTGCTCTGATGCTGCTTTGTTGATGAATGCATCATCACAACCACAGGGGCTGAGGTGAATCAGAGCTAGATATTTTAGTAAACCTTTACACACACAAAATGCCACATGAAAGCAGTACTAAAACATGCCACCTCTGACCTTAGTATCAGAGGCAGCTCTTATGCCACTTTAATTCTGTGTGAATGAAATTCAGCTTCAGAATTATATTGAATAGAAATAAATAGGCAAAAAATGTTTTTATTTATTTTTTATTATATTATAATTCTTTATAATACATTTTTATTCAGATATTTATATTTTCATAATTTCAGTTATTCCATATTCACATTTTCATAACATCATTAAAAAAATCTGCTATTGTAATTCCTGTGTAAATGCATTTATGCTGTCTCTGTGTTCTGAACAGCACTGAATCAGTTTATGCACATTCAGTGGCACCTCTGGGAGGTTTTGGGTTATGAAAATTGAAAAAAAATGTACTATCCTTTTTTTGGTTGTAGCCTACTTGTATCTGAATGTGTTTTTCATCTCATCAGTGTTATTAGGGTCTGAGCACAGATGGTGCGAGGACCTTATTGGAATTGCTCCATTTATTATTATTCCATCTTTTGCTTCTGTTATATTATTTAGTGCCCAGGATAACAGTAGATAAAGTGTTCTCTCTGTTATCTTCGGCACACACCTACAGTCCTGGAGCTTGAGCTGAATGACGCTTTTAGGCCTGTTTATATCTATTTATATCTGGCTTCTCTATTTCATTCCTCAAAAACAACTTATTATGTCTGAGTTTCACAGAAATCTTTCAGCTGCCCTGAATACAGAGCCAAAACATTTAGGATACAAAATAAGATTGATTCTGCCAAAGTATTTGCCTGTTGCATGGGAAAATGATGGTGAGACACTGATGTCTGCTGGTAAAAGATTGAAACCCAAAGTAACAGCATGATGACACATTCACACTATTCTTATTGACCTTTAGATTTACACTGATTCACTGTCTAGCTGCAAGCCTCCAAATCATCTGCTCTTATAGTGTGACTCTAATATAATGTATTTTCTTTATAAAAATGTCTAGAAATATTTTACAACAAAACATTTGTGATAACTATGGACAACGTCACAACTATCATGTCGCTCTATCTGAAAATGATCATTCATTATTATTTTCAGCCCATTTTAACTGATACTTCCAACCATCATCGTGTCAGTCAGCTAGATAGCTTACAACACACAAAGTGTGATCAAGTGTGACCACATGTTAACGTTTGCAAGTCATATATCAAGTAACTTAATGCATGTTAGCACTCTTAAAAATAAAGGTTTCAGAAGGGGATTTTCACAGTGACTCTAGAACCATTTTGGTTCCTGTAAGAACCTTTCAGTGAACAGTGAATCTAAAAATCTTTTTCCACTATAAAGAAAGCTAAGCGTATTAAACTTTTGTTGTATGCGGGTTCCGTGGATGTTAAAGGTTATTCATGGAACTATAGATGCCTATTTTTAAAAACTGTAGAATAAGAGACTGGTACAAAACACTCTCACACTGACTCTGGACTACTGTGTCACTAAGTGCATCTTATATATTTTTTTGTCTTCAAAAATAATAATGGAGATGAAAAATTGAAGGAGAGAATGAAGTATAGAAAAGAGAAAGGGAGGACAGGAGTGCTACTGACTAAGGCCTTGATTTCCTGTGCAACTGGTCTCTATCCATATTTCTCTCAGATGGAAAGAGCTGAGACATAAAAAATTGCAAGAATGTTTTGCATCCCACTGGGGCTTTCCCTCCCAGTTCATGCTTAATTCAAGAGTTGTCCAGAGATGATTATCTTGGTGCGCCCGCCGCTGGAACAGAACCCAAGCCCTGTCTTATGCTGCTAATAGAAGATAAGACAAATGCTCTCTCTTAAAGTGCTTTAGAGGGCTTACAGTTTGATTTTTAACCTGCAGAAACCATCGGAGAGCATGCATCCGACATCTGGCCGAAAGATGAGGAAAAAGCAATGAAAGTCAAGGACCTTTAAGAAATATGCATGGCATTCTTCAAACAGTGAGAAAAGCGCAGTCTTTGGCTGCACTGCACGCCCTTGCCTCAGCTCACTGGCTTTGAACCAGGGCTTCTTGGATCAAGGGAGAAGGATTTTTTCCATCTATTTGTGAAAAGTTAACTTTAGTGGCTGTTCCGTGAGGCTTGCGTCTTTCCTGACTTGCAGTAGAAACGAACAGGCTTTTAGCCGGAAATTAATTTAGTGCTCGTATTTCATGACAGAACGGGATGTCTGCATGCATATTAATAAAATAACTAAAATGTGGTCATTTGCCCTTTGCAGTCTGTAAGTTGAACTTGCCAGTATTCCTTTTGAATCTCTACTTGGTATTAATAAGGTTTCTACGTGTCATATAAAAATCTTAGCCTTAGTCATGTGGATCCAGTCTTCCGTTTCCTATGGGAGTGACACAGCCCCATTATTTACCTCGCAGTTTACTGTTATTGAGTCACAGACGAGCACAACATGCTTTAAGAGAGTCTGAACAGTGACAGGATTGTCTCAAGATTGAAAACTGTAACATGAGCTGTGCCACTAGATTTTTTCCCCTTTGAGCTTTTAAAGTCTGTTGTTTTGCTTTTCTATTTGTTTGCCTGCAGAACCACTGAAAAATATAGTAGGAATGAATCTAATTTGTTTTTCTTAGCAGCCAGTAGAACCTGTGAGAAGTCCACATGAAATCTAAATCAACCCTTTCAAATTTTGTTAGTGCACATTCCTGATCTTACTGTGAATGATTCATGTGTGCATGTAATTCAAAATAAAAACTGTTTTCATTATCTTTAATCAGTTACTGATGGATAAAATCAAGTCTCGAACTACACTGAATATTAGGGGTACATCAATATTACAAATATAGATACAGATAAGCCAATATTTATGTTCATGCTATGGCCAACAACAGGGTCGATATTGAAATTCTATACTATTTTGTCTAATTAAACTATAAATAAATACTAAAAACTAAAATCAATCATTGTAATACCATAAGAGAATTTAGGCATCACAACATTATAATGTACAGTATGAAAAATCAATATTTTTTTTTTGAGATTGGCTAAAGATTAACTTTAAGTGAGCGTTAGATGATGGCTAAGGTAATCTAAATGTAAAAATAGAGTAAATTAATTTAATATCTAATAACAATAAAACAAAATCTCCAATATTAACTGTTAGCTAATATGGTACTGAGATACTGTATATCCCGTTTTACATGGAAATGTCAATTTATGCAGATAAAATGGGTTACCATTCATGCTGACTCTACAGGCTTTGAGGATTTAAACCGCCCCATTTTCTTTGTTGTACAAACGGCTGTTTATACTGTATAAACTTCCCAACTGAAGGCCCAATTATATTGGTCATCTGGTCAAAATATTTATCTTTTCAAATGCACTCAGGTTGGAATCGTAGTCTAGCCTGATCCTTTTTGGCAAACTGTCTAGTGACAAGCCTGGTTTCATGTCAAGGGTGTATAGACTGTAAGGGTCACAAGGGTCAGAGAGCGGGCCGGGGTGTGGTGCTGAACATTCCTGAATACAGAAGTGGTGAGGATTCCTTTGGTGAGGAGGTTATAAATTGGGGAAAAAAAAGAGGGATTACCAGTGGAGGATGCCAAATGTACAAACATTTCTCACAGATAACCCTTTAAGAAGCTTTAGTGTAGGACCAAAGATTTATTTATTTTGACCGTTGTACTTGGATTCACTAAAACAATGGTGGTCATTCATAGAGTAACAAGGAAACAATAATGTAAAATTTGAGCAGAGAGACTAATGTTGCATCTGAAATCGCATACTACCATACAAATACATACAAATCTACATCTGCCATGTTGTTACTGTTACCTACCAGCATCTGTTGTGACACTTCACTGCCATTCGTAAAAGGCCTCTCCCGTGGGCTCATGGGATAGTAAAGTGTCCATCGAATGCACACTCCAGAATCACGGCGGAAGTAGTAGGTCATCCATGTACTTTTCGCCTACTATTTTTCGAATGCTATGTATTCGGGCTAGTGCTGTCAAATCGATTAATTGCATATAACATAAAAAATTTTGTTTATACAATATTTGTGTGTATGCATATTAGGGCTGCACGATTAATATCAATGAAACCGCATGTGTTTATTTTATGCGCAGCTTGTCAGTGCAGTGCGGCTGATCGGTAGTAAATGTTGCTTCATCTGAAAGCCAGAGGGCGCTCTCATGCAGACACGCCAAATATGCCCTGCCGCAGAAGTACGATAACGCACATCATTCTAGGAAATCCATATGGATTATATCCATATACAGATTCAATGATGTGTCCCTAGAGAACAGAGTTATTAACTTGCTTATTCAATTCAAACATACCTTGTTCTCAACTAGAAAATTGCTGCTTTGATGTCATAACCAAACCAATCAGTTCCACCTGCTATAGTATAAAGATCTCATCTGATCTTGTCTGGAAACTCATCTTCTTCCCTGGCTCAGTAAAATATGATAGAGCTCATTGCCACATTTAATAGTCCCAGACATAAGCAATAAACAGAAGAACTCATACTGCTTTTCTTTGAATTTACTAAAGGTAAAACAGCATTTGAGCGTTGTTTGTATGTCCAAGCCAAGCACTTGTTTCTCTTGGTCATAAAGAAAGAGAAGAGCAGTTATCTAAAACAGATAGATAGACATTTAGATAGCTAAAAATATTTTAATATGTTCCTCAGTTCCAGGAAGTCTTCAACCTCCCACCATCCCACAAGCATGATATGCTCATTGCAATCACCTTGTGCGTCACGTTTGTTTACCTGAACCTCACCCATATTTTGGGTCACACACAGCATGCTGCAGTTTACGTCAGATTGTCGTGAGGATGTGACTTTTGAAAGCTTAATGTCAGACGATCTTCCCTATCATGTGGTTGCTCCTCCTCACAGCAAATGCTGGAAATTTCTGACAAAAAACTTCCAAGTGGGATATCTTGTATTTTGATAACATGGGAAATGAATGGCATTTAAATGCAGTCAGCAAACCTCACACAAACCAGCCTTTCTCCACATCCTGCCATGCCCGCTCTGCCTGTTTATATACCCAGGCCTGAAGCAGTGGGCAGCATCCAACCATCAGTTGTCCAATTCTGACGTTTCCATGTTGGTAAACCTCAGAATCTTTGCACTGGTTTTCTTGTACAAGCAACAATTATGATGATGCCTGTGAATCCAAATATGCTGTGTCCCCCTTATCTGACACACTCAGTTCAAGGTGATGTACAAACCCCATTTCCAGAAACGTTGGGACATTTTGTAAATGCAAAAAATCAAGAATCTGTTATTTGTTAATTCTCTTGGACCTTTATTTAACTGACAAAAGTACAACGAAAAGATTTCCAACGGTTTCACTGACCAACTTAAAGGATTAGCTCACTTTTAAAAAAACTTTTGCTGATAATTTACTCACCCCTATGTGATCCAAGATGTCCATGTCTTTCTTTCTTCAGTCGAAAAGAAATTAAGGTTTTTGATGAAACATTCAAGTCCATATAATGGACTTCAATGGGACCCAAGCGGTTCAAGGTCCAAATGATATTTTCAGTGCAGCTTCAAAGGGCTTTAAACGACACCAGACGATGAATAAAGGGGGTCGCACACCGGACGCGCAGCTCGGCGCCGCGCCACGCAGCGCCAGGTCTTTTAAATTCGAACACATTATTCTCTATGAGAGTACACACACCGGCGGCGTCTGTCCGCGGCGCCCAGCAACGGCTCTGGACCGTGTTCAAAATCCTGCAGCTTAAAGCTGGTCGCACACCGAACGCGCAGCTCAGCGCCACGCCACGCCACGTCTAGGACAACTCTCACCTGAAAATCTGATAACATCAGCAATTTTCTGATTTCTTTAAATAAATATAAAACTAAATGTATATTCCAGCACAGGGCTAAGTCCGTATATACATTACTACTATTTGAGACACATAAATGTAAATTTAATATATAACTATGTAAATGGCGCCGTGTGGCGCTGCAGGATTTTGAACACGGTCCAGAGCCGTTGCTGGGCGCCGCGGACAGACGCCGAAAGGCGCCGCCGGTGTGTGTACTCTCATAGAGAATAATGTGTTCGAATTTAAAAGACCTGGCGCTGCGTGGCGCGGCGCCGAGCTGCGCGTCCGGTGTGCGACCCCCTTAAGGGTCTTATCTAGCGAAACGATCGGTCATTTCAAAAATAAATAAAAAAGTTTAAGTTTTATAAGCACAAATGCTCGCCTTGCTCTGTTCTGTGATGACTCTGTTCTGTGAGACATTTTTAACGTAATTGCGTATTATGTGACATCACGAACGCGTATCACAGAACAGAGCAAGGCGAGCATTTGTGCTTATAAAACTTAAACTTTTTTATTTATTTTTGAAATGACCAATCGTTTCGCTAGACAATAATTCAATAAGAGCACATCCTCTCTATGGTGTCTACGAAACCACTCTGTTAGCACAAGCAGAATGAGGCCTGGCATTAGGGCCTTTCACACCGGAGGAACCTTTTCATAGTTCCTAGAACTATTGGCGGAAGTTCTCAGTTTTTGGCGTGTTTTGGAGGAACAAATTTAGCTTCTACTTCAGAGTAGGATCTAAACCAGCACTATCCGTTTGTTAAGTCGTGACGTAAGCGCTCTCCGATAATACTGTTTCCGGGTCCAAAGGCCGGGTCCTCTCTACCTACCTACCGCTTTCGCCGGAGTTTTAACGTGTTCCCGTGTTGTTTAAATAGATCGGAGTTAAAAAAATCAAGTGACATTTAACTGTCATCTACCGCTTTCCCTGTGACGAGAAAGATAAGAGAAAATGGCGGCAGTTGATCAGGTAAGTTACAAATTAAACGAATGAAGAAACTTTGGCGCCAGTGGGTGCTATCCCTTAATCCCTAGTAACACCCACTGGCACTGAAGCGAAAAAAGCCCTTTAAAAAAAGGTTTTATGTAGTCTAGGATATGAAAGACGAGCGGAGCGCTTGGGCCCGGAAGAGGCTAAGCGTCACGCGTGACGTCAGACTTAACAACCGAATAGTAACTATCTGTGACGTTAGTATACGCTGATTGGCCGAACGCACGCGAAACACCAGCACCCGCCATTTAAAAAAAGGTTGTGTAAACACACAGATTATAGCCTATATTTACTCCAGAAACTAACTCTATGAACATGGAAAACAGTGATAGATGGGCCTCTAAACCTTTACGCTGAGGAGAAAATCCAATGTGAAACACGATTATGTATTTCTGCTCAGGTAGCAACACTGGACATCAACCACACAGCATACGCTACTAACTTTTCATTACCGTCTACATGTATAACAGTTCTATCTAATAACACATTAGATTGGACTGACAGATCGTTATCTAATGAACACGGAGAATGCGAGAACTGTGCTCAGGTTCTTGTGCGTTCTCAGTGACGTCAAAATAAAGGTCCGCCGCGCCATCAAAATAAAAGTCAAAACAACAAGCGTGGCTTACGTCACCTCAGAGTTCCTACTGGCTGTGCGAATGCAACCAGGAAAACGTTCCTATGGGAACCATTAGTTTTAGGGGAACCACCCTGGTGGCTAGTCCCTAGAACTATCTGGTGCGAAAGCTCCTATGGACTCATGTGACCACTGCGCACACTTCCACTGTGTTTTAGATCATCTGAGATGAGCTCAGGCCCAGTGAACTCAGCAGCATCTCTGCATTGAACAGATGTATAGCTTTCTTCTTGTGTAACAGAGATTTGAGTTGCATTTCTTGATGCAGCGTCAGACTGTGTGAAAAGGTTTTTTCAGAGTACTCTTGAGCACATGTGGCCATATTTAACACCGTAGTTGGTTTCTCATGCAGTGCCATCTGAGGGCTCAAAGGTCATGCACATTCCTATCTCCTACCTTGCCCTACACAGACTTAGATTTCTCTGGATTCCATGAATCTTTTCACAATATTATGTATGGTAGGTGGTGAAAGACATAAATTCTTTGCAATCTTGCATTGAGAAATGTGATTTTTGAATTGTTTGACAATTCTCTCATGAAATTTTGCTCCAAGTGGTAGCCATGACCCATCTTTGCTTGCAAAGACAGAGAAGCTCCTTTTACATCCAATCACAATACCCAATTCACCTGCTCATTGTGGACTGTTGCAAAAGAGTTTAACTTGGACATTCTATAATTTTTTCAATTTTATTTAGCCTCTGTCCCAACTTTTCTGAAGTGTGTTGCAGCCATTAAAATCTAAATTTGTTTATACTTACAAAAGACAATTATGTTGGTCAGTGAAAACTTTGGAAATCGTTTCTACTTTTGTCAGTTAAAAAAAAGTTCAAGAGAATTAAATCACGGATTGTGGTTTTTATTGCATTTTACAAAATGTAGCAACTTTTCTGGAAATGGGGTTGTAATATTTTAACTGTACTAGTTAAGCATTAAGTAAGCATTTAAATACCATTAAATGTCTGCAGATATTTAGGAAACATGCTCGTTTCTCTGAAAAACAATGCTACAGCCAGTTATTCTACTTTTAAATGTGAGTTCTGTGTTGGAGTGTCTGTTTTTGTTTTGGTCTGTGTGACTCCGCCCACTGCCCATTTAACCAATAGTATTTTAACATCCTGGGTTGGCACAAACACAGTGTATTGGGTCAATTGTGCTCGTTCCTGTTGTGAGCGTCGAGTCTGAGGAGATGGTGGGAGAAACAACTCTCTCCAATATTTTGACTCCAGTACCCAGTTTACTATATAAGTTGATACAGTTCGCTGTGACCATAGGTTTTGAATGACGGGAGAGGAAATAATGACCACATTTAAATTTTTGGGTGAACTATTTAAAATCCCCTTTAAAAATCCAGAAGTATTTTTCCATTCATTTTCTTCATGTTTAAAAAATGTACTCAATAATGGTTCTAAGCAATGAAAATTGTATTTAAGTTATTTTAGGAGGAACTCTAAACTTCCAAACACTGTGAATGACGTAATCTGAAATTGAATAAAAAATGATCGTACAATATAAATCTATTGATTTATAGTCATTGATGATTTAAAAAAAAAATATATATATATATATATATATTCTGTGTACAATTTACTGTTTTCATGAATTTCAGCCGTGGAATAATTATTATATATATTTTTTTAAATAAATAAATCCCAAATCTTCTAGAGGAGCATATGCTATCACTTAACAACCTCAGAGCTCTAGAAGGTTTATACATTATCGTTAAAAAGCAGTTCCTATATGGAGAAAATGAATGGGATTTTAACTTTCGTAACCCAACTGTTGTTCTCTATTACAGTGAGGAATTGTGTCAGGAGTTCAAAAAGAAAGAAATTAGTTCAAAGAAACCACAGGCAGAAAGTATCCAGAGTGGAAGGAGAACAGCTCCATTCTCCTGTTCAGTTTTTACCCCTGTGGTGTAAGAGATCCAGTATACACAATTACTTGCCGTGTGGTTGTTCCATATTCATTTAGTTCAAATGTTTTGTAAAGCATATGTTTTCCTTCTCATTGGATCCTTTGTAAATTATTATAATGTATAATGCATGGTAAGAATTTCACAATTAGCAAATTATTTAAATTTATGCCGCGTGCTTGGAAGAACTTTATCATAGAGGATACATATACATATTTAAAATATAATATTTATGTTAATTATAATTATAATGTTTAATATTCCTTTTTTTTTTTCAAAGGTAAAAACAACCAAATGGCCTTTGTAATACTTACAATAATGTTGTGTTTGATACCTGTGAGGTGGAATATATTCTGGTTGTCGTGGCCTTTGTAAAGTCAGTGAGTGCTGTCTGTAAAGGTAGGAGTGGAAGAGGAGTTTGGGGACTTTTGGTGCAGTGGTCTGCCTCTGCCTGGGCTCCGAGCTGGTCATGATTGCTAAAAGCTGTGCAGGCATACGGAAACTCAGGATGTGGCTAGTATTTGTGGTGGGTATGTTTTCATGGAAACTATGACATTTTGATTATGATATGTGCATATGTAAGAGTGTGTAAGTCATCTATGGATGGAGCAGGCGTTGTGGGATATGCATGATTATCGGGCAACAGGAATGTGGGTCAGGCAGGAAAAATGAAGCAGTGGGAATAAAGCTGAAGACAGACACGGCAGAACATCACTCCATTTAAACTGTGAGATATATTATTGACCTTCTGATGCTTGAATTATTAAATCACAAAGAAAAATAAAATCTTTATAAACACAATGGGAACAACTGACTACAACAGCTACAGGTGACTCTCACAGAAACCTACCTTTCACCATTCACTGAAGAAATATTGGCAATATATTTTATAGGATAAATATCATCAGCACAAAAACATCAGACTGACCTGATACAAAATATCTAGATAAGCTTTGAAGTTTTAGATGAGATTGGAGTAGTCGCATTATATCTGGGGGTGAGCATCTGGACATGTCTGGAAACAAATTATATATATATATATATATATATATATATATATATATATATATATATATATAGATTATTAGGAACACCTGTTCAATTTCTCATTAATGCAATTTTCTAATCAACCAATCACATGGCAGTGGCTTCAATGCATTTAGGGGTGTGGTCCTGGTCAAGACAATCTCCTGAACTTCAAACTGAATGTCAGAATGGGAAAGAAAGGTGATTTAAGCAATTTTGAGCGTGGCATGGTTGTTGATGCCAGACGGGCCGGTCTGAGTATTTCACAATCTGCTCAGTTACTGGGATTTAAACGCACAACCATTTCTAGGGTTTACAAAGAATGGTGTGAAAAGGGAAAAACATTCAGTATGCGGCAGTCCTGTGACAATCTCGATTTCTGTTGAGACATTCAGATGGTAGTCAGAATTTGGCGTACACAGAATGAGAACATGGATCCATCATGCCTTGTTACCACTGTGCAGGCTGGTGGTGGTGGTGTAATGGTGTGGGGGATGTTTTCTTGGCACACTTAAGGCCCTTAGTGCCAATTGGGCATAGTTTAAATGCCACGGCCTACCTGAGCATTGTTTCTGACCATGTCCATCCCTTCATGCCCATCATGTACCCATCCTCTGATGGATACTTCCAGCAGGATAATGCACCATGTCACAAAGCTCGAATCATTGCAAATTGGTTTCTTGAACATGACAAGGAGTTCACTGTACTAAAATAACCCCCACAGTCACCAGATCTCAACCCAGTAGAGCATCTTTGGGATGTGGTGGAACGGGAGCTTCGTGCCCTGGATGTGCATCCGACAAATATCCATCAACTGCAAGATGCTATCCTATCAATATGGGCCAACATTTCTAAAGAATCTTTCAGCACCTTGTTGAATCAATGCAACGTAGAATTAAGGCAGTTTCTGAAGGCGAAAGGGGGTCAAACACCGTATTAGTATGGTGTTCCTAATAGGGACAATTCATTTAATATTAAGTTTATTTTTTATGTAAATACAAATCAGTAATTGAAGATGAATGTTGCTCCAAACTAGTATGCAAAACAGAAAGATATTTTGAAGAATGTTTTTGTCCATTCATAGAAGTGTCAATGTGGTTTAAAACAACAAGGACCCCAATTAACTTTCATTTTAGGGACAATAAACAACACTTTTTTGTGTGTGTTCCGCAGAAGAAAAAAGTCGGTTACACATTATTTTGATAGTCCCCTTTAGATATTCTGTTGACTATAAGGAAAGTTTGCACCTACTGATACATGTCAACCAACTCTCTTTAGTGTATTAGTAGACTGTCTGCTTAATGTCTGCCAACACTTTATTTTGATGTTCCCCAACAGACAATCTACTGACTAGAAGTAACTTTGCAACTTCATGTCAACTTACCGGTACACTACTAACCCTAACCCCTTATTCTACTAACCAATGAGTTACGTCTTCAGTGACGTCTTTAGAGTCAGGCATTTGTCTCTGCTCCTTACTTCAGGATGCTCCCAGAATCCTATGGAGACTTGCTTGATTACTTCACCAGGAGAAGCGAGGCCTCCTTGCCCTCAAAACGGTTTTAGGCATCTGGAATTTTAGGTGCAAAACAGCTCTTAGTTTGGCCTACTTAAACAATGGAACAACAATACATTGGTTTTAGATTTTAGACTATACTGATCTTTAATTCTGGCACCTAGCTGGCACGGCTCGTACACACCGGGACGAATATCGGCTCGCGTTATTCGTCAGCGTTTTTCAACGCGTTTTTTGTGTTCACACCCAAGCGTTTTTCGCTGACGATGAGCCGAGAGAACATGCAAATTCATTCCCTGACATTAGATGGCGCTTAATGTAAAACAGAAATACCCCGGTCCACAAAGTGCTTCTGACACTCGCTTGTCACTCAGAAGAAGAGAGCAAGTTTGTCATGTAGTTCTTTATTCTCGTTGGTGTCTCTTTATAAAGCCACAAACAAGACCAGCAGCTCTACATTCATCTGGCCTTGCATCTTCCTCGTCTATTTCTTCCCGGCAGAGTGTAGACGCTGTATATCTTCTTCGCCATTACGTATGTGTGCTCGGCAAGACCGTTTTGTGTTTGAGCGCCCCCAAGTTGTGTTTTACTGTAACTTCAGAAGCTCCAGACACGTGAGCAAAAGCGCCAATCTCAAGGCCTGTTCACACCGGGACGAATTTCGCGCGCGTTATTCGCCTCGTGACTAAACAAAGGGCGCCAATGTGAGTGTTCACACCGACGCGTAAAACGCCACGCGTAAAAGCGTCATTTTTTAAAAAACGCCTCGGGTTTGTTTTTTCAGTTTGACGCACCGCGTCAAAAACTATCCGACCAATGAGATTGGCGCTTTTGCTCACGTGTCTGGAGCTTCTGAAGTTACAGTAAAACACAACTTGGGGCGCTCAAACACAAAACGGTCTTGCCGAGCACACATACGTAATGGCGAAGAAGATACACAGCGTCCGTCTACTACAGTCACTCTGCCGGGAAGAAATAAGACGAGGAAGATGCAAGGCCAGATGAATGTAGAGCTGCTGGTCTTGTTGTTGTCTATATAAAGAGACACCAATGAGAATAAAGAACTGTATGACAAACGCGACAAACTTGCTCTCTTCTTCTGAGTGACAAGCGAGTGTCAGAGCACTTTGTGGACTGGGGTATTTAGCGCCATCTAATGTCAGGGAATGAATTTGCATGTTCACTCGGCTCATCGTCAGCGAAAAACGCTTGGGTGTGAACACAAAAAACCCGTTGAAAAACGCTGACGAATAACGCGAGCCGATATTCGTCCCGGTGTGTACGAGCCTTCATTGGTCGGATAGTTTTTGACGCGGCGCGTCAAACAAAAAAACGAACCCGAGGCGTTTAAAAAAAAATGACGCTTTTACGCGTGGCGTTTTACGCGTCGGTGTGAAAAGTCGGCCCTTTGTTTAGTCACGAGGCGTTAAACGTCGGCGAATAACGCGCGCGAAATTCGTCCCGGTGTGAACAGGCCTTGAGCGTGCCCTATAGCTCAGGTTCCCCAGATAAACACAAGAAGCCTTGACGTACACAGAAAAGCATGCAACTTGGACAGGAGGAGGGAGGGGGCTATCGTTAACTTTAAGAGCAATGAACCCTTCATATTTGCGTCTATTCCAGCCCATAAAGTGAACCCATGGGTGTATAATAATGGCTGTAAGTGTGTGTATGTGTGTGCGTTTTCCTTTTTCTAGCTATTTTATGTCCCTGCATCCTATATCCTGGGCTCACATTTTCCATGGTGAGCAAGTGGCTCAAAAACTGCAACAGTTACACTTTGTGTGTTTTTCCATTTCTATCTCTGACTGTCCTGTGATATCATTCATCTATTTTTCATCCTCACATTTGAAGAAGTTCTGTCATCATTTACTCACCCTCATGTCTTTTTGAAACACGTTTGATTTTCCGTGGAGCACAAAAGGACATATTTTTACCCAAGCTCCTCTTTTCTATACCAGTAAAATGAATGGTATCTATTGCAGACAAGCAATATTTTAAATTTGACACATTTATCATGCTTTTGCTTGGAGCTTGATGGCACCTGGTCCCCATCAACTTTCATCATATTGAAGAGAGCAGCAGTAACATCCTTCAAAACATTTACTTTTTGGTTCCACGGAAGAAAATAAAGTCAGTAATACTTATATTTCGATGGTCCACTTTAGTAAAGTAACTTTGCAGCTATGTGTAAACTAACTCTTAGAGTATTAGTAGACTGTCTGCTTAAAGCTGCTGTCCGTAACATTTTTAAGTTAAAAATAATCCAAATTAATTATTTAAAAAAAAAAACATCTTCAGCCAGTGTTCAAAACTATCTGCTTGCCATAGCTAGATTCAAAACGGTTAGCTTGTAATAATGATTTTAATTCCAGTGGTACTGGTGGGTTTTCGCGGGAAATTCGAGCATGTCTTTGCGTCATTGCGTCACATCCGTACACATAAAGAAGGAGTTTCGGCTAGCCGGCTATACTGCGCGTGAGGAGATGTAGAGAGAGGCTTTTCTCGCAGCACTTTACATGATTAAACTCATGGCGGATCCAGAAAGATCCAAACAACAATTATCAGTGTCAACTGGAGATTAACCAGTTATAAAACCCAAAAGACTTCGGATTTAAGGTGGAAAGAGAAAGAAACCGTCTCATGCGAACACAAGGGTACACATCGGTGGGGCTTTTGAAAGGTGCGTGAACTCCCGAAGGTGTTCAAAACGAAAGAAGAGACGGCTTTTTCTGCTGAACAAGTAAGACATTTCAATAGTTAAATCGTGTAACCGTACGTTTTCTTAATTCACACAGTTATGGAGTTTCCTTTGTTGTGCCTTTCTCGTTTGCTAGCTATTATGGAGAATATGATTTCTGAACTACACAGGTAATCATAAAACACATTAAATAACGTTAGTCACGCAATGCTGATGTTGTTAACATGAACAATTTGAGAACAAATTTAAGTAGGCTATGATTTGCACGGTTGCTGTAAATCGCGCTGATTAAATCTAACGATCGCTTGTCATGTCGAATGCTTTTCCCCCCTTAGTTGATCAGAACAAAAATGGATGTTACTTACTTGTTCAGAAGACATTTTCCGGTGAAAATTCTTATGTTGGTCAAGCTTTCAAAACGTGAATCTGTGATTCTGAATGACAGTCTCCACACAGCGCGGTGATTGACAGCAGCACTCGCCTCAAAACACTGTGTTCATCCGCGCTGTTTCATGCCGATTTACAACCCACGTAAAGATGATAATTCCGCGAATCACTGCAGTTATAGATTTCGAACAGAGATGGCGACAAAAAGGGAAATTACTACGGACTGCAGCTTTAAAGGGTACCTATCATGGAATTTTGAAAATTACCTTTCATGTAGTGTGTAACATAGATCTAAGTGAACGAAAACATCCTGCAAAGTTTTAAATATGAAAGTTCACCGTATACAAAGTTATTATCTCTCAAAAGTAAGAGTCGACTCTGAGTCGTTGATATGAATCGATAGACGAACGATGCATTTTCTCTAACTTTCGTACGTCACTTGTACAAGTTATTTGAATAAGATACGCCCACTCATTGCATTAGGAGACACCAGGGAAAACATCATGTCGACGAGACGCTGCTGTGTTTTGAAGTGCGACGCAAAAGCAAACTTTTTTCATCTGCCCAGTGAGGAGCATTTGAAGACAGTGGCTACAGTTCATAACTATACCACAGAAGTATTATAGCCCGAACTCGTTCTGTGTTCGCGTCATTTTGAAGATGATTGCTTCACAAACCTAAATGCTATAAAGTATGAATTTGCATGTAGTATGGCTGATACTGAAGGAGGGAGGTTCAGTACCGAGTTTATTTGGATCAGCTTCCTTCTCCGAATCACAATCTGTAAGTAGGCTGTTGCTTTTATGTTTGTATCATGTTCTATAATTATTTTGTGTGTTGTGTACGCACAGGCACAGCGCAGCTTCTAGCAGCTAACTTAGGTGTTCAATGTCAATTGTATTGAAATATGTGAAGTGTTTGTCGTTGTTAATGGAGTTGTCACAGGGCTCTCGAGTGTCACGCATCACGCATTGAGCGTGACAATCACTCATTTCGGTCTTTTGTCACGCTCTCCGGCCACACATTGTATTTCTCACGCTGAAAAACTATTTGTAATATATTTAATATGCCGCAGTGCCCAAAACTCACTCACTGTGGAACCGGCAGGATTCAAGCGCGTCTCCTCCAGTGTTGCCAGGTCCGTATGCCTGCACTGTTTCCGCGGGTTGTTTGTGTAGTGCACGCTGGTTGACGCGATTGTTTTATCCACTGGAACATGATTGTTATTGAGGAAACACCCGGGAACGCTATTTGAATATTTTTGGCCGTGATTGGGTTAGTTTTGATGAGCAATTGGGCTGGTTTTGTTGTGCAGACCTGGCAACCCTGGTCTCCTCTGGTGTTGTTCGTCTGGTGTTGTTAGCCAATCAGAAAATAGCACTGTTGTATCTGGGTAAGATCTAGCGCAACAACCAATGACACCCCGTCGGCTGGGTGTCTAACATATCACCACAGATTAGCGTCACGCAAAGGCGGGGTTTGGAAAAATGACTCGCTAAACGATTCATATGGGAGTCGGTGAGCAAATCAGGTAAAAATAAATGCATATTATAAGACAACAAAAGTGTTTTTTGTCATTGCATGCTTGTAAAACTGTTGTTGGGGACTCCCAGAACAATATTAGGAACATTTTAAATGCCATAATAGGTACCCTTTAATACCTGCTAACACTTTATTTTGATGCTCCTCTAAAAGACATTCTACTGACTAGAAGTAACTTTGCAACTTACAACTCATTCTACAAACCAAAACACTAACACATACCCCTAAACAGTCTACTAATACTCTACTGAGAGTTAGTTGACATGTAGTTGCAAAGTTATTTATAATAAGTAGAATAAATAAAGAGTAACCAAAAAGTCAAATGGGTTTGGAACAACATGAGGGTGAGTAAATGATGACAGATTTTTCAATTTTGCGTGAACTATACCTTTAACCTCAATTAGCCCTGAGAGTTTAAGCAGCGAGTCTAATTCAACTTGTAAAATCCAGTTTGTCTCATAAACTGTGCTCCATTTGTATAAGTAGTTTTGCAGAAATGTTCCTGAGCATACCTCGATTAAAACAAGCTGTCCTAACAAAATACACAGCAGATCCAAACAGCTGGCAAAGCAAATCGATGCTACGGAAAGACTGCCTGTTTATGAAAGGACAGGGTGGAGTTAAGGAGGAGCAGCCTTGGCTAATATGTTAATGCTTCTTCAGACCTCTTTGAATATGTTTTTTCTGACTCGAGCAGGGGTGGTGTTATTGCTTTGGGTAGGCCGTAACTTCAGCAGCTGTAATTGGAGGTCGGCTTTACAAGACAGCTGCTGCTGATGAAGGCCTACTTGAGAAGCTGTCTCAATTCATTTTCATCTGCTGCTGATTAACATGAAACTGTGCGCAGTAAATCTTTTCTCCTTTTTTAGAGCTGTTTTTGTTTTTCCTGGGTTCAGTCAAGCTTTCAGACTCTCATAAGTTCTCTTTGGGTGTATTTCTAATCACTGAACAGGAGTAGGATTGCCATTTGCTCAAAAACGGGTCGCTGATTCACATCCGTTCTGAAAGAGATGCAGACAGAAGGGGAGAAAAAAAACAATGATAAAGTGAATAATAAAATCCAACTGATTGTGTAGTTTGAATATTAAAAATAAATGGACTTTACCTTTTAAAAGGGAGATGAAAATGCTTAATGTATCTTTTGGTACTGACATCACATTGTACGCCCAATCAAACTTTTTAAATCACTCTCAAACTATTTCTCGCTAAAGTAATATTTAAACAAATTTAAATATGCTTATCTTTGCATATTAGGTCAAATATGTTTAGTTATTGCTAAAGTGAATGTAGTGTAGTGTTTGAAAGTTGTACATTTTGTTTCCTGAGATTTAAAAAGTTCATAGGGGTCTTCGATGAACAGCGTTTATTTAAAATAGACTTTTTGTAACAGTCTTATAAAAAGTCTTTACTGTAACTTTTGATCAAATTCAATCATCCTTGCTGAATACAAAAAGATCTTACGGACCACAAACATTAGAATGTTAGTGTACACCAAATTGAGTTCAGTTTGATGGAAATTTGTCGTATATTTAAAAGGTTTAAAGATGGGGTATGTGATTTGGAAACGACCGGCAGATTTTGAAAATACACAATTCAAATTGTCCTACCTTCTTTCCTCCAACGCTGGCCCTGACTGGGTCACGCACGCTGGGGGGAAGGGGGTGTGGTACGACCGTTTGATTGACGAACTTACTGTCCAATGATTCTAGGTGGTCTTAGAAATGATTGGCTGAAGTTTTTCGAGTCCTGCCCGTTCCACAGATGATTAAATTGCTTAATTTTCATTTCAGTGCTTCTAACTCAGTGGCTGTAAGTGGGTTAAGAATAGGATTTCAAGTTATTTTGAAAAAATGGACAAAAAAAGAGAATCACATACCCCACCTTTAAATTTAAAAAAGAGACTTTTCAGTGTCTCTGCTAAAAATACCCACATATGTTGTGTTTTGGATGCTGGCATCCCCACCAGGCTTCTTAACCATCTTAACCAACAAGACTGACTTCATCAGTGTGCTTAAACAGCATAGTTATGATTGTCCACCAGCTACACCAGCACCAAACATGCACTAACTTGCATAACAGACCAATTCATCTTTCCAGCAGGGTTGGTAGAAGCCAACATGGGCAGGTTGTGTGATATAGTTTTTAACAATAGAAAATAAAACGCATTAAATATGGGTTTGGTTCTGTGTTGGGTCATCACTTATTTTTAATAAACTGTAGAGAACAACGCCAGTAGACCATGCATTAATAAAGGGTAACATAACTCTGTGAAGTCAGTTGATTTTGTGCAATGGGCATCTGACTTTCACACAAACTACCCTAGAATCTTAAAATATCTGTTCCCTTTTTTTGATCTTGCCAGAGGCACTGCCAACACAAATAAATGTTGCATATTGACACTGTTCCTTATTTTAGGTCACCAAATGGCTACACTGTGGACATGGAAAGGACTGGTTATTTTTGGGTGAATACATCGCAAAAAGTTTGACTTCCAGTATATTTCTGGAAAACGTAATAAACTGTTTGCAAAGCAGCGAAGTGATCAACCCGTTTACTGAGACAAGTTTAGCCTTGATGTGGACATTAGCCTGTAATTGCTTCCTCATTGGTTTCCTAGGCAAATGTAGACCAGACCAACAGGTAAACAACAACAACAACTTCATTTTATAGCCGTAGCTCATAAGCAGTACATTTCACAGCTCACTGGTAAAGTGTGTTTTGTATTTGGATTAAATTGAATTTAGATATGTCATGTAAATCACAGAATTATGAATAATATTATCACAAAACTTAAAGGATTAGTTCACTTGAAAAAAACTTTTGCTGATAATTTACTCACCCCCATGTCATCCAAGCTGTCCATGTCTTTCTTTCTTCAGTCGAAAATAAATGAAGGTTTTTGATGAAAACATTCTAGGATTTTTCTCCATATAATGTTCTTTACTGGTAGCCAAACGGTTCAAGGTCCAAATAACAGTTTCAGTGCAGCTTCAAATGGCTTTAAACGATACCAGACGATGCATAAGGGTCTTATCTAGCGAAACGATCGGTAATTTTAAAATAAATAAAAAACTTTAAGTTTTATGCCTTACTCTGTTCCGTAATGCGCGATCGTGACTCTCCTGTTCGAACTCGTTCATCAAAATGAACAAATCTTTTTTTGAGTCATTTCGTTCATTCAACAAACAAAATGACTCGAAAAAAGACTCGTTCATTTTGATGAACGAGTTCGAACAGGAGAGTCACGACCGCGCATTACGGAACAGAGTAAGGCATAAAACTTAAAGTTTTTTATTTATTTTAAAAATTACCGATCGTTTGGCAAGATAAGACCCTTATGCATCGTCTGGTGTCGTTTAAAGCCCTTTGAAGCTGCACTGAAACTGTTATTTGGACCTTGAACCGTTTGGCTACCAGTAAAGAGCATTATATGGAGAAAAATCCTAGAATGTTTTCATCAAAAACCTTAATTTCTTTTCTACCGAAGAAAGAAAGACATGGACATCTTGGATGACATGGGGGTGAGTAAATTATCAGCAAAAGTTTTTTAAAAAGTGAACTAATCCTTTAAATAGAATACATTAATATAGACATAATAACATTAAACATAAAATCATTAATATACAAAGGTTTCCACTAACATTTAACAACTAATAATAAGTGTCTAAATACTTGAATAGAATATTTATTGTTCTATAATGTAAAAAACAAACAAATTTCTTGTAAATGTTTTGCTTGAAGTCTGTGTATGTGCTATATTTCTTTCAAATAAATGGCATCTGGTTTGATAGTTTGTTATATTACACAGCTCTCTGGAATAGTTGAATCTAATTGGTCAAAACATGCAAATGTAGCAGATCCAGTTCTGTACATAAGGAATTCCACACAGCAGACAGCAGGATGTCTTCAAAACGACTGTATTTATTGACCCTGGAAACATATGGGACAACTTGATCACAATACTACCCCGTTGCGCCAACCTCTTTCCACGTTATACACTCGTCAGCGTCCATTTGCGTTCTGAAACTGATGTAACTCACTTGTATACATGTTTAACATTATATAATATCCCACACTTTAAAGCAAATAAAGAATTACTGTTGTTAAAGAAAAAAATAAAGTAATAGAATGGCTGGATGTGTACTCTTTAAACATATCAGTAATAACATAAGAATAATGTTTGTGCAGATCGACAAACAAATATCCCCTCAAAACATCAGGCACATTTACATTTTACTCTATATAATCGCAAGGCCAGCGTAATAGATGGAAGTTAAACAATAAAATGTATTACAGAATGAGAAATGAAGCTAGAATACATCTGTTCAAAGACACAATCCACATATACATTACAGACCCAAATTAGATCACTTTATACTGGTTAAATTGAAGAATTGAACATACCTGGAAACATATGGGACAACTTGATCACAATACTACCCCGTTGCGCCAACCTCTTTCCACGTTATACACTGTACACAAATCACTAATCAGTTAGCTCCATGTGCGTCAGATAAAACTCACAATACACAACATACATGTGTATAATCGATTCAGTAACACATTGTGCTTAATATTTAATGAACTTGAACCGAATGAACACTTTTAAACAACAATATTAAGTGGAAAGTGTGAGAAGAAAAAAAGTGCGTCTTGCCTCGTCAGCGTCCATTTGCGTTCTGAAGCTGACGCAAGCCAACTCACGCACCCTCTAGAGGCATAGCGCGCAACACAGATAAGCGTCCCACTAAACAAAACACCTTAGTTGATAGTTCCCAACCACAACAACATTAAATGACTCTCTATTTAATACAAAATGAAACTAAAAGTCTTTTACTTAATAGGAAAATGGTTTTGGGAAGTTCATCATATAAAAATAAAATACAAATAATATTTCTCTCTTCCCAACATGTTACATTCACCCCCCTGAACTTCACAAACCTAGTGTAATACTAGTGACTAATCGACACTGGGGATGTGATCAACCTCTGACAAAATCACAGTATCTGTACGCAACAACCATGTTACCCAACTCACTGGGAGAGTGACAAAAGAAAGTTGGCCAGACTCTCAAGTGTCCACCCGCAAAAAGAAGTGCCATAAACACTACCTCAAAGATACTCAAATGGTCACAACTAATATTTTACCCCAGATTAATAATTCTGACAGGGGAACTCAACTCCCACTTAAGAAGCTTTTGACCATAAAAGGCTAAGCGAAGGGCTACGTAGGAGGGTTTTCTGGGTCATAATTTGAATCAGTCTATTAACTGGTTTTATTAATCTTCCAGCCCTTGTTCTTACTGTTCGAGCCATTTCAGATGAAGGCTGAACTACTGCTTCTGGAACTCCGTCAGGTGGTATTGACTCTTCCATGTCACGTTCAACTTCCTCAACATTCATATCAGAGTGGCCAGATGCAGAACTCTGAACTTCTCCCCAACTCTCACTTTCTACATCTGTTCCATCAAGGACATGCTCTGATACTGGTCCGAAACTTGGATCTCTGGTCTCCTCATCCATTGAGGGACTCGGTGGACAAGCTGGAGAATGAGCTGCTCCATCAGAAGGGTCAGTTTCGGAACCCTGAACTTCTCCCTGACTCTCACTTTCAACGTCAGTTCCATCAAGGACATGCTCTGATACTGGTCCAAAACTTAGATCTCTGGTTTCCTCTTCAGAAGCTGGAGAATGAACTGCTTCATCAATCTCATCACCAGCATCCTCTAATTCATTTACAGATGTGTCGACCATAGAGTCAGCAGTCTCAAAGTCCGACCCGGAGTCATCGAAAGCCGGTTCAACACAATCCTCCCTCTCGTCAACAGGTAAGAAATTTGCAAGTAAAATTAAGTTCCTGTGAACCACCTTCTCCTGATTGGTCCTGGTGTTTCTTACACGGTAAGTATGACACCGTGTATCTACAGATACCACAACATGCAAGGTTGAGTCCCACTTGTCAGCCAGTTTGCGTCGTCCACGCTCTCCTTTATTAGCGAGCAACACATAGTCTCCTTCCGCAATGTCTCGGCCTTTGACGTTTTTGTTGTAATGCTCAGTTTGCCGTTGTTGACTCGCAGTGTTGTTGGCCTGAGCAAGTAACATCGCCTCCTTGAGATCGTCCTTCATTTTTTCCACATACTGGTCATAGTCTGTGACTTTGTTATTGCGATCTATATTTTGGAACATCAAATCAACAGGCAATCTGGGAATTCGACCATACATGAGGAAAAACGGGGCAAAGCCAGTTGACTCATGGGCCGTACAGTTGTAAGCGAACGTCAGGGTTTGCAGCATTTGCGGCCAGTTCTGTTTGGCTCTCGGAGGCAATGCCCTGATCATATTACCCAAGGTGCGATTGAACCTCTCGACTTGGCCGTTGCCCATCGGATGATATGCCGTGGTTCGTGACTTCTGGATGCCAGCAATCTGTACCAGTTCCTTGATCAACCTGCTTTCAAAGTTCGCTCCTTGGTCTGAGTGGATTCTTTGTGGAAATCCATAAACACAAAAGAACTTGTCCCATAATTGACGAGCGACTTGAGATGCTGACTGGTTCCTGCACGGAAACGCATTAGCCATTTTCGTGAAGTGGTCCGTTACCACAAGCACATCAACGCTCTTGCCAGAAGAATCCTCAGCAGA
This sequence comes from Chrosomus eos, assembly GCA_036326025.1. NCBI lineage: Eukaryota > Metazoa > Chordata > Actinopteri > Cypriniformes > Leuciscidae > Chrosomus > Chrosomus eos. The sequence goes on along the minus strand of CM070830.1, from coordinate 29,328,683 downwards.
CCAGAAGTCTATACAGACTAATTCTAGCGGACTGACGGTTCGGATGCTCTCTAAAGGGGCCCTCCCTTCTGGTTCGGGGGTTTTGCTGACCACGCAACGTTGACAGCATCTCACATACTCACGGGTGTCAGTTTCCAGTCCAACCCAAGAAAATCTCTGTCTAGCCAAAGATAACGTTCTTCCTTGACCTTGATGGCCTGCCTCGTCGTGGATGCCTCGCAAGACTTCACTGACCAGTGAATCAGGAACTATGAACTGAAACCGTGTAGACTTAGTCACTGGATCCTTGCAGATACGGTACAGGATGCCATCCAGCAGCTTTAATCGGTCCCATTGTTTCAACAGTTTCAAGGCCTTGTAAGGTTCCTTAGCCCTCTCTCTCCGAGACGGTCTCTTACCTCGGCACACATAGAAGAGAACTCTAGAAAGCATGCTGTCACCTTCTTGCTTCTCTCGAAGCTCTTCCAGTGAGTAGACAGGTAAGGGGTTCTGACCAGCAGGCATCATCCGTTGGGTTTCTTGAGCAAGCCAGGAAAGGACTCTCCCCTCTGCTCCCACATCCCAATTTGCATGAGCATCAAGGATAGCAGAGACCTGATCAGAAGACAAGGAACACTGCTCCAATGAATTTCCAACACATTGGCTATTCGCGCTGAGCCTGAAGGAATCCTGTACGGTGTCCTTCCTTATCTGTTTAGACTGTTCAAGCAAAATGTCGTAAGGTTCTGCCACTAATCTATGACTCACAAGACTGGGAACAAACGGCTGACGGCTCAGAGCGTCGGCAACCACATTCTTGGTGCCAGGTATGTACTGGATGTCGAAGGTGTACGGGGCCAACTTAGCTACCCACCTCTGTTCACACGCGTCTAATTTTGGCTTTGTTAGAATGTAGGTCAACGGATTATTGTCCGTCCAGACTGTGAAAGTATGTCCCTTCAGCCAATGGCTAAATTTATCACAGACGGACCATTTCAACGCCAGAAACTCAAGACGATGTGCAGGGTAGTTGGACTGAGCTTTCGTAAGAGCCTTACTTGCAAAGGCAACAGGTCGTGCCTTGGACTCTCCTTCAAGGACTTGAGACAATACTGCCCCAATACCGTCCAAGGAGGCATCTGTAGAGAGGATGAATGGCCGGGTGAAATCCGGGTGTGCCAACACTACCGAGCCCACAAGAGCTGACTTAAGCTGTTCAAAGGACAGGGCACATTCTCTAGTCCAATCTGACGAGCTGAGTTTCCTAAAAACGGCACCACCCCTTGAGAATCCCTTTTTCCCTTTGGTTGCAGCAGTTAGCGTGAAGAGCGGTTTGGCGATGCTGGAACAGTTGGGGATGAACCGTTGGTAATACATGACCATACCCAAAAAGGACTTGATCTTTTTTTGGGAAGGTGAGATCCCATCATCCATCATGAGATCCTTTTCAGTGACCGCTGTAATGGCAGCAATTTTGTCGGGATCAGTTGCGACTCCATGTTCATTCACAACATGACCGAGGAACCTGACGCTCCTTCTAAGGAAATGGCATTTCTTTGGCGCCAACTTCAACCCGTAAGCACTCAATCTCTCGAAGACCATCTCCAACCTTTCCAAAGCCTTTTCTTCATTGGGAGCTACCACCAGAAGATCATCCAAATAACAAAGCAATGTAAGAAAGTTTTGGTCGCCGAATATACTCATCATAAGCCGCATGAAACTCGCTGGGCTGTTACACAGTCCCTGTGGAAGACGATTGAACTCGTAGAGCCCTAGAGGTGTGGTAAAGGCTGTAAGTTTCTTGTCTTCCTCACACATCGAGATGTTGTAGAAACCAGACGTAAGATCCATTGCGCTGAACAATGCATTCCCTCCCAGAGCAGCGAGACAATCGGCTTGATGAGGAAGAGGGTGTGCATCCTTAATAGTGCGTGAATTCAGCCAACGGTAATCTACGCAGATACGGAGGTCTCCACTCTTCTTCCACACGAGAACCAATGGGGAGGCCCACTCGCTGCTGGATTTACGAATGAGATCACGCTCTTCCATCTCTGACAGTACCTGCCGTAACTTCTGATAATGCCCTGGTGGCACACGTCGATAAGGTAAACGGAAAGGCCGGTGGTCAGACAGATGGATGCGATGCACAAAGTCTTTAGCTCTCCCGCAGTCTAGTTTGTGCTTTGAGAATACATGTTCATACTTCTGGACCAAGCGCAATAACTGACTTTTCCATTGAAGTGACGTTTCGCAAGAATCAATGTCTAAATCACTCAACCCCATTTTCTGTAAGATGTTCTGGAAGTCTGGGTTGTGTGATCCGTCGTGCACAGTTTGACTCTGGGCTTTAACAGTCTCAAAGGGTCGTACCCCATCCATTTCCAAATCTTCCAACGCCACACATGGGGAAACATTGACTACTTTAGAATTTCTCCTCAAAGTGATGGGCTTGTCGGTAGGGTTAAGCATCTTTACTGGCACCCACCTATCAGCAGTCATAGAAACCACCACACGTCCAATGATGACATCCTTCTTATGGGTTGGTGACCTAGTTGGCTCAATCAACACCGCACTGCCCTCTGATATAGGTGTTGTAGGAGGGAGCTTGGCCCACACCAGGTGCTCCTGCCTTGGCAGCAACGTGACTGCTTGAACCAGTTTGGCCGTGCCAATGATGTCAGGCATCTCATCACCTCTCCATCTGTTAAGACCAGAAAGTACATTAAGGAACTGCTCGACCTCCACATCTTTCGTTGATTCAGGCCTATTTACAACACGCCAGTATGTGGGTTTTTGCTTAAACTGGCTCAAGATGAATTTAAGGACGTTGGTGCCCAGTATCAAATCATCCCGTTGTCCTGTAACGACCAGCGTTGGTACACTGACTTCATACTCATACACTCTCATCTTCAGCTGATATATACATTTCGGCGCAACCTGAACACCACCACATCCAACCAGCATAATGTTGGCCTGCATATCACACTGATCCAGAGACATACCTGTGTCCAATAAGCGAGATTCTGCAAATTCACTGATGGTGCAAGCCATAGAGCCACTGTCTAACAATGCTCTCAAAGGAATGCTATCATTGACTAGGACGTCAGTATAGAAAAGACTGTCTGCACGTGCCAACTGCGTCACATTCTGAAACAGAACCACATTATCACTTGCAACTGTCTGACGAGTTGACTCATATACATTTAACGCATCATCTTGAAGGGTCTGAACTTCTTCACCCACACTATCCCCTCCCAAGTGCAGGTGTGTCAGTTTCCCTGAATCTGGGAGCGGCTCCCAAACTCAGCACTTTTCTTAGGACAATCTCTGCGTTGGTGACCGACTTCGAAGCAGTTTAGACATCTTTTCTCAGACATGCAGTGTGACCTTGTGGAATGGGTTCTCTCACCACAAACACGACATCTAGATGGACGAGACCAAGAAGGGATTTGCGGTCTATCAGGAGCAGCCTGTGCATTAGTGCGGTCAAGCACCCTTTCCAGCATGCTGAGCACTCGCTCTAATGTACCTGTGTCAGTCAAGGCCGTGTGTGGAGGCACTGTGGCGATCTCAGTCTTTGTGGTATGGGTACTGGGGATGCACGCTGCTGAGTTAACTGCAGTGTTGTCCACAGTAGTGGTCTCTGTGTGGCTGACAGCGGCAGTTGCTACTTGGAACGAATTTCCAGGGAGAGAGTAAGGATGTGATTTCTTCGTTCTCAGCTCCCTTTGATGCTCATCAATTGCTTCTTGCACCTCTGCTGATGACCACTTTGTGATAGGCTTGTACCTGAACACACTAGAAAGTTCAACATTAGGGCAGTTTCTAATGAACATCATTGCAATTTCCTGTGAAATGTTCTTCATTTGACTGCCCTGTTTCTGCAGGTGATTATCAGCGATTTCGGCCGCATTATTGAGACGGACCCAATAGTCGACAGGGCTTTCTTTGGCATATGGCATAGTAGAGTAGAAGTCTGCCAGTGGAAGACAAGACTCTGGGCTCTCACTGAAATAGCGTAAGAGCATTTTGTAAATGGTTTCAGGGGTAACAACCATGTCAGGCGAGTGATTACTTTTTAGCCCAACTTTTACAATGTTTTTAGCTCTACCCAAAAGTTGGTTCAGAACCTCATTGGCATGCTCCGCTTTCGGGCGATCACACTTCTGTAAGTAAACCTCCATTAACTCTATCCACTCATGAACAGTATGTTTATCCGTGCCATCACCACGGAAAATAGGAGGGCCCCTATTGTCAGAACGTACGATCAGATTCAACCTGGATAAGTCCAGTGTAGTGCTAGCTAGATCACTTTTAGCTGGCTCAGGGGCAGTCTGATGCCCCAGAGCAGAAGGACTACGATCAGCTAAGAGCCGGTCTAAAATACTGTCGCCAATCTGGCTACCAAGCTCCTCAAGTAGCTCAGTTATCTGCAAACGAGAATCATCACAGATTGGGGCAGGTGTAAAAGATGAAGCACCAGCGTTGACTTTTCCTTCCATCTCTGAAAAGCCTAAATTGATATCGCCAATTTGCTTGTTTTCTTTACGTCTCACAACACCATCTGAGCTGATGAAACCTCTACCCCTCCCCAAGACTGGTGTAGACATTTTGTACATCTCACTATCCATACTGGTCACTAGCATATAACAGAATAAATTGATTCAATGTCTTAGTGATTCAATGTCTTAGTGATTCAATGTCTTAGTGATTCAATGTCTTAGTGATTCAATGTCTTAGTGATTCAATGTCTTAGTGATTCAATGTCTTAGTGATTCAATGTCTTAGTGATTCAATGTCTTAGTGATTCAATGTCTGAGCCGAAAGTCAATGTTAAGAACGTAAGAGAATCTGAATATGACTGAAAAAAGGAAAGTTCATTAGCTGACACTGGAAGGCAGGACTCAATCCACGGCTTGACACCTGGCAGAAGACTGCGGTTGGCTTTCAGAATCCAGGGAAGTCACAGCAACAGTTCCACGTAGACGAACAACACCCGGCGATCGGCAGTGGCTGATCAGATGTATCCAAGAAGGTCACGGCACCAGTTTTATGTAGCAGATCCAGTTCTGTACATAAGGAATTCCACACAGCAGACAGCAGGATGTCTTCAAAACGACTGTATTTATTGACCCTGGAAACATATGGGACAACTTGATCACAATACTACCCCGTTGCGCCAACCTCTTTCCACGTTATACACTCGTCAGCGTCCATTTGCGTTCTGAAACTGATGTAACTCACTTGTATACATGTTTAACATTATATAATATCCCACACTTTTAAGCAAATAAAGAATTACTGTTGTTAAAGAAAAAAATAAATTAATAGAATGGCTGGATGTGTACTCTTTAAACATATCAGTAATAACATAAGAATAATGTTTGTGCAGATCGACAAACAAATATCCCCTCAAAACATCAGGCACATTTACATTTTACTCTATATAATCGCAAGGCCAGCGTAATAGATGGAAGTTAAACAATAAAATGTATTACAGAATGAGAAATGAAGCTAGAATACATCTGTTCAAAGACACAATCCACATATACATTACAGACCCAAATTAGATCACTTTATACTGGTTAAATTGAAGAATTGAACATACCTGGAAACATATGGGACAACTTGATCACAATACTACCCCGTTGCGCCAACCTCTTTCCACGTTATACACTGTACACAAATCACTAATCAGTTAGCTCCATGTGCGTCAGATAAAACTCACATAAAACTCACAATACACAACATACATGTGTATAATCGATTCAGTAACACATTGTGCTTAATATTTAATGAACTTGAACCGAATGAACACTTTTAAACAACAATATTAAGTGGAAAGTGTGAGAAGAAAAAAAGTGCGTCTTGCCTCGTCAGCGTCCATTTGCGTTCTGAAGCTGACGCAAGCCAACTCACGCACCCTCTAGAGCAGGAGTGCCCAACCAGTCGATCGCGATCTACTGGTAGACCGCGGACTGATCCCA